>WHPX01001391.1:0-595000 GCA_011057435.1 Actinia equina
TGTGTGTTTTTTTCGAAGACCACGCAAGAGAGTATTTAAAATAGAAGATCAGGTCCGTGCACAAAAATTGAGGTATTGCCCCCCTGTTGAAAGCTCACAAACGCGTTTATCGGTTACTCTATAGTCTAACCCGTGTAGCCATTCAGTGGTTTGATTTTTTTGATCGCACGCTGCTCCCATCTTCATGCACATCCGTGCGGACCTCACTATCGGCCCCCACGTCCACCTAGCGACAAAGCGAAACATAGATTTAAATCCAAAAAACACGTTTTGTTATCAGCTATTTCCTAATCCGAAAAATTAAAACAAAAAAAAAAAAAAAGCAATGTTGATTCCCAACAAGTCGTCGAATATAGATGCTAAGTTTCTGTTATAAGTAAATGAAAACAACTAAAGAAGTATAAATCCGGTTGATAGGTTTATTAAGAAACTCGTTTACGACGAACGTGACATGTCGATTGTCCAAGAAAAAATATCTTCTAAGTCAGTAAAAAAGGTATCGCGAAATCCTCCAAGTAGTACATAAACCACAAAAAAATATTGGTCTTGGGTGAGAATGACGTTTCCAAAAAGTTTATTAAGTGAAATACAGAAAAAAGAGGAAAACGTGGTCACGTCTGCCGTTCTGCGCGGGTAAAAAAAACAGAATCTCTTAAGATTATGAATTGTATTTACATCGGCTGCGTCACTTGCTCATAATAGAAGCGAGAAATTATATAACTACGTGAGCTATGTCACTCACTAAAAATGCAGTTTTAGATTTGTTCTTTTGCTTTAACTCATTACCCCAGCCGGGAAAGTCTGAGACTTTTTTATGAATCGGAGCTTGGATTAAATTAATTTGTACATGTCAATCCTTTGACGAGAAAGTTCCCCCAACTCATGGCACACGCGTTCAATTAAGAACTAAAGAGAACCTCTCAGTAATTTGGCAGTTATATGGCCGAGATATTTCAATCAGTGACAAAAATCATGTATTTTCCGACAGAAATCTTTGCTCTTTTCCACCTACACGAGGAAATACGATATTAGCAAATAAATTAGCAAATTAGGCTTGAAAAACAAGTGTCTCTTGTGAAAGATTAATGTTTTATAAGTGATACTCTTTGACTTCTCAATAGCTCAATTGATCGCCCACTTCAATTGAAGACGGGTATTTTATTTAGTCAAACTTGTAGAATGTCGTAGGTGGCAGGCTTCCGTGCCTATAGTGGCCAAAGAACCTGGGATGAATTTGTTTTTACATAGAATTACTGAAACACGCCAGTCCCTTGTCGGTGGTAGAAGACAATGTCATACTAGTAGCGTTGCCTTGTGTTTGTGATGTCATTATTTTGTCTTTCATTCGACCGATCCTGAAACACTTCATTAAAATACGAGAGAACTCGTTTCTGAACTCACGCATGCGCAATGCGTATAGCATGGGGTTGACCACCGAGTTGCTGTACAAAAGAATTCGAGCCCAGAACTTTGCTAGCTTGCTTGTCGGCGAAGCTGGGGCACCAAAATGATACAGAATGAGTATAATACGAGGATAGACGAGGATTATGAACGCTCCAATCACAATGCCGATTGTTTTGGCGGTTTTCTGATCTTGGTGTTGTTCTTTGCGCATGCTTCGGTCGCCAAAAGCGACGGGGATTTCCGGACGTTCACGGAAAGCTTCGTGAACATTAGGCACGGCGTCGGTTATTTTTAGGCTGGTTCTGCGGGTTTCTAACGGGTGAACCTTCGATTGGAAGTTGATTTCGAACACTCTGACTTTACGATGTTTTCTTGCCTGATTGGCGATGTGGAAAATACGGACATAGGCCACTACAATGACAACAGTCACCAACAGAACAAAAACAATGAACCCGATTAAAAACACATCGTCCGAGAGGCCAGGAATCTTGGGCAAACTGGTGAACACTAGCGCAAAGATCCAGAATGCTAAAATGACGTAGCATACGCGCTGTGTTGCGAATCGAATGGAAAATCTATACCTCATTGGGTACTTGAGTGCGATACAACGGTCGATACTGAGAGCAGCGAGGTTACAGATGGAAGCTACGATGTTTATACGGCCAATGAAGCCAGCAATTTCAACAGTCAGTTTGGAGATTTCTCTTCCCGCGTAAAAGGCGAAGTGCTGGGCTGCCCTCATGGGAACCAATATGGTACAAACAAGAACATCAGCTACTGCTAACGAAACGATGAAATAGTTGGTCGCGAACTGGAGTCTTCTGTTTCGAAACACTGCAAAGCAGGTCAAAAAATTTCCCACTGAGCCAAGAACGCAGATAACAATCTCAACGATCGCCGCTACTAAAACCCTCGTTTCTGACCCAAAAACAGAGTTCGTTCCTTTTCCAAGAACCGTTTGATTGCTACTAAGATTTCCTCTTGTGAGACTCGAATCAGCCATGACCGTTTAAAATGTGTTTTTTTTTCTCTTGAAGGTTTCCCTCGATATCTAGTCTAACACCTAGAGAGATTTACAAAGTTTGATCTTATATATATGGAACGTAATCGTTATAACGGAAGACTTTGATAGGCTTGAAGGATGCGCATCACTCTAGAGAATCCCATGACAAGACGTATCTTGACAGAGCATGTTTACTTTATCTGACTTTATCTGATAATGCTTTAGATTCGGTCTTCAATGCCGGATTCATAAAATTTAAATTGCTTCCAAACCTTTTTGCGTAAGGCGTCAATTTATCTTCATATTAAAGCTTGCGTCTTGGTTTTAGCTGGTAATGTATTTGCTCATACTTCAAGATTATTGGGTTTTTCCTGAAATAAATTTTAATATGCAATTGTTCTTATTTATCTGATGAAGCTCAATGTCAGAATCCAGAATTAATAAAGACATTTAACTAAAAAGAGCAAGAAAAGAAAAAGGCCATACTTACACAGACTGACCGCTTTTACAGCTGCTGTAATTTAAAGTGAGTCTTGCGTTAGTTAAAGTTAGTCTCCTTGTGTTATGAGTTTTTAAGGAGTTTCGCGTCGTATAATTTTCAAGATTATTGATTTCTGAAACAATTGCAAAGATATGAAGTAGTAAGTACTTAAAAATACTTGGGAAAAAAAAGAAATGTACCATCATTATCCTTATTCATTGAAGTAGCTCAATGTCAAAGCCCCAGAATAAAATAAAAGTAGACATACACAGAATAATATGGCTTCTTCAGCTGCTGTAGGCAGAACAAGTCTTACAAGTCTTACTCCGCCGAGTCGCCAAGATGTTTTTATTTTTGTAACTAAACCATTTATTCTAATGAGTACGAATTAATTTTCTTAACAGCGCAACGGCTTCAGTCGGAAAAACCTTGAGAGTCCCTGCCAATCCCACTACCAAAACAATTGATTTTTGAATATCCCAATTTAAATTCTAGTTTCCCGTTGTTCGTAAACTACCTTGAAAATTATAAGGTATAACTATAATAAGACCCGTAGGATTACCGCGACCATAAGAACGGCACCCTTTTTTAATTACCTACGTAATATTCTGTCAGCTGTCAGAGACCCTTATGCATTATACACCTACGCAGCTCAGACTAGTTTACTCGCAAGATCTCATATTATTCCACGGTGTTCAGCTTATCTATGATGTACTACTGCACCGACTCATTGTTTAGAGCAACTATAAGAATTTATTCAAAAAGAAGAGAATCAAGGAAGCGTAAAGACCTGCTTTTCAATGGAATTAGGTAATGCGAGTAAATATTCTTTTGAGCCAACAAGATGCGACAAAAACGTTTGATTTAAGCAAATATACTTTTAAAATGTCAAATAGGAATAGCCGAACGAGGTGGAAAAATAAAGACAGGGAGGAAATGGAAGGTTTATCTAAATAATTAAATTTTGAAAGGGAAATAAGAAAAGAAGATTGAAAAGGAAGAAGAAAGAATGAAAGGATGGAAGAAATAAAAACAGAGAAAGAAAAAAAATAAGGGAAAAATTAAAACAAAGAAAGAAAGGAAGGAAGGAAAAAAGAGGTCCAGCCGATAGAAAGTTAAAAGATAAGGGGGGAAAAAGGGGAAAATTAAGGAATGCAAAGTAGAAATTTAAAGAAAAGGAAAAACAATATCAAAGAAAATGAAAAAGAAAAAAATGGAATATTTCCTAAGCAAACGTAAGAAGCGGAACAACACGGATGGAGAACCTAAAATAAACAAAAGCGGTATAGCGCAAATTGATTGATAAGGTTCTAATCCTGCTCGCTTGGATATAATCTAAAATACTTCGGGTCATTCGTCATGCTTCGTAAGTACGTCTTGTGACAGACAGTCATTCTCTACTTTCTTTTTTTTTTTATAATTTATATTTAATCTGCTTTTATCTGTACAATACTGATTATCAGTTTATTCTAAGTTATTTTCGCGTGTACAGATCATCAAGAGTTTCGGTCTTACAGAAAATGATGTATTGACTTACGAAAAAAAATTTAAAATTTACCTTAAACGTCTTCAAGCTTCTATCTTTTTTTTTTTTTTTTTTTTTTTTACTTCTTCATTTTATCTTTGGATACCAAACAAGGTATTGTCAACATTGTCTGATCAGCCTTCAGAAAAATAAGTGGGTTTTTACCCTCTGGTTACCCCCCAAACACGCAAAGTATTATGGGGATGTGAAAGCCGAGTATACAGATTTTAGTAATAATAATAATGGGTCTTTGTTCAATCAATAAATGACATATTGAAGGTAACAACAAGAATAAGAAAAAACATATAAAATCTATGAAAATTTTAAAAGCTTTAATAATAATAGCAAGTACAGATAAAAGTAAAGTTTACTTAAACAAAAAACTAAAAAAGCTGTATACTAAAGCTGTACTGCTTTTTATATTCAAAACTTAGCTTATTTACGAAACTATTTTTTAAATCTTTCGGTATTTACTAAGGGCATTTGAGATGTTCTTGTTCGAAGCTGCCTGCTGGATGATGTTTTTATTGTGGGAAGTAGAGAAAACAGTGGATCGTGCCTATCATTACTATTTCTATAAGTGTAGAAACTTCTATCATACTATTCTAAAATTCCATAAATACTAATCAGTTGGGAAATGTGACGTCTCTTAAAGGATCGCTTAAAAAACACTGAATTTATTAAGTTTCAGATGCATGTTTTTCATTTCCTCCTCCCCCTAAAAAACGCATAAAATAGTATTTTTGAAAATGAACCATATGACATAAGAATATCATGTCATAAGATTCGTCCAACTCCGAGTTCTTCTCTACCTGTTTGCTCAGTTCTGTAAGAAAAAGGAATCATGAATTCTCTCTCTCTCTCTCTCTCTCTCTCTCTCTCTCTCTCTCTCTCTCTCTCTCTCTCTCTCTCTCTATATATATATATATATATATAATATATAATATAATATATATATAATTTTATATTGTTTGCGCTGACTGTTTGATCATGGATTCCTTTTTCTGTGCCAATACAAACCATACACTTGTTAGCGGATCGGAAATCATTTTTAAAGAGGATGGTCTAACAAGTGTTATGTAGGTTAATGGATAAATATGACCAATATGTCGGCGGAAATATTGTCATCCTATTCTCAATATCAGGGATTTGGGAATATGCACACGCTATGCATGTCACGAACAGCCAAACTAGAAAAAAACGCAAAACGTTTTTTTTTAGAAGAAGAGGAAGAGGAAGAGGAGGAAAGAGAAAAAGAAGAAGAAGAAGAGGAAGAAGAAGAAGAAGAAGAAGAAGAAGAAGAAGAAGAAGAAGAAGAAGAAGAAGAAGAAGAAGAAGAAGACTAAGAAGAAGAAGAAGAAGAAGAAGAAGAAGAAGAAGAAGAAAGAAGAAGAAGAAGAAGAAGAAGAAGAAGAAGAAGAAGAAGAAGACTAAGAAGAAGAAGATAGAAAGAAAGAAAGAAGGAAGAAAGGAAAGAAAGAAGGAAAAAAGCAAAGTAGAGTAGAGTAGAGTACTGAGAGTATTTCATTCATTGACGTTGACATTTCTATAAGAATTTACATCTACAAGCAAGCAAACGCCTCTGCAAAGCCCCTCTCTCTTTTTCCTTCATTTAATGTTTAATTGCTTTTTTCTCCACTTCAAAAATACATCATGCATCAGAACTAGCCACCATCTCAGTAATTACACCTCTGAGCCGCCTGACTTGTCAAGTAGTTGAAAGAGTTGAGAAGTTAATTTTTAGCATGTTAGTAAAGCACCTTTTTTCCTGTACATGGCGTGGGAGGAAGTTGAGTGTTAAGTATATTACTTGGATATTTCCCCTACACTAAAGTTTCGCGTTATGATATAGTTAGTCGTTCTTGAATTCATTAAAGTTCAGACTATAACATCTGTTTTCATAAAGTGTAGTAAAGCTCCATCGCTCAATATTGAGTACTTTTTTCTTCGTCTTTCTCACTTTGAAAGTTTAAAAAAAAGCCGTTTTATATTAGCGTAGTTAATAAATAAAAAAAATGAAAAAATTTATGAGATCTGCGGAATATAAAGCTGCTATAGTTTCTTCGATTGATCTTAACCTATAAATTGATGATTAAACTTTAAATGGAGGAAAATGCAGTCGGTCGTAAGAACTTTGGAATTTTACGTTTTTACTTTCAGTTTAAGCTTGCAAACCCATGCGTTGACTAACGCTTGCTTTACAAAAGTGCTTTTCTTTTTCTTATTTATTTTTGTGGAGTTAAAAGCAAATTAATCTACTTTGAAACCGAAAACGTGACAGCACCGACGGGCTGTTAGAGCAAATAAACTTTGAAAAAAAGCCCAAGAAAAAAAACCAACAACACCAACAGATAATGAAAAATGAATATGCAAAATGCGTAAAGGAAAGCATAAAAGAAAAACAGGTTTTGTAAAAAAACAGTAATAAACACAAAAACGAAAACAAAACAACATTAAAATGATAAAAACAATAAGGAATCATTAATGTGAAAACGTGATGCGTAGTAACAAATCTACTTGTGTCATATCAGAACTGCGTATGCTTCAACGATTTGACAATGACTGTTTATCGGGCAAGTTTTTTCATTTTCCACAGTTTGCATCGGATTTGAACATCAAATTACCAAAATTTACAATTGCAAATAGACCTTTTCAACTTGGTTGTAATGTTTTCAGGCTCGTGTCTTCATCTTGAGAACAAGATTTTTTGTTTGAGTTTTATCTATGTATTCATGTGTCTTCTCGTGCGCAACCATTAAACAAAGATATAATACTCAAGAGAATGGCACTCGTTTTGGTATGTGGGAAACCTTACCGGCCCACTAAGGTGGATCTGTCTATTGGTTCTAGTGGCCGAACTCTAACCATGAAACGTGCGTTTAAAAGAATTGATAGTGACACTTGTCATTGTGATTTTTACGATAGGAGAGCGCAAATGGAAAAAGATAAGAAACACGACAAAAACTATATAATTACCTTATCATATATATGTGTGCCAGCTATTTTTCACGCTCGACGGTTCGTTTGCGATAGAAGCTCGTGTGATTAAAGGGGTTTATGATTCAAGATCTTGATTAATATCCTTCCTGCGCCAATGGTGTTCATATTCAATACTTCCGCTGATATAGTGATATCAATATAAACAAATGGACCTTATGTTGAACAGGTTACGGAAAACAACTTAATATCTCAGGCACGCTCTCGTGAAAAGCTTTAAAACATCTTCCGGTAATCTATTTTGGTCTGCGTGGCCAGGTTCGCTGAATGCAAAAGCCAGTCAACAAACACTTGACCCCTTTCACGTCTAGAACCTTGAGTAAACATTGTTACGTGGGTACGTGGAAGAAGCAAAATAAATTATTTCAAACTATAGTTTGAAGTTGAAATATTTTTCTCATTGGCGTCAGTTTTCAAAAGCTTTTTTTTCGAGTGACAATTTTACTGGTATGATCTTTGTTTTAGAAAATGAAAAAATAAATTAAAAGCAAAATGAATAAAAAACAACAACAAAAACTGGAATAAAAGAACATGTCTGACTTTACAGATGGAGATCAACCTAATGACGATTGACCTTCCTAGTCTGACGAGATCGACCGCCGACCGCGAACGACTGACTTACGAATGAAATGTGTGATCGATCGCATTATTGATCGACCGACCGACTAAGCGATTGTTCCGTTGACTGAAAGATACTAAAGTCAAACGTTGGAACTTCATATGAGCCGAACTTAATAACATCAAACCGCATCGACAGGTAGTAGAAGCAATATGACGCCATCCAGCAAAACGTCCAATTGCGCAGACCAGCATCTGCTTCTATAACTGACACGAGTGAAAAGGTCTGCGCATGCTCTAAGTACGTATGATATCATAATCCAACATGTCTTTGTCGTATCGTAAAAACATGTAGATTTGAAACACAAACGAGCTTTAAATAATTCCAAAGCTTATAGTTAGAGTCAAAAGGGATCAAGTCCTCCCCCTATTCTATTTCCTAGAATACGAAGACTCAGGATTCAATACAAGAACGGATTCAAAACTAGAATTCTGATTGGATACTGATTACATAAAAGGAAAACCATACTCAAATCAGAATTTGAGTTTTGGAGTCCATAACCAGTTTCGGACTTCTGACGAAATATCATGAATGTGCATTACTAAAACACTGAGAATATGTTGAACCGCACGCATGCGCAAAAGGTTTTCTCTAGTGTTCCTTGAACCAGTTTCGCATCTGGGTAGGAGACTACCCTTGAACTCATAGACGTCACATGAATATTTTCTGTCATTTTTTGTCCAAAACAGCGGACTCAGTAATAAATGCTTTATATTCTGGTGGCTGTTTGATAATACTGTAAGTCTTATAGCTCGAACTTAACTGTTTAGACTTTAGACTTGAAAGGATACTGGCAAACAAAAAGAATAGACAGCTTGCACGATGTCATCATTGATCTCTACTACATATCAGATTATCTTTCACACATTCTTTAGTTTAGTTAGCACCAATTGTCTCACTATTCTTACGAGGGAATTTAAAAAAGAAAACAAATTCATCAAATGACGCCACAATTCAAACGTCCTAAATAATTTTAAAACTCCTTTGGTATTTTTACTCTGGCTTGTACTGGCTTGTACTCTATCTTTTTCTGTTAGTCTCTTTTTTACAGTTAGCAACTCGTCTCACACTCCACAAAAAAGGTGCAAAAATAAGTGACAAAAAACAAAAAACCTTACCAGAAGTAGTTTGTCTGCAAATAAGCTAAAGAGTTGTTCAAATTCCATGTGGTTTTTATTGCCAGGTGGCAGAGAAAACAGAATCCCTGTCAGGAGCTGTCGGTCAGACATCTTGTTTGTTTGAAAACTTTTAAAGCTGCAGTTGATGAGTTGATTAGTCGATTGTGACGTAAACTTGCCCGCGCTTTTGAATTACTGGGCGCTAGTGTCCAGTGCATCTCAACTTCATATTTATAGATAAGATGTAATCAGTTTTTACAGAAAAGTTAATTTAAATTTTTTTTATCTTAAAAAGACTTTTTCGAATCCAAATAGCGATAAAAGGCTTAAAAACAATTCGAAAGGAATTCCTGCGCTAATATCTCTAACCACAGGTAGCCCAAATGTTAGCAAATGAACTAACCCTTGCGTTGTCTCTGCCGTACAACATATATATATTTTTTGAAATGATTTTTTTGTATTTTCTTGTTTGTTTTTGTTGTCTTGCTTGTCTTCTAGCGGTGTACAAGTCCAGACAACAGATTTTCAGAATGGATATTTATTGATGTCACGCCTGGTATCTCATGTCACGGATCACGCTTCTTCTTCCTCTTCCCCAGTCCTATTAAGATGTATACGCGCACAGCATTGTGGTATTGTAATGGCGGGGCGCTAGCTAATGATCCGCATATCATTATCTTATTTCCTCCATTTCCTAAATATATCACCTCAAAAACTCCACATTATACAAAAAATCCTCGACATGACAAATCCTCAATGACTAATTTACGAGTCTTGGCTGACGATCTAGCGGAATCCAAGACGAATGTGAAGCTTAAAGATTAGAGAATTTCCTAGGAAAGAGATTATCTGTCTGAATCGTACTCCGAGCTCAGAGAATATTTTGCCATTCTAGTTATTTCTTCATTCATCTATGTAACGGTTAAAGGCAGCCACCGAACACTATATCTTGGACTTCATTTATCAGAGAGCTCTTCTGCATAGGAATGATGATTTGACTGGAGTTTGACTGCTGTTTGAAAGGATTATTTCTTGGCTAATCATGAGCTTTTATGCTTCACAGTTCAACGACAAGTCATCAAGGTACTGCAGTTCAAATCTCTATGGTTCTAACTTAAGTACGGTTTACGCTGATGGACCGCCTCCGTTAGACGATGCTTTAGAAGAAGACGATGGAGAAATTGTCTTTCGAGATAAAAGTCCGAGAAAAGAATCTCCTGAGCCAAAACTTGTCAAGGACGAAAAAGGGACGGCGTCTAGAGAGTCAGACTTCAATCCATGGTCTAAAAATGATGCTACAAAGGACGAAGCTGTTGATGATTTTGGAGATTTCTCAGGTTTCGCGGATTTTTCTTCGGCGTTTGGTGGAGGTGATTCAAAATCACAAAACGATTCTTCGTGGTTTAAAAATGGCGATAACGATCAGTCATCTGTGACCAAATTCAATAATGATTTTAAAAACCACGAAGCAGAGATTTCAGCTTCATCTTGTAAAAATGTTAAGAAAACTGAAGAAAGAACGAGCGAAAATGATGATTTTGGTTGCTTTTCTGGAGGAGATGATAGTGATTTTGATGACTTTTGTAGTTTTACAAGCACCAGTCAACATATCAATACAGGGAAAACTGAAGAGAGCACATCAAAAGATTCTCAAATTAGAAAGGATTCTGAAAGTAAAAAGACTGCATACTCAGATGATTTAATCAAAAAAGTCAAAACCATACATGATAGCAGTGATCAATTCAATTTTTCATTAGAACAAAATGCAAAGAAATCAAACTCTGATTTAGTTGAAGACTTTGACGAATTTGGCTCCTCTGAAGGAGGTTCAAATTTAAACCAACAATCTGTGTCTCCCATGAATGATTCAAGCACTTCTCATGCACAAAATATGACCAGTGGCACTCATTCAGCCAGGAAACCCACCTGTTTTAGTGATGATGATGATGATGATTTTGGAGATTTTAGTTCATCTAGTTTTGATGACGATAGTGGAGAAACTGCCAAATCTCCAGAATTGATCATTAACTCTGAAAAAAACTTTTCTTCACAATCCAAAGCCAAAGAACTTCAAAATACTCATCTAAATGGATCAAGTATAGAAAGTGAACATAATCTTACAGATTCTAAAGACAGCAATGAACCAGTTCCATTAGCTCGGCATAATGGATCTGAAACAGATCTAAAGAAAAATGAGGATATTAATATGTCTGATAGAGATAAGGAATTTATAAACACTGATCAATCAAAAGAAAACATCACTCTGAATGATAAAGATGATGATGATGAGTTTGGGGATTTTTCAGCATCTATTTCTAGTGTGACTAAAACTGAAGAAATCAATGCAAAACAAATGCCGTCTAATTCTATCGTTAAAGACGATGATGATGAAGGTTTCGGGAAATTTGGGTCACCATCAAGTTTGTCAAATTTTGGTGAATTTGGGGCTGTTGCAGCACCCAGTAAAGACAATGGGAAGAATGATGATGATAATTTCGGGGCAGCATCACCACCAAGTCCACCTAGTCTCCATGGTAACAGTGACATTGAGGATGAATTTGGAGATTTTGGTTCAGTAATAAATAAGCCTAGTTCACAAAGCAATGACTGTGATGGTGAGGAATTTGGAAATTTTGGAGCATTGCCAACATCGACATCAGCTGAAGAAAAACCAAAAAGTGATAATCATGATGATGATTTTGATGGGGATTTTGGTGCCACTATTCCATCCACTGGAGTAGCTAAAACTAATGATGTTGCTGAATTGGGTGATTTTGATGCTGCTCCTGTAACAAGCAAGTCTGATCTCCATAGCAATGCAGATACTGCTGCTGCTGATGATGATGATGATGACTTTGGTGATTTTGGTTCTGTTCCAACAACAAGCAAGCCTAATCTCCATAGTGATGTGGCAGATGATGATGATGATGAATTTGGAAGCTTTGGTTCTGCTCCTGCAACAAGCAAGTCTGATCTCCATGGCAATGATGATGATGATGATTTCGGTTCCATTCCCGTGACAAGTAAGTCTGATCTCCATGGCAATGATGATGATGATGACTTTAGTGATTTTGGTTCTATTCCCGTGACAAGCAAGCCTGATCTCCATGGCAATAATGATGCTGACGACTTTGGTGATTTTGGTTCCATTCCCGTGACAAGCAAGCCTGATCTCCATGTCAATAATGATGATGATGACTTTGGTGATTTTGGTGTAACCCCTTCAACAAGTCAACAAAACAAAAATGATTTTGGAAATTTTCCTGAAGTCAAGAAACCAAATTCAAAGGATAGCAAATCCAAATCAACCTCTGAACCGTCATCTCTTGAAAGTAGAATGTACCCTCCTAAAAATGAAGATGATGAATTTGGACAGTTTGATGCAGCTGCTAGTAAATCATCTGACAGCGACTTTGCAGGTTTTAAGTCTTCTGACAACACTTCTAAAGCTTTTGCAGACAATACATCCATGCCTCAGAAATCCATACCAAGTCCTTTCAGTGCAATAAATAATTCACAGCCATTTTCAAATAAAGATGTCCAACAAGGTCAGCCCTCTCAGGTAACGCTAAAAGCCCTTGAAACAATAATTATTGTGAAATTTATTTTATAAAATGACTGTTTTAAACCTTAAGACTTACTTTTTGTGCTGTACTAGTTAACCAGCTTTTTAGATAGGTTTACTTAGGTTTTCAATATGCTACTAACTCAGACATTCCAGCGGCTTCTTGCAAAATTGGTATATTACTGCAGCCAGTCAAGAACATAGAAGGAATTAATTTTTCGTTCAATGGCAGCAAAAAAAAACAGAATTACAGCGTGCAGCTTGAAACTACCAAGTTCACATAATAAATATAAGAAATAGTATAGTAGTAATAAATTATGCCTTCGTTGTGCATATAATGAAGTAGAGAGAATAAGAGAAAAATATCAAATGCCCTTGTCGAACCCACGTCTTCGGTATTCCAGTCCGATGTGTTAACCACTACACTACAAGGACCAACCACGCTGGTAACACAGCCAGAATATGAAATGTAGGGTACTCATGAGGATCCCAGAGAGATATTTTTTCTCCATTGGTAAATTGAACACCTTAAATATGTATGCAAAGAATAGACATAGCATAGTAGTAATAAAATAGAATACACACCGAACGGGTTATTTAAAAATAGAACGGCAGTATTTTTTAAGAATTGAGATCGTTCATAAACGACCCAATTTTTTTCATAGAAATTTCAATTCGAATGATTTTCTATATTCACTTAAAGATACTATAATACATGTATTAAATCTCTGTATTTCAGCTGTCTGGAAACACCAGCGTAATAAAGCCACAACGTAATACAAACCCTGACAGACTGGAAAATCCTATTAAAAAGTGCTTCACTATTAAAGATGTCACTATGCAAAGTAATGTCATAATACAAATGATAGAACATCAAGTACAGTCTGAGAGATCCAGGTAAGTTAAGGGAAACCATAACTAGAGTATTTTTTAAATAATATTTAACCATCTACTTGAATAAACGCCTTTGGGGCTTTTTTAAAAAAATTCGCTCAATGATATATTAAGTATTTTCTCTGAAACCTACTTACAAATAATAGGAGAAAATGCCAAAACTATTTCTAACTTACCTTTAAAAAAATGTTTAAAATTGATTGAAGAGCTTCTGGTTGCTTGTTTACTGGCCTGGGCTGAATTAGCTGCACTTTAACATTGAATCCATGTTTAAAACCATGTTTTAATACTAAAACTTTGTCCTTGAAAATCGAATTATGTGCTTGAAAAGTGCTTAAAAAGAACTTGAATTTTGTAACGAGAATGTAGCACGAACCCTGATTAATAATAAAATAAGAACATTTAGCTATTCCAGTATGATTACTAATAAGTATAAGTATTGATTGATGTAGAGCCTGGCAGCAGTTATTGACGTCTGAGAAGGATGGTAGCTTGAGGTTTGACTGGGTGTTGTCTGAACATCAGGTGAAAATGTTGGAGGGTCTGTCAATGTTACCTGTAAAAATCCAGGTATGTTTACTACAAAGATGATAATAATATTATTTAGTAAGAGTATACAGGTGATTATTGAAAATCTTGCATGCTTATTGGTCGAGAAACTCACACTATCACATGATAATCACCTCCAGTGATAATCCAAAATGGCAGCCAGCCACTAAAGAATGTCTTTTATTTTCTTTATTTTCTTTTTTTAAAAAGAATCACCTGTGTATTTATACTAAAACAATAATTATTGTTAGCCTCGTGCTCAGTGGATATCGGAGAATATTTACCTCACCTCTGGAAGACTCACATCTCGGTAAATATTTCCCGATATTCACTTCGTCTTGGCGAATAATTGCTAAATATTTCATGTTATAATGTACACTCCCATTGGTTACTACTGGTTTCATTGCTCCATAAATGCATTTCCTTTCTTTTTTTCCAGACAAGTGTCAGTTTTAACCCTAAAGGACAAGTGCCAACACCTTTATTTGCATCAAGCATGGTAGAGTTTAATAGTTTATTATTATATATTTCACTGATATAGATGCGCATTTGATCATATACACATGCTAATTTGCGTTATAAGTAATAAATTATTATATTAATGGGTAATGTTTCTATTCTTTATGGGCACTTCTTAAGTAGTAAAAGGGGAGGGCTCGCTATTGTTATTTGTTTTGTTCTGTTTTGTTAACAGTAGTGTCTCTGTTCTCTGTAGGGGCTCCTTGAACCAGTCAAGGGGGTCATCACTCCATTTCATCATGTAGAGGAAATCAATCCTTCCCAGGATCCTTTTGGTGCTCCACCAGAAGTTGGTGTGCAAGACCTTGGTGTAAGTGTCCATTCTTTATCAATTTCTTGTATTTTTGCTTTTAGTCTCAAATGAAAGAGAAATAGATTTATGATATGAAAATATCGGAGTTTTTTACCCAAATTAATTTCCTTCATATGCAATTTGTTTGTTCGTTATTTTAACGAACCAGAAAGAAGCAAGATCAGAACTAACAAGTATTTTTTAATAATAATTTTAGTTTGGTAAAGGAAGTAAAAAAGAACATTCCACATTGCATACTGGTAAGGGATATTGAAAAGGAACGTTAAAGATTTTGGTGCTGTTTATGAATAATGAGGATTGTGATGTTGATATTGTTGATAAATAAAAGAGGATTGTGTTGTTGATTATGTTGTTGGTGGTGGCAATGATTGATGATGATGGTAGTGAATGGTGATGATGATGATGAAGTAGATGAATGATGTTGGTGGTGACTTCATTGTGGTGGTGGTGAATGATGATGGTGGTGGTGATGGTGAATAGAGGTGATGATAATGATGATTAGAATGTTGAGGGTTGTAATGTTGATGGTTGTGGGATGATGAACGATGATGGTGGTGGTGATGCTATTATTGATGAATGATGACAAGAGTGGTGTTAAGGAGAGACATATCTTTGCCTTGACTTCTAGAAACTAAAGATAATGCCTCAGATACAATATCTGTTTCATCATCCCTTGACCTGGACTTTCTTACTCCTTCAACTACTAATGGCGATTCCACAAAGACAGGTAAGTAGACAATACAAAACATGTGGGATTTATCATCATTGATAATTTAAGAGGTTGAGGAAGGTCTGAGAAGGATATACTCTAGTTCCAGTAGATATTGATACATTCTCAATGGAGGGGGATTGGAGTTTTTAAAGTGGCTAAAAGGGTCTGGTGGGGGGGGGATTGCGATTGGAGTTTCCAAGGGGTGGGGAGGGTCAGAGGAGGTATATTGTATAGTACCAGAAAGTATCCATACCTCCCCCATGGAGAGGGATAGGAGTTTTCAAGGGGTGAGGTGGGTCAGAGGAGGGCATATTATATAGTACCAGAAAATGTCTATACCTCCCCCACGGAGGGGTATGGGTATTTCCATGGGGTGGGGAGGGTCTCAGGAGAAAATATTTTATAATTCCAGAAAATATTCATATTTCTAACCATATGAAGAAAATTTGAATTTTCTGAGAAGGATATATTGTGTACGTCAATAAAACAACCATACATTCCTCATGGAAGGAGAGTGGCATTTCTAAGAATTGAAGAGCCAGTTTGAGGAGGGTACATTGTGTAGGTTTTTATTTTCTAACAAGAGCATCAAACTTCTCATATTGACTTGGCATCATATCATATCCATATCATCATATCATTTTCTTTGACTTTTTTGTCAACTGACAGAAAGCAGAGGACTATTTGAAGATGACCTTTTAGGTCTAGGGATGTTCAATGAGCCATCACCAAGCCCAAAAATCACCAATGGAAAGAATGTCTTCAAGTTTAACAACATCACAATACCACTGGCTACAAATGAAGGAAATCTGAGTGAGCAGGCAAAAACTGTTATTAAGGATTTTGAAGATCTTACTTTTATGTTGTCAAAAGTTTTAATGTTTCCTTTAAAATCAAAAGAATGAAATCAATATAGTTTTAAAATCAGCAAAATTATATTCATATATGTACAGAGTGTACATATATATATACTTTATACTGTTATGTGGCAAGTCACAATAGGCCATTATTTTGTAAGATAGCATTGCATTGATGTGCAACTGTGGCTACCAAACTCCTTGAAAAAGTCATGGAATGTGAACTCAAACCATATTTCTTGGAAAAATCCTTGATTGTTCCTTAAGATTTAAGTTGTCGCAGAGAAAATTGAAAAACCTGTTTGGTCATGACATGCCCAAGAAGTAACAAAAATGTGGTAAAATATCACTGATTGAAATATTTGTAACACTTCTTCAAAATTTTTTATAATTGCATTTAAAAACTCCTCAAAAACTCCTTGCATTTCCTATGAAATTTCATGCACAAACCCTGCTGTATGTTTGTGAATTTTCTTTGTTATCTCGGTTATAGAGTGTGTGCAACCATGAGACAAAATCTGATGATAAAAAAAAAGATATAAACAACAATGAAACAGCTGCCATCTTGGTTGATCTAATGAGAGAAGCTAATGAGGAATGCTTTGTTATTGTCAACCAACATGGCGGCTATGATGTAACAAGCACCTACTCCATGCCTTTGTGGGAATGATAAACGTAATTGGTGCTAAATTATAGTAAATTAATAATAGATAAATATAATGCTCAATGATTCTAGAAGTGGTAGTTATATATATAAGGCTATAATGCAAAGTGCCAACAAACTTATTAGGTTAGGTGCTTTATTTTTGGTCTTTCTTGGTGATTTATGAATGCATTGCATTTCCTGTACTGTTTGGGTTTTGTAGTAGACCCCTAACAGTTGGACTCAACTAAAGTTTTCTCTAGCATTGAAAATGGCATTTATTTTTATCTGTATTTAGATAAGTTTATAATTTTCCTATATGACTCTGGCTTTAACAAGCCTTGAAATCTTTGGTTCTAAGCCACCCAAGGCCACTTTTTTTACAAACGTAAAACTTTGAATACAAGAGTATGACCATAAAATTATTTTAAGCTTTACTATCCTATGAATTGTGAGAAACAAATCCTTGTAGTACCCTTAGAACTATATGTTTTAGTTTGTGGGCCAAAATTTGAATTGCACTAGAAAACTGCTGCATAGGTGACTGTTATCTAAGTTGGAACCTTGAAATTGGCCGCTAATCTTGTCCTCCAAGAAGGATAATTCTTCCCAAGAGCAAAAGATTGTTGCATGTGAGTGCGTGTAGAATTTAGCAGAAAATGAAAGAACGACTGTAATACACAGAAAAATATTTTTAGCAACAGTTACATAATTGAGCATAAGAGAGTGGTATGCATAAAGCTGCTTCATTAATATATCATCAACAATAATAAATAATATCATTAAACAATTGCATCATATATATTCATATGATTAAGCTGAATTCTAATGGCCTCACTGAAGACAAAATAGATTTTAAAAGTACATAATGACTAGCCAGTCATTAGATGGATCAATATGTGACCACATGACTCTTCAAGACATGGTAAAGTACATTTACAATTTTGCCCAGATATTGGCCATTGACTTGCAACGAGAGTTATGAAACGACATTGATAGCAGCTGCAAGGGAGACTATCCATTGACTGGCTCAGTGCCATTCAAAGAGTGATTTTACTCTGCCCGTGAAGTTGTATAGAGCATCAAAGTGGCCATGTTGGCTTACTAAAACTACATGTTCTATTCTCCAGGAATTGAACTCTATTTTTATGCAAAAAATGTGCAGAAGTTTCTATTGTTTGGTACACCAATATGGCTGCTTTGTCACATAAGTGAAAACACTCTATAATTAGTGACTAACAAACTAAGTAAACAAAAGAAGACAATGTATTACAATCTTTTACAGTCCAAGCAAAATCCCTCTATCCCTGCTGAAGTAATCGTTACTTTTGCCATGATTTTCAGCATTAAAAAAGCGCTTGTTTATAGTCTAAAGGATCAATTCCTCCAAAATATAACTATTTTCGACTTTGTAACATAGTGACAAAGTGTAGCTCCATAAAATATCCATTAATAAATTCTTCACCCTAGCCAAAATGCCTTGTAGGATTTACAACAATATTGGGTCGCGGATAGGACTTACGATTAGAGAAGACTTGAAGTAATATATCAAACACATGAAATCGAGTGGTCCATCCAATTTCCAAGCACATTATAGTGAGTTGAAAAAAGGTGGAGCCAAGGTTTTTTAACCAACTTCGAGGTGTATGGATGGAAGATGAAACACTTTCAAGTGCTTGACACAGCTTCTCGATCTCATACCATACTCTCCATTATAATGTTTGGAGAAATTCAAAGCTTATGAGTTGCCCGAATTTTATGCTTATGCTCTTAATGATCTTTAATGATATCTATGCTAAAGATCACATTTTCAGTAACCTTTGCACTATTGATTTTTCTGAATTTATGTCCAAGGGTTTTTTGCCCGGAATAAACTCGTTCCCAAGCGCCTATAACTTATCTATATTTCTATATATTGAATGTTTTCTGGTTCTACACTCAGTCTATCATAATGGGTTGGGTTGGTATTAACTTAGCTTAAATTAAATAAAAATGATATCAAAGAGTTATTAAAAATATATTATCGTTGATTTGACCCCCTCCTACGACCATGATCCTTTGCGTTTAAACAATAGATTGTTGAAGATTGTTTGATGTGACGTCATAGTGAATTAGGGCAATTGTTCTTCCTGTAAATGTTTTCTTTTATTTCATTTCACTCCATATCGTTTTATTTTATCTTAATTTATTTTTATTTTTTTATTTAAGTGTATATCAAGCATAGACATTTTATTTTCAAAATCACTTATATATGAACAGTGTAGTAGTGTGGTTGCAGTATTTTTGTATGGGGTCTTCTCTTTTCGGAGACTTGAAATACCAATATGCAAATGAGATGACGTAAATTCCAGACTAATTTTTTATACACAAATGCTGTCGTGGAAAGTACTGCTGTTTTTTCATTTGCAAATTATCTTTATAACTGAAATATATGATTTTGTACACTTTTAGGTTATTTCACTTAATCAGAACACTTGTAAATTACACTGCAAATTATGTAACACATTCTTGAAATTATGTCATCTCCTTTGCATATAGAAGACCACATACAAAAATACTCAAACCACACTATTGCACTGTTCACATATCAGTGATTCTGGGAATATAATTTTTAACACTTTAACTTTGCCTTATTGGCAGGGAATCCCCACAGAGCAGAGCTCCACAACACTTGCAATAAGCTTAGATACTTCTAGAGATGTGCTTTCATTCCCACTTGAATGGGATAATCAGTCCAGTGGATGACCAAAAGAATTGGTTGTAGAAACTTTAAAATTATAGCATTCTATGTCTTATGTTTGGGATACCTGTGTGGTCAATAAAAGAGCTTGACCAATAAACCTCTAGTTTCACTAAATATAACTTTAATAATAAAAAGTACCTGTACCTAAAGATATTTTGAAGGCAAATTGGAAACTATGGTCTGGACCTTCTGCAATGCCTTTTCAATCAATCAATCGATCAATCAATCAATCGATCAATCTTTATTGATTTAAATTTCAATCAATCTTTTCAAGAGACTGTTTCAGACCATAGTTAATAAGGCTCCATCAACTATTGAAAGACACTAAGGATGTTTGCATAAGAGGCTAATGTTTGCTATTCCCCATACCAGTATGAAATGGGCTTATTGTTTTCACACAATGATATGTGGTCTAAAATGGGAAAACATTACACCGGAGAGGTAGAGAGGTGGATACTTGGGTTGGGATTCCTGTGTTATCAACATACCCACCCCTCCCAACACCCTCCTTCAAGTTGTTCTCCTAAACGTGTCTCCTTCCTATCACGTGAGAGAAGGCAACTTCTCTTTTTTCGTTCCTAGACTCTATTGAACAACAAACATTTGGTACCCACAAATCAGTAAGTAGTTTCAATCATGGCTTTACGTCTTGGGATATCAAACTGCTGGCGTATCGCTCGTGGACAAGCTTTTAGGAGCATTCCGAGGTTGTCTTTGATTCGTGTTGCTGGATGCTCTTCTGAAACACACTCAGGTAGGAATATCCAATTAACTCTTATGCCATCAATCCAGTTCATTAGTTATGTTTATTAACAACTTTCTGTAGGTGTTTTATCGCTATTTATTTAAAAGTTTTGACTCCCGCACGAATAGCAAATACAAGTCGCCGTACGGGTGACCTACGAATAGCCACTACGATAAACATAAAGCTTAATTCCCATCTTGAACCTTTATTTCACCTTCCAAATACTTCGAACTATTTCTTCGTATGCTTAAATGAATGCTAAAACGTTTTATTTTATATTGTTTGAGTTTTAAGATGCATATTATTTAAGCTTAAATATTTTGGGGGACATTTTAGACATTCGACTAGCACAGGCAGCCCAGTTCCTATAGTGCTTTTCTTGTAGTCCGTCATCAAAAGTCGTTTGTCTAGAAAGGGTTTGATAGCACATCATGAATTTAGCACATTAATGAAATTTCTGATGAATCATTATTTCTCTTTTAAAGATGATGATGAAATCCTTCATCTGCCTTTTAAAGACAAAAAGCTCTTTACCCCTGGTCCCCTGTGTACAAGTTTTGAAACCAAAAAGGCCATGATGCGCGATGTTGGTTCTAGAGATAAAGACTTCGTAAAAAGTGTTAATTACATCCGAAGCAAACTTCTAGAAATTGCTGGTGTCTCGCCGAATGAATATACCACGATACCACTACAAGGAAGTGGAACCTACTCTGTTGAGTCGGTGATTACCACGGCAACACCAAAAACTGGAGGCAAGCTTTTGTTGATTGTTAATGGTGCATATGGAAAGCGTATGCAAAAGATTTGTGAAGTTGCAGACATCGAAACTGTAAGAAATTTTTTTAAATATACAAATTGAATGGGAGGAGAGGGGGGTTTACTTCCCAGTTCCTCAATAAATCATTCCTTACCTTCCACCTCTCCCGACACAAATTAACATTACATACCCGGACTGGAACTGTTTAAAATCATCAGGGTGTTTTTGATGTTTCATTGTAATTTCATCAAACTTGGCAACTTTACAGAGTTTGTAGTTTTTTTCTATTTACTAGATTTTGCCATTTCTGATGGGAAAATGATAACATTTTATGGTGTGAACAAATTCAAATCCAAAAAATAAATCAACCCTGGTGTTTTTCAACACTTTCAGGGCTGCCGTTTTTACGAATAAACTGCCAATGAGAAGGATGGTCACAGCTACTCTAGCTAGGACCCCTCCCTGGTGACACTTTTAGGGCATCAAGTTGATTTATGAAACATAAACTAAGGGAAGTTCCCTACCCAACAGTTATGTTGCAGCCCCTATCTGTTTTAAGAGGCAAAACCAACTTGCTCCCTACTAGACCAAGTTATAGTACTACTGTCAATATTGACCAAGATCTCTCATAATTTATTTTCACTTCTTAGATTGTGTTGGAAGGAGAAGAAAACAGCAAGGCAGATTTGAAAGCTGTTGAAAAAACCCTCCAAGAAAACCCAGACCTTACTGGAGTATGCATTGTTCACTGCGAGACTTCAACTGGAGTGATTCATCCAGTGGAATCTGTTGGAAAACTAATTCAAAAGCATGCTCCCAATGCTTATTTCTTTGTGGATGCCATGAGTAGCTTTGGTGCAATTCCATTAAACCTGGAATCATCTAACATAACCTATCTAGTGAGTTCTGCCAACAAGTGCTATTGAGGGTGTCCCTGGATTTTCATACGTGATTGCAAACATCAGTCATCTCTTAAAGTGCAAGGGTCAGTCCAGAACCTTGTCACTAGATATTGTTGATCAGTATGAGAATCTGGAGAAGACTGGTCAGTTCCGGTTCACCCCAGCAACACATACAATGCTGGCATTCAGGAAGGCTTTAGAGCAGCTTGAAGCAGAAGGAGGAGTTGTTGGGAGAGCTGAGAGGTAATTTTTGTTTGCTTGAATTCTCTATTTTTTATTTTATTCATTAATTAATTCATGTTGCTTAATTTTTGCAAATAAGAATGGTTTGAATGAGTTCCAAAAGATGGTATATTCCTTCACAATCGTGGAGACCCTGGTTTATTTGGACCATTGGTATTGCCAATGATCATGACTCTTCAAGCTATTCATTTACAGTACATATGTTCTATGCATTTTCTCTTTGTTTAACAGAGCTCAAAATAGCAGCCTGTGAATTATGGCCTCCCAAATTAGTTTGAGCTTTGTCTCTGGCACGTTTTGGCTCGGTCTTGCCATTATTTTAGGTCCTGTTTTATTCCTTTACCCATTCAAACTATTCTTCTAGTTTTCTTTCTTTCTTCCTTTCTTTCCTTCATTCATTTCTACTTTTCATCAGTTCTTTGCCATTCTTGAATATCTGTTTCCTCTTTTCTCCATCTTATAGATTGTCTTTCAGTATCATTTTATCAATTTTCTTTTCATTTCCCACAGATACCTGGAAAACAGACACATTCTCCAAGATGGAATGAAGAAACTTGGTTTCAAAGAATTTCTTGATGACACCCATGAAGGCTACATCATCACATCCTTCTACTTCCCCAAGCATCCTAACTTTGACTTCATGGATTTCTACAAGCGCCTTAGTGACAAGGACCAAGTCATTTATCCTGGAAAGGTCTCGAAAGCTGAATGCTTCAGAATTGGCAACATTGGCTATCTTTTCCCTAAAGACTTGGAGCACTTACTGGAATGTATTGGTGAAGTTTTGGAAGACATGAATATACCTACCCCATTAGAATCCTAAACATTTAGTCTTGGATTTCAATCAAAATATAATACAACAGAGCCTACTCAAAAGCTAAATGAATAGCAGTAATTTCTAAAAACAAATGTCAAAATTGTAGAAATATAAAATAGAAGACTAGAAACGTGCATCGACATATACAAGGGTGCGTTAGTAATTCTAGGGGTAAAGGGGCTATGGGAATTTTACATTCTAGAATACTATTTTTGTTTTAGTGTGACCCCCAATCAAACATAACATATTTTCAGTGTCCCCAATAGCTCTTCCTAATTATTATTACCAGAGAAAATGGCTGCCTTCTTCCAAATCCCCTTAGCTCTACCCCACCCCCCCCCCCCACCCATAATTATGTAAGCTCCCTAATATAGCCATTGAACTTTGATTTCATTCAGTACAAAGAAAATGATCATTGTAAAAATAGGAAAAACAATGAAATTGTGATTTATGACAGAAACCTAAACTTTATAGTGGATATAAAGCTTGCTTTTGTATCTAGCTGATAGTGAAGGATAGTACATGTATGTAGTTAGGTAGGGATTATTTTTGTAATATGATGAAAAATAAAAAGAACTGAATCTTGGAGAATTCTCTGATAATTGTTTTCAGAAAAAATCCTTCTTTGCCAGGTCCAAGAAGGAGATGGGAAGGATTCGTGAAAGAATGAATGGATAAGACGACTGCTGACATGAAGATAGCCTACAAAAGACTTTGCTTTGTTGAGTGGGCTTCCTGTTCATTCACCTGACAGTTCTTCAAGAGACGCACACGGGGGCAGACTGAAGAAGTCGGAAATTTGAAAGTCTAAAATGATTTTGCTTGTCGTTAGTTTTGCTATTTTGGTTGGAGGATTAGCATTTCAAGATGATTCAGGTTCCAAACAGTGTATAAAGGTAAAAAAATAATCAAAATTTACTTGTACTTAGACCGCTAATTTGTCAGTGCTCTGAGAAAAAATGACGTTTTTGAGCACTGCTTTCCAACCACAGAAAACTCGAAATACCTTAAAATTATTGTTTTCCCGAGAAATTAGAAGCTTTTTTTGTGTCGAGGACACTGCTTAGGACTCAATAGCCAATTATTTTAGTTATTCGATAATTACATCCACCATAATATCTGTGTCTTTTTTCATCGTTCTTAGTTCTTTTAGAACTTGTAAGAGTGTTTAAAACCGCTTTACCCGTGATAATAATTTGCTTTTCAAGCACCAGGTCCTAATCCACGACATCAAAGAACGATATTTCATTGATAGAGGAGAAACTATTAAGGTTTGTTCTGATAAAAATAACTGTAAATTATCAGAGCTTCAAAATTCAGTAGAAGCCATGCTTCTTGTTACCTTTGTTCTTCAGATTTGGGCAAAAGTCGTTCATGATCCATGGAAGGACAACAGATTGATCGTAAGTGGGTTCGTACTTACAGATAATATAGTGTACAAATCGTCGAAATGTCTTTGAAGTACATCACTTATTGAAGTGTGTTTTTAAAGAAAGACTACACATGTAAGGCTATTTATCATAACTTGTGAGCAGTGTTTTCCCATTTCAGACCATGAGTAATTATCTTGAGAATAAGGATTTCTTTGAGTTAATTGCAGACGTGATTCCCTATAAGGGAATTAATGAATACATTGTCTGAAGCGATAACTGAACTATCGTAATTTTCTTTTCTAGGGCGGAGTAAGCGATCCTTCTTCTCTCTCATTCAACCTGTCTTGTGTTCAACAAGCAACAGAGTTCAAAGGAGTAGTTACCAGAAACATGGTATAAAACTATCATGACTTTCCAGCCTACGCTCTACCCTATATATCTTATTACTTAGCTCTTTCTTCCGCCACAAACAAAGGGAAATTATTTAAGAAAAACCACTACACGTCATCAGTATCAATAAATTTCATCAATTTTATGCTGCCTCTTCCTTCCCCAAAAAATAACGAGTTTTTTTCTCCTTCCTTCATGTGTTGTTTTATCCATTTTTCCTTTTTGCCGCTGATCCGATCCTTTCCTCTCCACTCTGGACGGAGTATTGATTCATGATCCTATTATGTAATTTCTAGACAGCAGATATATATGAAAGTGATCTCAAGTCTACTTACATATCAAATAGGTATGCGCATCTGTTGTTGGTCTGATATTTTGCTATCTACTATAGGTGAATATAGTAGAGTGCACACCATATATCCTAGAAAAACTTGTGAAAAATGACAATGGTGTAATAATGACAAATAATTAACAGCACATCTAAAAATAATATTTTGAAACATAGAACAAAGAACTTTTCGGGAGAATTTGAATTTTACATCAAGGCATTTTCTCAGGATGATTGTGACACTGCTAAAGCGGTAAGAAAATTTATTAAAATAATTATGCACAAAGTACTTTTATTCTTTCGAGAATAAAAGAAGAATTTTGATATTCTTTTATCTTATTTGCGCAATAGTCTACCAAAATCATTGTTGGCTGCCCTGCGGCAAGAAGACTTCAAATTCATGGGTAAGTTTTTCAAACAGATGAAATAAAGCTCCAAAAAATATCTTATCCAGGGAGAATTTGGTAGTTTCCAAAGGATAGAAAGATCTGGCATGTGGTAAAACACTTTCACCTTTTTGAAAAAGGGTGGTTAGGAACTTGTAATGAGAGATCCCATTCCTGCAACCCCACTCTTGATTTGAAAAAAAAATCCCACAGAAAAGTTTAGTGTCGATGGACTTTGGAAAGAATGCTAATTTCCCATATTTTCATTTCAATTTCATTTCAGCCGGACGTTTGAAGGATGTGATGAATATAAAGTCTACAACTACACAATTCAAAGGTGCTAGAAACTTCAAAGGCATTTTTAAATTAAAAAACAAAACAAAACAAAACAAAACTCCTCTTTACATTCTCGTCCTTAGTTGGTGTACAAATTCACTTTTTCTCCGTTTTTTTTAGAGAACAGTTGAATGGAAATACTTCAAAGGTGGGTAATTAATTGGTATAATGATTACGATTACTAAAGAAAGAATGTACACCAATTTGTCTTAATTAAATAATCTTCAAACACCTCTTTGAACTCTAGGTAGTCCATTATGACTTTAAAAACCTGGGATGTCCCATTAAATCCATTATAAACAGCCAGTTCAAACCAATAGTGCATATGTAAGTACAAAGTCTCCATACAAATATTATTGTATAACAAATATTATCCTAATATTATCCTATTCATTTTTCCACGAGTCTAAGATCATGGCATCCACCCAATTCACGTACCCAAAGCCCACCTTCCTCTTGATCAGTACCGAGAAACGAGACTGACCAAGTTAAGAGATTGGCGCATTCATCAATAGCTATAAGTATTGCTGACTCAGTAAAATTGGATGAGGGGATGTGGAAATTAGGACAATATTATACTTTTTTTAGATAACGTCTTTTAAAGTTTCTTAAAAAGTGCAGTCGATTTTTAACATTTTGGTTTTTAAAATTCCTTTGTAGATTCTTTGATTTTGGTCTTATTTCTGTGGATTTGCGATTTGTAGCACCACCCCTTACTTACCCCTTAGCCTCCCAAAAACTAAAGAAGCAATACCAAGAGATAATGGGGTTTCCTTATCTTGAACGAAACCTTTTTTTGTTGAGGTATGACAATGATGAGTTTGTAACTGAAGTCACTGGTGAGTTCCTAATGTGGGAGAAGCATGGCCGAAACTCATATCAATATAGTAGGGACCATGAGACAGGTTGGTTTGATTCCATATAGTACTGCAGTATAAAGCATTTATAGGACAGTACGGTCAGGACATGGCAAGGCCACAATTACACCAGACCAATGAGAATAACTATTGGGCTATTGCATTAAAGTTTTGGTCCCCCCACTCTTTCAAGAATATATACAACAGGTTCTTTTATGTCCCCCATTTACTGTAGGTTAGGTAGGGTTTGGAGACAGGACCTACGGTTTGAAGTCCTTATCCGAGATGATTTAAAAGTAAAACTATTTGCAGAAATTATTAAAAAGGCAGCACCTTCTCCTAGTTATTTTAACTGACCCCGAGTGTTGGTCCGGCCGAGGCTTAAACCACGACCTCCCACACAACAGACTGACACTCCTACCAACTGAGCTAACCGGCTGCCATTTCTTTAATAAGGCTGGTTGTGTCAGAGCTGCTCAGACATGGAGTGAAATGATTGATGGCTTAAAAACTATCGAAGTTGATCGAGAATGGAAGCAACAGGTAATAGTGTGTATGACTAGGCGATTTAATGGAATACAGAATGGGTAGTAGAAACCTTTATTTTGCAAGAATTCAGGGAAGTCCCTTCAGAGGACAAATTCATCTGCTACCAATATAGGAGCCCTGAAAATATACTAAATAAAATATATAAATATACTAGGTCCACCACAGTTGTTTTAATGTCAATGGAAGCAGTGTTAATGACGACTCTAACTTGGACATGCCATATGAAATAATGAACAGTACAGGAGGATCTGCAGTGATATGGAACGATGGAGGATTATATGTATTTAAACTGAGAATTATTGATCCTCACACAAGGTTGGTATAATAACTGCCTAAATTTACAACATACTACTATGCTATCGAGACAATAGACCATTTTTGAGTTCCAAATTACCGGACTGTGACATGTTTCTTTATATTAGACTCATTTATTCAGGGCTAGCCTTGTATCAATGTCTAAATATTCACAAATACCAACAATAAAGTAAAGAGTGCACTAGTACAAACACTTTGAAATTCTACGGACTTTGACTGGAACGTGAATATCCTACACAAAATAAAGGCTACCCTGAGCAGCTGAGAACTTGGAACTGGACCTGGTTCAACGAAGGGTGGATAGCACTATCCAATGGATAAACCCTTATCCAGTGGATAAATTGATGTTGTTGTCCAATAAATTTACCACTGAATAAATTCATCTATTGGATAGCGCTGATTCTTTCCTTTAAATCGATTTGGCTTATGCCTAGCCTACCCCCCTTAGTATCCTCTTGTCTGTTGTCATTCCCTGTAGTTGTGCCGTTCCTTATTACTTACTAAGTTACTGAACTGACTGCTGTTTTGTGCTATATTATAGCTTCTGTGACCTAACTGCTGAGTTTGCTGTCAATGTTGGCTTCACTGACACAACTCCAGAACATGTCCCAACATTTGTGGTGCTGGGAGCATCATGCTTTGGTATTTTACTGGGAACAGTTGTTGCATATTTTATAGATGTATATTGTTTATGCTAGGTAATGCAATTGGAACTGACCCAAATAATGCATAGGGGAACATAATTAGTACCAATAACAATAATTGTGTAGCTTGTTTAAGCTTCAGAAGATATCTGTGCCATCGTTACAAAAGATTATGAAACTTTGGTCTCCTTACCCAAAATCACTACCGTAGTTTTATTACATCCTTACTTACATCCTCCCTCCCTACCAGGGAAATTCCAATCACCCTCCATGGAGATGGTATGTATATTACCTGAAAATACACAAAATACTGCCCTCAGACTCAGATTCTCCCTCCATGGGAGAGGTTTGGATAATATCCTGAAATACACATTATATGCCCAGGGCTTAAAATGACGGCTCTACATTGGATAACGGCGGGCCAGTACTGGGACTTGTCTGGTCAAATCTTTGTCTTGCAGGTCACTTTGACCAGAGTAATGTTTAGCCAGATATAAGGTATGACTAAGCTAAACGTAATTTGACCTGTGATGATCATGACTGGCAACTGATTCAGCCATTATGTTAAGCCCTGATACCCTGACCCTCCCCACCCCTTGGAAATTCTATTCCCCCTTTGATATTTAGTGTGGCTACACAATTAATGCTCTCCTCAGACCCTCCAGTGCTATGTATCTTGTTGTTTTGTTTCATGGTTGCAGTTATTTTTCTGGAGATAAAAATGAAGTGTTGCTTTTGTACTTGGAGTGATTTCCTCTAACAATTTTGTCATCTGATTGGTCGGATTCCACTCTCTGAATTCCTAGTTTGGATAACATATTTTTAGGTTTTAGTTGCAAATACAACATTGACAACTTAATACTTGGTCATGACAATCTTCTATAAGTTTGATAGGCCTTACAGAAGTAGGCAAAATTGAGGATCATATACTGTACTTACAGACATGCCAATAGTGAGAATTTCTGTAGATTCATAGGCTTCTGGTCCACCTTTGGCGTAACATTTCTTGATTTCTTCACTGGATAAAGAACACCTAAAAATTAATATAACTATTTAGACACATATACAATTAATTACCCATTTCAGATTACATGACATTCCCTTGAGAATTGTTCTTTTTTGAAGAAATTATTTGCATTGTTATGAAAGAATCAACTCCCAAGAGCTGCATCACAAGGTCTAAAATGTGCACAACAGTCAAGGAAGCTAAAATAGGCAATTGTGTTAGATAGTAAATGAGCTTCTGAATTATTTTGCTAGAGATATAGAAATATGAAAAAAATGCCCAGTCCAACCTCAAGCTGCAAAGTACTCTTTGTTTTAATGTGTGTTTTTTTAAAAAGTTTAGTATTGTCTGCTGGATGGGTTTAATGCTGTGTTGTTCAGAGTTTTTTAATGTAAGGTCACTTTCCACCCTCAACACAGGTAGCCCAGAATGTGGGATGATGTAATGTAGAAATAGTTGATATCTTGTCACCTTATAAGAAAGCATGCCTCTGGCCTTCCACTAGATTCTTGATTCCTTTGGATTCCAATCAGAACAGGCCAACTTAATGATTCAATGGGTACATTGACCTACATTCATATGAATATATATATTTTAAACTTCTTGCAGGTTAATAAGTTGTTTATCAAATAAATTCGCAATTTCTGTGACTATTAACCATATCATTGGGTGGGGCGATAGAGAAGAGAGGTTTGAGAAAATTCATTCCTGAAGCTAGTTAATTAATTTCTGGAGATTAAGAGGATATTTTTGAAACATTAATAAACCTGTTTTTACCTCATCTCTAACCTCTTTGACTATCGAGTAGAACATTTCATGGACAACATCTTTAGGATCCATGTCTTCCAGCTTTAACTTTCCATCATTATTACCTTTAACCTCCTGTAAAATAAATGGGAAAATGGCAATCGTTAGTATAACACTGGGACTAAAACTCTCTTTTCTTCTCCCCTGGAACTGATCAGGAGATAGTAAAAAAACAAAATGCCAGTAGTTCAGCAGACAACTACAGTAAAAGGGCCAGGCCATTATTGATGTGAGGGGTGAGAAGATGATATATCAAAAGGTAATTATTTGTCTCAAAAGTCCCTCCCTTATCAATATATCAATGACTGGAGTCTCTCCTTGGGTACTGTTATACTATAGTCTGAGGGATAGGTAACTACTAGTGAGTAGTAATACCAATACTCCATTTTACAGTTCCCAGTAGCAGATCTAGTGGGGGGGGGGGGGGGGGAGTTTGGGGGGTTGCAACCCCCCCGAGAGCCATCATGATTTTTTATTTTATTTATTTATTTTTCATGACAACACCAACAGCATTGCAAGTTTTATTAAAACAGGGGTGCCGAACACATTTCGTTTTTTTTTTTGTCTGTATGCCGTATGTGGGAACTGAAACAACCATGCTCGCCTGCAGCAAATGATCACCATCATAAGACCTATTTCAGTTTGGGAACCCTGTGCTACTTTCCCGCCAAACAAGTACCTCAATCCATGCTACATCCCCCTCCCCCGCATTGAAAAAATCCTGGATCCACCCCTGGTTCTGTTCATTGATCAAGAATAATAGTTCCAAGTCAAGGATGCAGTTTCTGTTCATAGTAAAACTATACTTTTTATCATGAGCGGCAACTCCAACCTCGGCTTGGAAGTATTATTCATAGTCACTGAACGGAACTGTAAAATGGAGTATTGTCCAAATAGAGTCAACTCTTGATCATTAGGAGCCACCAAAGGGACCTTTTATTTTTTATCATTATTATCATACTAGCTTCTGTGATTGAACAATCCATATCAATCAATATGATAGTATATATCAATCGATAACGATAATTGTTATCAATTATTGATAACAGGCCAGTTTTGTGACAATCGATTGACCAATAACAATTGATATCAATCAACTAATTATATCGATTGGATTGTATATCATCGATTTCATTGATTCTCCACGCCGGGTATTACCCTGCGAGCAGAGTCTCCTTTCAACTCCTCTCTCGCCCGTAGAGGAGTTCAAAGGATACTCTGCTCGCAGGGTAGCCGGGTATATACCCCTTTTCTTGCACGCCAAAATCTACTTACATTTGGTTCTGGGTGTCCACCTGGGATATGGAACATTCCAGGTGCCTCATAAACCTGCTGGCTTCTCCTCAAAAGAATAACTTTATCGTCGCTTGATATGACAAGTCCATCGACCCCAACCGGATCCGCAAAGCAAGAATGAGGGTCACCATATTTGTCCAAACTGTGTTTTCGTATGCGTTCTCTCATAATATCATTCCGCATATTTGTGCAAATAAAATCTCGATAGCAGGTCATTCCTACGTTCAATATAAGCCTGTCTTTAGTGAGTTCTACGCTTTGGAGCCTAAACTTTGATGCATTGTACAATAAAGGTAAATCCTTAACTCTTTTCTCCCAAAGTTTTTCAACTTGACTTTCCAACTCGTCCTCCAGTGGCTTACGGTCAAAATCACTAGAAAGATTTACGATAACTTGGTTTTCTTGCACAGGTATGCAGCACCAGTTATAAAGCTCCTCGTAAAACAGTGAAGAGGGTTTGAATACAAAACCATCGTGAGCAAAAGCCATATAAAAATAAGAAAAACAACACTAAAATTGAGAAAGAAATGAGAAAACGTTTGAAGTTCTATTTGTCCCACGTTAGAGTCTGTTATAACAAAGATAGTGATTGGTTCATTTAGAGCTATGACGACATAGCTTTTTAGAATCTAAAGTCAAATTTGATTCGCTATCTTGACTGCTCTTGTGTATGCAGTGCACTTGATCAGCGGAAGAAAAGTTATCGCCATGACAACTTGGGCAACAGTCGAAAGAGAAGGATATCTGAAGAAGAAGCGTTTTTAAATTCCTTAAAGTTTCTCCTTAAAATTATGGAATCAGAAGGCCTTCATGTGAATATTGACTACGTTGGAAGTAGCGGGGTTGTTCTCAGTACTGAACAGAAGGCAGCTTTGCAGTCTTCATTGGTTATTTTGAAAAATAACTACAAGTTTGCTCGAGTCCTATTTTGGGGGAAGATTCTTGGAGTGAAAAATGATTACTTTATCGTTCAAGGAATTGGAAAAGACGATTTAAAAGAAAAGAAATCCCTATGCAGGTAGGCTGACTGAGTTTTAAGAAAGGTTTGAGCGTGCTAATTTGATAAAAGGTTAATTTTTGACGTAAAAATTTGCGATATAAGAGTGTAATTTGATTTGTTGTTGTTGTTATTGTAGTCAAGATTGCATACACTGGGGTCTGCTTCCAGTAGTAACGGCAAGAATGAGATATGAGTGCTCATTTGTTAAGGGTCGATTCACAGGAGATCCTTCCTATGAGTATGAACACACTGAAGCAGTTAAAATGAGCAATCAAGATGCAGAGAAAGCTGAAGGAGGTGAAGAAGAAAATACTGTGAGTAATACATTATTTTTAAAAAAATGTATAATTTTACTACTATATTTTACATTGAATACGAAAGCTTTGATAAGGGAAAGATACTTTTGTCATTCATATCTATTTTTAAATATTAACATTTCAAGTTTTTACTAGTAAAGGGTCCTAGCTAAATGTATGTAGATGTTTTGTGATTGCAGATATTGATAAAAGAGGAAGACAGACTAGCTACAGTAATAGAAGCAATTGACTATGATGTCAGGATTGTACCAAGGGGAGCTTACATCAGGACAGCAACAGGATCAGTACTGCAGAACCGTTGTTTTGAGGGTAAGTTGGTCATAAATCACATTCATCATTTTTACTAATAACCATACCTGGTTTCATGCCCCCTGCCTCCCCCTTCAGTCCAGAATATGTTCATACCCTCCAGTAAGGATGGATAAAGGTTTCCTTAGGGATAGAACTTAAGAGGAGCTTATTTATACCCCTGCCATATCCCCTATGGGCAAAGTTTCGATGAATTCATCCACACAACTGTCCCCACCCGTAAAAACGTTCTCTATAAAGAAATTAGGGACTTAGGCAACTTGCATTACAATCAATATATGAATGTAAGGATTCATAATTTATGGTGATGGTTCTCTTGAGGACAAAGATTTTAATAAGGATTTCTTTTGAACTTTAGGACTCTCAGTTGCTGATGGTGGCAAGTTATCTTCTTACTTTCATTTTCGAGATCCAGTAATTTTCATGAAGAAAAGTTTACTTCAAAAGGTAATTATACTTAGTCTTATATAGTTCTGAAAATATAAATCCCTTCCTATCCACATCCCTTACAGGTGCTGAAATCTCTGATCACATGGAGAAAATAAGTGACTGTCATAATACTGAGAACCTCCCAGCTGAAGGAGTCCTCACACACTTGCTTAATGTTTTTTCGTTGGTTGTTTCAGGCAGAGCTTGACAAAGCAATTGACTTTCTAGACCCTATTGACACTGACGTTCCAAAAGGAGGTTTGTTACACTATGTCATCTTTCTTTCTTTGTCTCCAGTTCCCCATGTTATGATATACATTCATATCCGTTATTTTCTAATGGGATTCCCTAGGGGAGGGAGTAAGGTATATTATCAATGCATTGACTATATTTTTTATGAAAAAAAATGTACTGCTTATCAGATTTACCACTCCATGGTGGACAAAAAAGCCTAACAGGTTTTGTGACCCACATGTTTAGGCTTTGATATATTGTATTAGAATTTAGATGTTGATTTTTGTGGAGTGGGAAAAACTGGAGAATGAGGAGAAAAAACCTTGAAGTGAGAGAACCACTAAATAATTCTACTCACATGATATTTTATGAGAGATAAGCCCTCTCATTGCTTCACCAACAGTGCTTCCTTTAAACAACCCTATCTTGTCCAGAGATGAGTAATTTTCATAGTTCAAACTTTCTCTCAGATAGGGGTATCACCAGTCAGCAATCATTTGTAGGGAGGAAGCAATTGAATGGGAAAATATTTCATTTCTGAAAGGAGAAAATGTCCTTGGTTGTGCTTCAAAACAAGTTTGCTATAAAAACCTTTGACTTAAGTCATTTTCTTGTAAGTCAGGAACCAAGCAGAGGTTGGGATTTGAAGACTCATATTCTTAATTATATAATATACTTTCTTACAGGCTCGTGGAGCATCCAGTTTGAGAGAGGCAGTGGTCTGGTCACATTAAGGAGCCTCCATTGGCTTGGCTTCTCATTTTACCATGTACCAGGAACTAGAAAATATGGCTCTGTCTATGTTGGGACTGGAAACAAGAACCTGGATTTGCCTTTTATGTTGTAAAATATACTTTATCTTTTATAATCTCAAGTCAGTTTTATACCCCTATCAATCCAAACTTGAAAATAAATTACACCACCAGAACAAAATTTGCCATAGTCTATTAGCAAAAATGTTAATATAGATTTAAATTATTTTAACATCAAGGTTGTGGTTATAATACTTTCTTCAGCACTTCTGTACATATGTATAAGTCTTGTTATGCTGTGAATGAAAAGTGAATTATAGCAATAAAATGTAAATGATGGCTAGTAAACACTAGCGTGGACTGCGTCAGTGTTTCTAATGAAACAGTTATCATAGATTGATAAGTTTTACACCATAGTGAAAATAGGAACTGACGTTACAGACGTTAGTCCTTCGTTTAGTCCATTGACTCCCACGAAGGACTAACGTCCGAAACGTCAATTCCTATTTTTACTACGGTGTAAAACTTATCAATCTACGATAACTATAGAGATAAATTGGTGAGGATATCAGATCGAAGTATTTGATGTCATTTTTTTTTTAAACAGAAAGTGGTATGATAAGGTGCATAGTAACCAAAAGAGGTGGCCCAACCCCCTACACCATCCTCCCTACCCCATCCTCCCTACCACATCCTTCCTCATCCTAACCTCGTAGGATCATGTAGCATTTTTTGGAAGCCAAAAGCTCAGATGTCAAAGAAACATAAAGAAAAAGTAACATAGCATTCTCATAAAGTTTCTTAAGATGAATTCAAGTTTCCTAGGTTTTAGCTATTGATTGGTTCTTGGGTAACTGGACCACACTTTGGAAGAAGACCTTTTAACAAAAAGGAAAGAAATAATCACTCATACCACTCAGATGCATAGTATTCCCTCATGATCCTATTCCTTCCTAGCCTCATTCTTCTCCCACTTTGATACTATTGACTACTCCAGTGCATGGTTTAGCCTTCAATCCAGGAGTTGCTTGTTTTGTTAATCTAATTACTGCGTTTGCTTAATGACCTCAGAAGTGAGGCAAAGCCCATGTACACTGGAGTTTTAAGAGTTGTCAGTACAGGAATAGAGGAAAATTGATTGTGTTTAGGAAATTATGATCATAAAAAGGTACATTGATAGAATGCCAGTGAAGAAATTATTACCAACTCACCCAGTCTTCTAGATATTTTAATAGCCTTTTCAAGTTTGATTTGCTGTTTTCCACAGACACCTGTATAGAAATATTTAAACAATAATTTTTCAATAAATAAAACTAACATTCCCTGTGTATAGATTTAGAGCTACACTGATTCAAGTGCTGGTTTTTAAAGACAGCATTTGGTTGTCCTGGCAACAAGCTACTTAATGAGTGGAGTAACTGCTTTAATATTTCTGTTATCATGACAATCTTTAAATGTCCAGGATTTCGTGAAACAAGAATATTCAGAACATTATTTTTGATCTCACTCAGGATATGTTACCTGTAACTCTTCTACTTAGTAAATTTCCTTCTGGAGACAGAAACTGAGAGAGAAAGAGTACATCCTGCAAACAAGACAAAAGACTCTGTTTCTATAACCACCAGTCTGATCTAAATGACAGCAGTTTAATAGGTTTTTGTAGTGGAAGGAAAACCAGAGAACCTGGAGAAAAACCCCCAATCAACTCTACTTATATACAGAATGGCTGGGTTCCCTGGTCTACCCACTCTTTATTATATTAAAGTAACAATGCAAGTATGCAACCTGAAAATACAGAAAGAAAAACATTTTCTTATTCAGTGCCCAATTTAAGACTCAATCTTGTGGGAAGAAATCAACAGAGCTTATAGAAAAATATATATAAAAGTCTTAATAACACAAACACTGATGGCTATTTCCTATTTCTGATCAATCCCCAAACAGTTTTCCTACGAAAAGACTGTGTCAGCATACATTTATCAAAGCACACTGACAAAGAGAAACTAAAATCAAACTTATGAATGAAGATTAGTTAATTTAATTTATTTGGATCATCACCTATGTACTTATTATAGAATAAAGTGCCAAATAAAAAAATATTGTATTGTATAGTACATTTTAAAATTAATAATATATATAGCACTAATATATAGCACTGTCAGTCATAATGATGATGATAAATACCTTGTACGTAAATAAAATATTTGCACTACAGATTGGGCAGCCGACATCAGCCTTCTGTAATGGCATATCCTTGGACAGCTTTGAAGCCTTAATACCTGAAAAATGTAAATGATTATAGAAACCTTGCAGCGTCTCCACGAAGTTCAAGATTCAAGAGAGTAAAACTCTGTTGTTTCGCCTTCTCAAGTTGCACTAAGTAAGCTCAATAATGATATAAGTTATGACTATGCTTAAGCAAACCACTTGGTCATCAATCAATAGGAACTCAATAATAATACATTTTTAAGAAAAATATTATCAGACCTAGAATCTCCCAAATACCACAGGGTATCTGTTCTTGGTATCCCTGACTTCCTTACATGTACTATTTTAACCTTTACAATAGCTGTATTTATCAAAAACAAATTTTACTTCAATACTTACTCAGTGTTCTTCCAACATGATAACTTCTGCTCCTTGAGGGCCATTGGAAGATACTTAATTCCATCCACGTTAATGCTGAAAATAAATTCTTGTATTGAATAGAAACTTCATTTATGTCTCTGGCTGATAAATTATGATTGAATTTTGTAGCGAACGATCTCGAAAACGGTGATTTCAGTTGTTTTACTAAGAGACGAAAACTTCTGACCTGAGCCGCCATTTTGAATTTGCCATCCGAGAGAGATTGAGACTAGTCATACTTAGACCTCCTCTGTTCCTCCTCTGATAGAGTATGTACTTTTTTCGACACTTTTTTTCATGCTGTGCTTGTAATGTTTCCCCCATTTTATTTATCTTGGAAATAACATACTTTAGTATGAATCCACATTCACTCATTTTCTCAACCCTCACCTACGAACAAAGAAAAATTACGTTAGTGGACGTCACGCCAAATGAGGTATTGGGCGTTTAAAACCGGAAGAGAAAATTACCTACTCACGGAAAAACGTAAAAACGCAGAGAAAAACTATATTGAAAAGCTATATTGTACGTCCATCCCCGTACGGAGCTCTTCCATGATGTTCGCTCGTAGTCGGAATCGGAAAGAACTGACAATGTCTGCGGAAACTGATATTAAAGGCGAAATTGTCAAGCTTAATGCTTTGTACGCGATTAGTATTTCAAGAACGTCGATGAATATGCGATATCAAGTGTTTTGTCATTTTCAAATTGAGAATCCTCAATTTGATTGGAACACAGTGGAGGAAATCTCATCATGTCTACGTTGATTGTTAAGGCCGCACCCATGTCACACCCTGGAGTTATATATAGTCAAATTCTCAAACGAAATGTTTTCTAAATTTGTGAAATAGCGAAGTGAGTAAGGTTCGCGTTACGGGCATCGACAATAACTATGAGCTGTAACGGGCTTAACACACAGTTTTAAACGCGACATTATGGTTTACAGGTTTTGAAGTATAATGATTGCATTGTGCCAAGGGACTGAAGGGGTGCCTTGGTTTCAAAAGGGAAGAGGATTTGGTGGTTTCAGAAGGGAGGGGAATTGCTTTGAGCTGTCTAGACATGTGTCTTGAACATCAAGCGAGTTTCATCCTTTCCTATTATATGATAATTTCTGATCAACACATCTATCAATTTCTTATATAACGCTTTAAGGTGGCTGCCTACTTTTGAACGTTCGAATTGAGCCCACAATGTGCGCGCGATCAAAAACCGCTGAAAAATCTACAAGATTTTATTGAAGAACCATACGCGTTTTGAGCTTCAACAGGGCAAAACCCTCAAATTTTGCACGGGACTCTATATTTTTTAATAGCTCATTCGAAAAAACTCCTAAAAATCTAGGTTATATCGTCAACATTTTAGGAAAAGTTTAAATCAATAACACATAAAAAAATAGATTTTTGTAGGGATTTTTGCTCGACTTTATGAGATTTTTAAGAGCTCCGAAACTACGAAATATGATAAATCAATGTGTCTCTTTGTTTTTTGTTTTTGTCGAAAATATCCACGTATTATTGAAGAATGATTTACTAGCCTTCATTCATGCAATCATATAGTCTGCAAATAACTATTATCTTATGAATCTTTTTTTTTTTAAATCACTTCCGGTGGCGTAATTTTTACTCAAAAAGCTCGTGAATAGGCTTCCATTAAATGCTGATTATCTCGAAAACGAACACGGGACACCCTATCTTTCTTTCCAGATTTGAAATCAGCATTAAATTTCAATTCGGAAAATCGAAGTTTAAAAAAAAATTTAAATCAATTTCCAAAAGTAGGCAGTCACCTTAAAGCTTGCTATGAGTCATCCTCTGGCCATGAACGCAGGGATAGGCTTCTATAATTACGGGAAATTTGGAATCACGGTTATAAAAATACAAACATGTTGTTATAGGCAATAGAGAATATACTAGAAATGTTTTTCATCCTTAAAAAACCACACCCTGTAATCAAAAATTGACAAAACGCCAAATTTTTCTATTTCTTTTTTCTTTTTCCTTCTTTTTGAGGGAAAGACAAAAGCGTAGTTCGTACAATTCCTACAATAAAGTGATGAATTCAAGGTCAAATGCCACTCCTTCGTTCCAGCGAGGGGCGGGGGGAGTGGGGTGGGTCTCTCTAATTTCTGTCGTTGGTCACCCTGTGTAAGTAAATTTCCGCTGGCTTCTTATTTCTCAAATCGCGGAAGACCAAGCCTCCACATGTGGAGGCAAAACTTTTGAACTTCGCAAACAAACTTCCAATAAAATGAGCTCAAAACTAGCACTTTATGGCTGACTTCTTACGTTCACACCTTGAAAATGAGTTCTACCACCAAGCAGCTTATTCCTTTGAGCATGGGAAGGAAGCGTGTTGGGCTTTTGTTGAGTCCGAAGAAGAAACGTAAGAGTGTCTTTGACTCCTTCATCGAGTTGTGTAGGTGAGTTTGAACTGCGACTCACTTCCTGACGTTTAATAATACTTTCATTTTATTTTTACTTCTTAACTTAACAGTAAACATCTTCTTGATGAGGTTAGCATTATAGATTTCTTATTGGAATTTTATCTTGTTTTCCAGCGAGACTGGCATCGAACTCATTGAAGTGAGTAGATCTTTGTCACGTATTTTGTAATCTTGGGGTGTGGATAAACAATACAATTGATCAAAAACAGCGAAGAATACTCGAAAAAAATGCTTAAAGCTGAAGCCAAAAATTCTAAAATCTTTACATATTTTATTAATCGCTCGTTTATTTACACAAACATAAGACAAGTTGTGAAAAAAATAAAATTCTTAATTTGGACACGACATCTACTATTAAAAAGCAATCTTGAACACATCGATCATGCCTAATAAAGGAATGTCAAATCATCAATAGTTCACAGTCAGTCTTATATTTTTATTAATATTTCAAATTTATTTATTTTTCAAGTCGGGAAATTTCCATTTTGAAATCTTCGCTATTCGTTGCTGTTTGTAGATCGCTTGTAATTTGTTTACATTCTGTGAAAAAAATATTATGACCTGTGTTTTTGTTACTTTTCGTGTGTGGAATTTCTAAAACGTTTGCGTGTTGCTTTAATTTATAATAGAAGAATGGATGTAGTTCTTGTCTGTGACGATAGCCTTTTGGTATTCTTTTCCAAAACTGATTAATAATTATTCTTTCTCCGTCGAACAAACGTTAATTTGCATTTAGAATATCTCATTTCATGATTTTTTTTGTTTTGCTAAAGTACACAGTTTGCTGTAGTGAGAAAGCATTATTCAATCTATTTTTGAAAGAGCAGAATGTGTGCAGTAGAGGTCTTACTGGCTTTCACTTAAGCTTACATGCATTTTTAATTAATACCGTTTTTCAGCTTGATTAAAACTTGGTTTTCATAATAATAGTAGATTCAACTTCAGAATAGCTTCAGAATTGGTGCAATGACAATAGAAGTACAGTATTTAGTTATTATTATATACACCTAATTGAAAAGACATAGTCGGGTTTGGGAAGGTCATATCATCAAAGCTAAGACCAAAAAAGATTTTGGGTACTCCGAAATGTGTATTATATTTGCATATAGACATGTAAAAATGCACAGTAGAGCAAAGTCGGACAACCTAGATTAACAACATGCCAAAGCCATATGATGCATAAAATGTGCACAGGAAGGTTTCAAGGTTTTCAAGGTTTTTTTATTTCCCAGAATGAGAATTTTATACTTTACATTACTATTTTTAGAAAAAAAAAATTTAACTGGGAGGAGCAGAAGAAAAACAACCCAAAAGGGTTAAGAGAGTATTTCTATTCTCAATCTCTCTCGGATGGCAAAACTAAAATAGATTCAATACACATAAAAAGTTATATACAATAAAGTGAAGTTTGAACTAAATTAAAGTAGGAAATAAAGTTAAATTGAAGCAAAACCTAATTAGAATCAAAATTCTAAAGCAACAGATGTTTTTTAAGCTTATTTTTAAAGACTTTATGTGTTGAACTGGTTTTTATATTATGTGGTAATTCATTCCAGCTTGTGACAGCTGCATACTTAACACCAAACTTCCCATAATTCAGGTTTACTGGAGGGACGTATAAATTCTTATTTGATTTAGACCGCGTATTGTAATTGTGAATCAAATCTGTACCTTGAAAAAGGTTACCAAAAATATCTGGTAGATTGGAGTTTGAATGTTTGTAAGCTAGTTCACAGAGCTGAAATTTAGTTATTTCAAAAATATTTAGGATGTCAAGTTTTTTGAAAAGTGGTCTGCTGGGTGTTCTGAAGTTTGAAAACGTAATTACACGGAGAGCTCGTTTTTGTAGAATGTGAATGGGTTTAATCCTTGATTTGTAGTTACTACCCCAAATCAAGGTGCCATAAGAAAGATATGGATATATGAAACTATAATAAAGATTTATAAGAGCTTCAAGAGAAAGATAGTGTCTGCATTTATAGAGAATTCCAATTGATTTTGCAATTTTTTTTGACAAAAGAAATTTGAGGACTCCATGTAAGGTTCTCATCCAAAAGTACACCTAAGAATTTAGTATGTGACGTTTTATCAATATTTTGACCTTTTTTAAGGGACAACTGACCTTGGAACACCACCAGCCACGATATTTTTAGGAAGGGAAAACTGCAATACCCATGAAATTAGCATAATTGTTTGTCTTCCATGCTCCCCTTCGGTCTTAGCTCTGATGTTATAACTTTTTTTGAACCCAACAACATTTTTTAAAATTAGGTGTATATTAAATTATTGCATCATTTGGATAAGTATTCTGAAGTTGTACCATCGAGATATGCAAAAAGAGTTTATAGTGAATATAAAATAATTTGGTTGTCTTATCTCACGGTAGATTGATCTTAATATTCCCCTGGAAGATCAAGGACCATTTGATATCATACTCCAGAAGATTACGGATTACATGGCCCAGGCTACTGACGGTGATGAACATGCTTTAAAAACTATTCAAAGTTTAGAGGTGAGTTCTATATTGAGCAATGTTTTGTGTGACTGTTCAATTGCTACTGCTTTACACTTGTACTCAGACTAGGTTACATTGATGCTCCAATCCTGATGCTTCTAATCCTAGCTTTTTATTAATAAAAAAATAAAATAAATATATAAGAACTTGTGTAATAGGTAATTATTATTACACATGTTCTTATATGATTTCCGAGCCCATCCCACACGGATTACTGCCTTATCTCTCAGATAAATAAATAATGGGATTTAGAAATGGTAAACCTGCAGAGAAAGAAGCTATATGTCCATTGAAATCTACCAGTAATTATTAGAATTTAGAAGTTGGGTTAGCAAAACCATTAAAACTCGAGAAAAAACCCCAAAGCACAGGGAAGACTACATTATTGGGTTTGTTAAAAAACCCCAGGTCACAATCAGGAGAGGTGAGCTGTGTCACCACTACAGGTAAGCCACCCCAAAAATTCCAATATAATTCACATTTTTAATTACTATCCAAGCAATAAAAAAACTTCCTAATGCTGTGCTCAACATTTTGAAAAAATATTAGATCTGGGAAGTTTTGTAGAGTTTTATAAATATTGATGGTAACTTCTAGATGAGATGGATTATCATTTTATTGTTACTTCTTTTGTTGTTTCCTCCCTCCGTAAAAAAACAACATGTGAGTTGAGTTTTGTATGTTGTTAATATAGATCGTAGTAGAAGTGCGTGTGGAGGGAACCTCATGGAAAAGCCCCATATGGGGAGTGGTGGTTGTCTTAAACATAAGTATAGCATATAAGTTAAGTTACTTATTTTCTTGTAGCACTATCTGGATTGCCACCCAGAGGTCAAAGTTCTGGATCCATTAGACTGTGTGCAAAAACTCTGCAACCGTTTAGTCAGTTATCAAGTGATGAAACAATGTGAATTTGTAGAAGATGGTGAGAAATATTATTATTATCTTTATTGACATGAGTAGATGATACTTTTTCAGCTGTTCTGAGAGAAAATGTTAGCCAATCAGAATCGAGATAATTTGCAAAATTGAAGTGCCACTTTTGGAATCAGGCCTCCAGATGAAAAAAAAAATAACGCTGTTAAAAAGAGGTTGTGATAACAATAATACATCAATAGTTTTATCGCAATGCTAGACAGGTTTTTTATTTTTTGGCTGGTCAATTTTTGCAGGCTTCACAAGGCCTCACTTTTGCAGTGATGTCATATCTACGTCACTATTTCAGATCAGCTGGTTACTCACAGAGATCACTCAAAGCACTTACACACGAATAAATATTATTAAAAATGAAATGGGTTCTTATATTAATTCTATGGATATTATAGTAATAGTAGTTCTTTGTAGCAAAAAGATATGTTGTGCTATCATCAAATTGGTCGGCTAGAAATTCAAAAATGTTGAGTTTCATGAGCCTAGAGAAAAATACTTACAGCACAGGATATTATATTAACCAGCATCTCTTGTCTAGTATGATCCTAGATGTAAAATTAAACAAATAATGTAATTCCAGAAATCATCCATAAATCCCATCCCCACATGGAGGACTATTAAAAGACCCCCTACCCCCTGAAATTCCAATTTTTTTCTGTACAAACTTTAATTTTGTTCTTTCTCTGACCCCCCTCCCCTCCAGAATTTCCAAATTCCTCTGGTGATTGCGAAAGGATATTTTTTGGAACTACTCGTGCAATAATAATAACTAGTAGAACTCTATATAATTTATGTATCTTATCTTTGACTTTAAAATCCAATGTCATTTATTTATGTTTTTTATTTTACTTTTCATGGTAGGAATAAGGACATATATGCCAAACTTTGTGAGAATAGATTCAACAGATTTGGATGAAAATATTAGAAGAATTAGAACGGCAAATGTTCAATTCCCTATGGGTAAGTCTATGGCAAGAATAAAATTTGTTAATGGTGTTAAGCAATACTCGGGAAGGGGGGGGGGGTGCACCTAGCCATGGCTGTCTTTCCTATTTTTGCTAATGCCGTTGAATTCTTTCCCACCTTAGGCAATTACAGTTTAAGCTCTTCTTGTGATTATTATTTTTTATTACTATAGTGTGTAAACCACTCATTGGACATGGGTCAGACCAGAGTCATAGGGTGAGCTTTGTCTTAGACCAGTTAATGCCATTTTCATGAGTATGCGAACTTGATTACCAGGAGCTAGTGCTGTGAGCTGCAAATTTGGTTTTTCTCTGCCGTCAATTAAAACTTATCAGTCAGTACTTTTCATATTTTTGACTTTTGACAGAGAAATACCAAATTTCAGCATGTAAACTGTATCTACTGAGTTTGCACGTTTAATAATTATAATGGAGAGTATATCGTAAAGAGTTGAATTAATTCATGCATATATTATGACTGCTGTGATATAAATATCTGTATCTTATTTTGTCTATTCAGATGTCGTTACTGTTCAATGAAGATGGATTAAAAGATGTTACACCTCCCTGCGTTGTACAGCATTTCGTTAATCACAATGCGATATTGTATAAAGTGAGTGTCGTTATTGGAGTGTTATGCATAGTTGTTGTTTATGAGATGGCTGTTATAAATGTTGCTTTCTGATTGATTAAGGGCAATTGCTTTATGAGAGCACAAGCATATAAAATGTATTTTTTTATTAATATCTAATATAATGGCTTACCTATGTGCAATAGTAAATGGACAATCTACATGACAATGTCATCAACAGGAAAAGCACTCCTGTTAACATCCAGCATGAAATATAATATATTAAGAGATTCAAATCGCAAATTAACTCCCATAAGAATGAGTTGACATGAAGAACCTAGTCACGCACAAGCACCTACACTGGATCTCCATTAGCATATACAGTATGTTCTTTGCTTCAGTTAGACTCTGATGGTGAAAGCTCAGTAGATGATTCACAACTCTACAGCAGTAAAGGCTTCATTTGAAAAAAACCGGTATTACTGATGAGAAATGAAGTAAGACTGTGTCCTTTGGACCTGGACTATTAAGATCAGTGCTGTTTTTACACAAATCTTGCTTTAATCCTCGTTATCTTTCATATTTACAACATAGGATTTTCTCGTTAACGGTAGATTGCATAATTTTGTAAAACATCTTTGTCACCTATGTCTTTTCTCCGTCTTCATTCAGGGCAGCACCGCCTTTCGCACTTCCCTGGGGCATGATGGGATTATTACACACAGAAATCCTGATCGCGCGAAACTAAGAGTTCCCATTTCTCAGTTCCCAAAACCAGATTCCTGAACAAAGACCACTAATGACAGTGATGAGAAACACTTTATTGGTCATACTTCATTTTCACCAATGATTTATATTTTGTATTTTGTTGTAGGTCTTTGTAGCAGCAAATCACTACCATACTGTAGATAGGCCATCCATAAAAAACTTTTATAAGAAAAAAGGTAAGATTTTAGAAAAAAAGCAATAGCTGGTCAAGAGAATTATAGCTTGGTTGAAAACATTGAAAAAGGGCAGGAATCAAGGGGGTGGCCTCTTACCTCTGATTTGATTTCAAGACTTGGTATCACACGACTGTGTAGAGTTTGTGAGGTCTCTCCCTTGATTCTAGGGTTTTTTCTCTGGGTTCTCTGGTTTTCCTCCTTCCACAAAACACAACATCCTAAACTCCAATTCGTTCTGTGCCCTGACTTAGATCAGCCGAGAGTTTATTTCAGAGTTTAATCTGTGAGTTAGCCCTCTTATGACTTAGATCAGCCCAGGTTGTTTCAGAGTTCAATCTGTGAGTTAGCCATGCCCTGACTTAGATCAGCCCAGAGGTTATTTCAGAGTTTAATCTGTGAGTTAGCCATGCTTTGACTTAGATCAGCCCAGAGGATATTACAGAGTTTAATCTGTGAGTTAGCCATGCTTTGACTTAGATCAGCCGAGAGGTTGTTTTAGGGTTCAATCTGTGAGTTAGCCCTGCCCTGACTTAGATCAGCCTAATTTTGACTTGTTTTTTTTGTAATCCAAGATAATCAACCAACGATCTTCTTTAATAGCCATGATGTTTCAAAAGCAGAGTCATCTTCACATTTAAGTCAGGTGAGCAATGCATATGAAATATTTTAACACTAAAAAACATGGTTTTATTGTACAGACTTTGGGACTGTACAAGACACTCTTATAATAAATGTGTTTGGGGAGTGATCTTTATAGTGTTGATTGTATTATTTAAATTACATGCACAGTGTTTTCACTCTCTCAAGTTGTTTTTGAGACTTAACCTATGAAAAAAGGTGTAAAACCAAACAATTTTCCAAATTCAATACAGTTATCATCACTTACTCGTCTATTTTTTCTTTGATAGTTGGATGAAATTGATTACACAGGCAAAGCTACGCCAACAGATGAAGTTATTGTGGCTAAAATTGTCAACAAACTACAAAATAAACTGGTGAGACAATGGTTTATCCATCGCAATCTGCATGGTCTACTTTGACGATACGGTGGCTATCTTGCCTGGGGGCAAAACAAAACAAAGATAACGAAAAATATAATTGTGTGTTTGTCTCTTATGAGTAAAGTTTAATAATTTGGCATCTTAATTCATGTTTTGTTGTATTCTCGTGATGAGCTGTTGATATTATTCACCTTCATTACTGTAACAAAGCTTTATTTACCCCCTGGATGCCCCATGATGCATTGTGATCCAAGATGGCTGCCATATAATGAAACATCCTCATCCTATAGACTGGGTAATTACCTATGACATAAATAACATATACATTACCATTACCAACATAATGTTCATCACCAGCATCATCATCGATACTGATACTAATATCTTTGTAATCATCATCATTATCCATCAATTTCCAGAAACAGTATCAGCATTATCATTATTCATCAGCACTATCATCATCCATCCACTTCCTGATCTAAGCATCATCATCACTATCTTTACCACCACCATCAACATCCATCAATTTCCTGATGATGATGATAATAATAATAATAATAATAACTATATTTAATGAGGGTGGCACTAAAAAGTGTACTACACTAATAAACTTGTGGCCCTCAATATAAAACTACTAATATTTACAAATATAAAAATATAAAATATATATAATAACAACTATCAACACAAACTTGTGGCCCTCAATATAAAACTACTAATATTTACAAATATAAAAATATAAAATATATGTAATAACAACTATCAACACAAACTCATTAGAAAAATCGACTATAGTATAATAAAACATTACATCAACATTAAAATATAAAATATATATAATAACAACTACCAACACAAATCTGGTATTAGCATCATCATGGTTGTCACAGTTGACATTCTAAATACTAATTTATTGCTCTTTGCTTCCCAGGGTCTTTCAATGTTTGGTATTGACATTGTTATCGAAAAGGGAACATCCAATCATGTTGTCATTGATATCAATTATTTTCCTGGTATGATATCTAACATTTTTTTGTACTGTTACAAAAGCATAAAAAATTAGAACAAATTCACAAGAATGTGCAGACTAATGTTACAGATATCTCATTGTGTAGTTCCAAAAATTATCCATACCCCCATCGAAGAGGATTTTTTTAAAGACACCCCCCTACCCCCCAGAAATTCCAATTTTCTTCCATACAAACTCTGTAAGTTGTGTTCTTTCTCTGACCCCCCCTACTCTTCGGAAATTCCTCTGTGGGGTGGGTATAGATGATTTCTGGAACTACACATTGTAATAAATGTAATTGTGATACATCATTTTGATTGGATAAGCGCTGATCTTATGTGCATTGATTGGTGGGAAGCAGTGGCATATGCAGGGGTGGTTCCAGTAAATAGGCAAAGCTGTAAATGTAATGACTACAAAATGCTATCTGGGAAATAAATAAACTTGAAATACTTGGGGGGGAAAAGAATTCAAACTGGATTGAAAATTGCAAGATTAATTCAGCCTTTGTGTTTTTACTAGGGTATGAAGGAGCTCCGTCATTTCCTGCAGACATGGTCAACTACATCAATCAAATTCTGTTCACTGATCAAAATGGTGTGTAAAATACTTATAAACGAGGGTCAAATGCATTCAACACATCTGAAAAAACATATTGAAAAATCACTAAGGATTAATAAAACAAGGTACTTCATACTTCTTTGACCTCTGCACTTTTCAATGTGTAGTTCCAGAAATTGTCCATACCCCCTCCCTCCCCTCCTCCCACAGAGAAATTTTTTCAGACCACCTTTACCACCAGAAATTTCCATTTTCTTCAATACAAACTCTGTAATTTTGTTCTTTCTATGACCCCCCCCCCCCCCCTCAGAATTTCCAAATTCCTCTGTGGGGGGTATGGATAATTTCTGTAATAGTTACTCAATGTCATAAATCACACCATCAATCAACGACAGAGCTTAAAACAACAGCTGGTCATCAGACAATGTTGAGCCAGAATTGAAACTTGTCTGTCCAAATCGTTGAGTCAGAAAAGAGGCCAGTGATTATAAGTGGCGACTTACCAGCCATTATTTTTAAGTCCTGATTAAACATTTACTGGCCAATACTGTTGTCAATTTGATTGGTGGAAGTGACACTGCAGAGAAAGATGTAAGGATTCCACACAAAAAACAAAAAGTTCTGTCCACACCTCGTACACTTACAGTACTGCTATTTTCATAAACATGCAAACTCTGAAATGCTTGAACCCCGAGTCCAGTTTAGGCCTAGGGCAAACATAGAACTTTGGCCATGCACCAAACTTTAATTACGTCAAAGAATGTCACCTCATTATCACCTGATATCCATTGTTTTGAATGAGTTAGAGGCATGGAAAGGCCTTAGTTTCGATCTTTTATTCCTAAACATGCTTTCTCAGACTGCTTATAGGTGGGCGTATAATGATGGAAATTTTTTTGGTTAATTTTTATTCAAAATGCCAACCAAAAATTTGTTGGACTATCCAATAAAGCAAAGTGACAAAACCAATTATTGTTAAGATGGTTGGCACAGCATTACATCCACATATTTCCTGGTATCGACTAGCGGAGGAGACTAGTATCCCCTCTGATCATTATGAAGGATGCCAGAAAATATGTTAAGTACTAGTTAAGGTATAAAATCATTCATTAATGCACCAACATAAAGAAAGAGGTTTTAAAAAAGCTACACTTTGAACATAGTTATCTTTTCAGACCATAGCTAAAATGTTTATTTAATTATAGTGTATGGGACAGTTATTTTCTTCCATTTTTTTGTGTGTTTACAGTCACAGGATTTCATACAATTTGACATCAGCACAAAAATAGGATTTTGGTAGATGTCCACATCAGTCAAAGTGTTTTATATCAGCATCAGAAAGCACAATGCTTTCAAGGGCACGTACCTATAGAATGTCATGGAAATGGCTTGATTGACATCACCCTGCAAGCAGCGTAGATCGACATCCACCAAAATCTACTTTGTTGAAATAGAAAATAATTGTAGGTTATGCAAGTTATCAAAATTTCCTCCACCATCCAGCTGTGTTTACCCATGATAAAATCTAAACACCTATTCAACAAGAAAAATCACACCACTTCTAAGAAAGAAAATCAATAAATCAAGATAAAATGACTCAAATTAAAAATAGGTTTTCTGTTGTAAAAAATAAAAGTGGAGAAATAAGACTATTGTAAAAGGCCATTAAAATAATTATTGTTACTAATAATGGTTTTGTATTATAATTGTCTTCATTTCTTTCCAGGGCTTAAAATAAAGTTGCTGGTCATGATGGCATGCCATATAAGTTAGTTTTAGTTGCAATAGACCTCCTTGGCTCTGATATAATGTTTTCCCATTTCAGACCACATGTCATTCCTAGAATATTATTTCTTTGTTTAAGGTTTGCGCTTGGTTGCACATGAGAAGACACATGAATATGGATAAAACTCCAACAAAGAATATTATTCTCAAGGGAATGACACATGGTCTAAAATGGGAAAACATTACCCCATTCTGAAGGTCTATTCTGGGCAGACATTCCAATGTCCAACCACTATTTTACCTAAGCCCTGCCTTGTAGATGTATATATCAGATTCTAGAATCTCTCTTTCTATTTTTCTGTTTGCCCTTTTAACCTTTGAAATAGCTTGAGTAGAGTAGAGTACAAACACTAAACACGTGCAACATAAATACCACTAAATAGTTGATCTAAAGTATGCTAGTTATTTCATTTTCTATTGCTTAATAATTAGTGCTAAATAGTGCGAAGTATTGCTGGGTTTCACTTGAAGTCATTTCCTGTCTCATACAGAATGTTCATCAGCTGAATCACAAGTTTTCAATAGAATTTTTCCTGGCTGACAACACATGGTGGTCCGTGTTTGACCACCATGTGGAGCAGACAATGAGATTTAAAGATTTTTATCAGCTGATTGAAAGCCAGCAATACTCCATTTTACAGTTTTGTTCGTTGACCATGAAACATACTATTGTGCAGCTGGAGTTGTTGAACATGATAAACTGTAGTTTTGCTATGCACAGCAACTCCAGCCTCAAGATGAAGCTGTTATTCGTGGTCACTGAATGGAACTGTAAAATGGAGTAGGACAATACAGTACATATTTAGTGTTTGTACTCTTAAATGCTTTCTAGTATGTGTATCCAAGGTCAATGGCTGGCCTTGGTAACTGCAATACATTCAGGTTGTCATCATTCTCTTCTCTAGTTGAGGTACCATCTTCTAAGTGATCATCAGGATTTGGAGAGTTCAAAGAATCAAAAAGTCTTTCTTTATTAATATCAGAAGCGTCTAAAGCAGTTTCACCTTCATCAGATTTTGAATCTTCTTCAAAAGATATCCCCACTGATCTATTGTCACCTTGATCAGACTTTCTTTCCTTTTCTTTAATTTTCTTTGATTTTTTAGGAGAAAAATTAGATCTAATTGGTTGGTTATAGTCATCGTTGATATCACTTGAAGACGATGTTCGTGAAACATCTCTGTCCTTGACCTGAGAGTTTGCAGATAAATGCGAAATTGATGAAGTGTGTGACGAGGTGTCTGATTCGTCATCATCTGTTCGGCTTTTTGCTTCCCATATCAGAGACTCCTCAAAGTCGTCAGAATACATTGACAATGCCGTTGATGTCCTAGACCTGATAGGTGGTGATGTCACAGACTGCCTTCTGATTGGATGAGCCAGATCTGGACTGCATATTCTGGTGTGACCATATTTGGTAGTCGTTGGGAGCTCAGGTAATGGAACATCATCAGAACTCACTTGGTCACTTGCTGGTCCAAAATTTGAACTTCCATCTGAATCACCTAAAAAAATGCTCTGTTAGATTAAAAATGGCTGCAGAGTACCCTCAGAAGTGGGTAGCAGCACAACAAATGGAATTGCACATGTCACTGATGTATGGTATGGGATTGATGATGATGAATGACTTCCTTCGAATCAATCACAAAATGCCAAGGATGGCAACATGGTGACAGCATTGCTCTCCTATGAGTTTTTCAAAATCATGCGAAATCTGCATAAAATATTGTAGAACCTTGGTTAAAATTGCCTTCATTTACATGGGTAAAAATGGGTAAAAATATTGTGCAAATGAACACAGGAAAAAAATTAGGCAGTAGAGTGATTAGCTGCTTCAGTCAGTACTTAGTTTAGTTACAAATTTATTAGGCAGCAGACTGATTAGCTGCTTCAGTCAGTAGTTTACTTACATATTTATTAGGAAGGGCTTTACTGTTGTATGAACAATGTTGTTCAAATGACATTTTTTTCAAAAGAATAGAATTAAAATCCAAAGACCCTTTCAAACTGTATCAGGCCAAACAAAAAAATGTGTTTCCTGTTGCATAAGAAAAATAACTGGGGTTGGTGGGGCTGATTTTTGTACTGATACAACAGTGGAAATGAGCTTACTGGGAACCCTGTGGTGCATTTGGGAATGAAAAAATACATATTACAGTCAGCAAAAATTGGCAAGAAAATTAGGGTCGGTCATGACCAGAAACAGAAAACACACTTATTTCATTTTATCTTTTTTATTATTTTTATTGTTTGCCAAAGCCCAGGACTCCAACAGCACTATAGTACAAGTACATGATGCACACAATACCTTCAATTTGTGGGAGATAAATGTCCAAACTGTTCTGACTACTAGTACCAAAATCTGCTGGGGTATCATTGTCTTGTTGCTTCTTCACTGTCACTGTGTTTCCAAGGTTCTCTGATGTTGGTTGCTTACTTTTTGCATCTGATGTAGGAATGACAGGCTGTAAAAGAACTAAAGACAAAACTAATTGATTATTTATTCATCCCATCCATCTATTGATCCAGACCATCCATCAACTTATCCAATCATTCGGTCAACCGACCCCAATCTATTCATTCATCCATCAACTTACTCATTTATCCAGGCATATACACCAATCCACCCATCAATCTATCAATCCATCCATCTATCCAGTTATCCATCTACCTACTGTATCCATTCATTTAAGCAATAGAAAACTTTTTTTGTGTATACATAGCCTGATAGCAACACAAGGGGAGGTTGGGAGAATTCAAGACAGTTATGCAAACCCGAGACGTAGTCGAGGGCTTGCATAACTGTCGAGAATTCTCCCAACCCCCGAGTCTATTGCTTTTATAAAATAAATACTAAGTGAAAACATTACCACTTGCAAGAAAATAAATCTTTATTTGAATTTGATTCTCATATCAAAATACAAATTTTCCATACATCACGAACTTTGATCATTAGCCAATCAAATTGTGTGTCATAAATGCCAAGGGGGCAAATGTGAAGCAAGAAAGAATCGCTAGCTATTTTCAACATTTATCATTCTAAAACTTTAAAACAAACACCAAGAAATGTTCAAAGATTGAAAAGAAATCTTAATAAAAGATTTCAGAATTGATTATTGAAAGTGATCAAAAGTGGATAACAAGTGTCATTGTGAATGGAATTCTTGGTTGAAAGAAACATGGTTTTGCTCAATTTGACAGCGAGAAAATGTGGCAGCGAAGTTGATTGTTTCGTCTTGTCTGGAGAAGATATTTTGTGGAGCTGAAGAGCTATTGTCACTGGAAAAAATTTGAAGCTGCTGACTGTTTCCTTGAAATACTTGTATTCTTTATCGGGTGGTGCACTTAAATCATGAGGAAGCAAGAGGACGTGTGTTGTAGCACCTGAGGGAATTCTCTTTGCAGTGACCAACGAGAGATTGTCATAATATTACGATCAGAAAGACCCGCATGAGACCATAGGATTATGCCTGTGGCCCTGACACAAGTCAAAATTTGGAACTTCATCTTCAAAATACATCTTTTGGGGCGTTTTTTTCCTCAAAAGGAACTGTAAATTTTTATTTTTTGAACCTGTACCGGGAAAACACGAAAGTTGTGACGTCACAACTGTGTTTACATACCCTCATGCAAACATGGCTGTCAACCAATCACAGCGTGCGTACTATTAAATTTATTTTATAATGATACATCTATATCAATCTACTCCCAACCATTCCATCTATCTATCCATCAATCCATCAATATTTATTTATTACTTATTAATATAACACAATATATTTACATTTGTGAGACATACATTAAAGTATAAGCTACCTATGATAACGTAAAAGTTAGACTAGATAGGTAGCTACTTACTACATAGATTTAAATTGTAAAAGCAATTAGGTAGATAATACATTTTTTTTTATTTACATGGTATGTGTAGATACGAAAGAATAATTCATTTATAAAGATCGTTTAGAAAATATGATCAAAGAATAAGAAGAAAGAGAGAAAAAGAAAGAATGATGCAATGGATTACGAAAAGATAAGCTTGGGAAAATAAGGAAAGTAATTAAAGTAACAAAAGTATTATGTCGTACTTGGGCTAAGTTGTTTAGTCCGAATGTGAGTTCAAAATTTGGGAACATAATGATCTTTAAGTTTTTGTTTTTCAAATGTTTTAATCGACTCACTTATATTGTTCCATATTTGGACACCTGAGAATATTATATTAATTTGCCTTAATTTGTGCGAATTTGTGGTAGAGAAAAACTTGATCTAGACAGTTCGGGTCTTGTGACTGTGTTTCGTTAATGCAAGTGAAAAAAGAACGAAAGCAGGCAGGAAGATTATTAGGATTAAATTCATACATGAATAAAGCTGTGTGATTGGGCTGGTGTGAGCTTGGAAACTGTTAAAAGTCATTAGACTCAAAGCCCTTTTCTGTAAGATTAAGAGACTATTAAATGTTGTTTGGTATGTATGACCCCAAACAAGAATATACCATAAGTCAGATATGGATATATAAATGAGACCGTAATAAAGATTCACAAGAATCGAGAGATTAAGGAAGTGACGTGCTTTCGTGATTATGCCAATATTGCGTTTTATCTTACTTAGCAATGAATGAAACTTGCGACTTCCAGTTTAGGTGATTATCCAGCATTATTCCTAAATACTTTATTTTGGTTTTGTGTTTAAGGACTTTAGAAATTATTTTCATTTTTAGATTGTAATATTTTCGGTACACTATGAGATATAACAAAGTTAGATTTCTCAATGTTTAACAAAAGTTTATTTGAGCTTAGCCAAGAGTGAATGGCTGTTAGATGGTTATTTACTATCAATTCTAAGGATTGTAAATTTTTATCTTTGTAGAAGAGATTAGAATCATCTGCAAATAAGTGGAAATCAAAGATAGAAGATGAGTTATGACAGTCATTTATATACAAAAGAAATAGGATTGGTCCAACCACAGAACCTTGAAGAATACCGGCAGTGACATTGAGTATGTCTGAATGTGACCCACCTAGGGAGACAAACTGTTGCCACTTATGTAGATATGAGTTAAACCAGGACTTAACTAAACCCCTTATACCGTAGTGGTCAAGTTTTTGAAGTAAAATATCATGGTTAATCGAGTCAAACGCTTTACTGAAATCGAGGAAAATTCCACTGGAATAAGCACCCTCCTCAATGGCACTTTGTATTTTGTTAGCAATGGAGAGAATTGCTTGTATTGTAGAATATTTATTTTGAAAACCGAATTGTTTTTCGTAGAGAATGTTGTGTTCATTTATAAATTTCATTAATAATAATTATTGCTTTGAAACAAGTTTTTTTGAGAATTTTAAAGAAGACTGATAAGACAGAAATGGGGCGATAGTTATTGCATGACATCTATTCGAGAGCCCTTTTTGAAGACAGGACTTACACAAGCTACTTTAAAGCTCGCAGGAACTGTTCCCGATAGAAGGCTTGAATTATAAATTTTAGCTAATGGTTGTGAAATAAGGTGCTTAATTATTTTTATAGAGAAATAGGGATACTAAAGGGACCTACAGATTTTTTCACATTTAAGTTATCTATTTCTTTTTCAATTTCTAATGTAGTTTCTTTTTCAATTTCTAATGTAGTTACTGAAGAAAAGTTTTCCAAACTGACATAGTTCTTTGAAGGCATGAATGCAAGAGGTGAGATACATGATGGTGGAATTTGATTAGTGATATTGTCAGCTATGCTTGTAAAGAATTTGTTGAAGTGGTTAGCAATGGCTTTACAGTCAGTAAGTTCAGAGTTATCTTGAGTAGTTATCTTCTGTGGCAAATTTGAATTGCCATTTTTAAAACCAATGATCTCTTTAATACCTTTCCAGGTAGTTTTTAAGTGCGACTTATTTTTCATGAAGTACTTAGTAATAGATCTTTCTTACTAATCTTTATCAAGCGGTTTATTCTATTTCGATATGATTTAAATATTTCATGATAATACAGTGATTTATGTTTCAATTATTTCTTATATAATTTATTTTTTTCATTTATTGATATCCAAAGACCTTTAGCGATCCGAGGGGTGGATAGTTCTTTCATTTCTTTATTACTTAATTGTTTTAGTGTTGCATATTTGTCAACAGTGTTTGATAGGGACGAGTAAAACCTGTCAAACATTTCTGAAGGGCTATCACAAATGTTTGACAAGTTTTACTCATCCCTATCAAACACCACTAAAACAATTAAGTAATAAAGAAATGAAAGAACTATCCAAACCATCATATCCAGTTATCATTCCAAACAAGCAATATGAAAATCAATCAATCTTACCATCATCCGTTTGAACACCAGCAGACACTGTCACACTTCCTTCTCCAGCACCAGGACTAGTAAATATTGTATGTGTTTTTCCAAAATCCTCAGGAATTAAGTTCCTTATGAGTTTTTCCCTCTCCCTTGAATAAGCGCTCATGGGCAAGCTCTTCTTTTGCCCAGTACCTGGATGACCAGTCATTGGATTTTTGACTTTTCCTTTTTGATTCATTTCTAACCTCATTAGTTGAGTCCTCGTTGTTCCGTATGTCAGATTTGTTGGCTTAAATTTAACCTTCTTTGGGACAACTTGATTCTGTTTCTTGTCTTTTAACAAAACAGACTTCTTTGATGTAGACCTTACACAGCATTCCCTGGGTCTTGAAAATCGTCTGCTTTTTTCAGGCATGATATTTTCTTTTTTAGGTGTATGAGCTTTAGTAACTGGTGCAGAAGGAGTTTGTTTATTTGTTCGGAGAGAAGTGAGTTCTTCAAGTAGAGCATTCAAGAGAGGAAGGTCCTCAGAATTCAATCTCTTTTCAATTTCACCTTCCTTTCTTTTGTGATTTGATACGACAGGTTGCACTGTACCAACATCTGTCTGAATGCAGACAGAAGCACACCCAGTACTCCCATCTGGCTGAAGTAAATCAGGTTTATAATAGATAAAATCAATACCATCTACATTGGCTTCATAACTAGTTTTGCATTTATATGCCTCTTTTTGTTCTTGCTGTTCACATCTCTTTTCACTCATATTTTCTGAGTGGGACATGAAATTATAATACAACGGTGGTGGACAAACAGTGTTGGTAACTGGAAAAACATCTTCCTCTGCATCTCCAGCATAAGTTGGCTTTTTAATCTGTAGTCTTTTACGTGCTGTTGGCATTGGATGATCTGTTTGAGTCTCATTATCCAGCTTTTCTGACTCTGACTTTTTCACTTCTAAGCTCAAATCATGGTTTTCTTCAATATTTCCATCTTGGAGCTCAAGAGAAACATCCTTATTATCAGTGCTAATATCTCTTTTCTCAGACTTTTCCTCAACTTTTCGAGCCATGATTGATTTTGCTGGAATATGAGACATTAAACTTCCTCCTAAACTCAAAAGTCGAAAGGAAAGATTTATCTTTCCAATGACACTTCCCATTAAGTTGAACATATCAAACGCCCCTTCATCTTGACAAACAGACGGCACCGAGATACCAAATCGTTTGACATCTGAGGATAGTTTACTAACTGGATCGCTTAATGAAATCACAGTACTTCCAATCAACTTAGGCTTTTTATGCCACAGATCGATCAACATAACGTACAATGGCGTCGACTCGAGCTGTTGTTGTAAATTAGAAATATTAGCTTTAAAGAGGCAGGATTTTCCCTTTTGAAATGGTATATTCCCATAACGGTCTCGTAGTTCTGCTTCAATATGCTCCTTAGGGATGCTTTGTATTCGTGATTTTTGGAGAAGTTTTTGCGTCGAGGAAGGAGACACGAGATGGATGATCAATGTTGGATAGTCCAACAGACGAAAACTTACAGCCGGGATAACACAAGATACCTTGACTCGATCGACACTCTCTACGTGCAGCTCCAAAGAAAATAGACTCTCGCTCATGATGATGACTTTAAATCATTGCATTGCATCTATTTTCCGGGTAATTTCTTTCTCTTCTTTTAAAATACTCAATCAAAATAAAACCCTCATTTCTGCCGCCATATTTTGTTTTGGAATGTGCGCATGCTATGATGCATATATCCGCTGACTTTTGCTTGCGGACTTACAGCTTTCGGGGAAAAGAGTTAGTGAACGAAAAGTGAAACATAGGAGTAAAGTTTGTTGTGAAGTGCGTTCGTCCGGGTGAGTGTAGTCATGAGAAAGACTGTTTCCAAAACCTGAGTGGAAATCAAGTTAGTAAATCCATAAATAATATGCATTTTTAATTAAAATTTATTTCGGAAAAGGCTTTTCTATGGTTTATTGACCTAATATTTTAGCAAAAAATGTTCGCTATAACAGACTTTTTTTTTTCATTTTTTTCAAATCCCAACGTTTTTTGGGATCAAAACGGCGTCAATAGCATGAACAACTCCATTGGTGACAGGTAGGACAACAGCAGCATCGTTTACAGAAACTGATCCGCTCGATATGTGAATAGTGACGTCACAGTCACAGTCTTCCCGCTTTTCGACGGAAATCTTATTAAAGCATCATGGTGCAGATAATGCGGAAGGTTAAAAAAATCCTTATTAAAAACCTAGGACACAGAAAGGTGTTGAAGTTGCAGAGTTTTTGCCATGCAATGGTTAACTACAATTCCTTCCCCGTCCTTCAAAAAGCCTTTATAAGAGAATATATGGGCAGAATACTACATTTTTGGCCATTTTTTCCACTTTACGTTATTCACTTAAAAACTCGATTTTCTTTACCGTATTCGATGGTGGATCGATTTTCGACAAGTAAATTTGAGGTGCGAAAGTCAGAACTTCATTTTTCTATGACCCACTTGCTAGGCCCTCTGTACTCAATCAAACAAGAAAGATGGAGACAAGAAGCTAATAAGTACCACAAACAACGCATTTTTCCCCTTTCGTCTCTCTGGTTATGAGCAATCTAGCTATCTGAATAAGATACTAGATGATGAAAGTTGAATAAACTTTTTAATTTATGCCTCTAGTGGATGTACAGGCAGAGATATTCAAAATTTTGTAGTACAAATCCTTCTCTGTCCTGCAAAAATAGTTTATAAGGAAATGTATGGGCAGAATACTAGATTTTTGCCCATTTTTTCCACTTTACGTTATTCACTTAAAAACTCGATTTTCTTTACCGTATTCGATGGTGGATCGATTTTCGAGAAGTAAATTTGAGGTGCGAAAGTCAGAACTTCATTTTTCAATGACCCACTTGCTAGGCCCTTTGTACTCAATCGAACAAGAAAGATGTCAGACAAGAAGCTAACAAGTACCACAAACAACGCATTTTTCCCCTTTCGTTTCTCTGGTTATCAGCAATCTAGCTATCTGAATAAGATGCTAGATGATGAAAGTTGAATAAACTTTTTAATTTATGCCTCTAGTGGATGTACAGGGTGAGATATTCAAAATTTTGTAGTACAAATCCTTCTCTGTCCTGCAAAAAGAGTTTATAAGGAAATGTATGGGCAGAACACTAGATTTTTGCCCATTTTTTCCACTTTACGTTATTCACTCAAAAACTCGATTTTCTTTACGGTATTCGATAGTGGATCGATTTTCGAGAAGTAAATTTGAGGTGCGAAAGTCAGAACTTCATTTTTCAATGACCCACTTGCTAGGCCCTTTGTACTCAATCGAACAAGAAAGATGGCAGACAAGAAGCTAATGAGTACCACAAACAACGCATTTTCCCCCTTTTGTTTCTCTGGTAATCAACAATCTAGCTATCTGAATAACATACTACATGATGAAAGTTCAATAAACTTTTTATTGTAGGGCTCTAGTGGATGTACAGGGTGAGATATTCAAAATTTTGTAGTACAAATCCTTCTCTGTCCTGCAAAAAGGGTTTATAAGCAAATGTATGGCAAGATTACTAGATTTTTGCCCATTTTTTCCACTTTACGTTATTCACTTAAAAACTCGATTTTCTTTACCGTATTCGATATTGGATCGATTTTCGACAAGTAAATTTGAGGTGCGAAAGTCAGAACTTCATTTTTCAATGACCCACTTGCTAGGCCCTTTGTACTCAATCGAACAAGAAAGATGGCATCCAAGAAGCTAACAAGTACCACAAACAACGCATTTTTCCCCTTTCGTTTCTCTGGTTATCAGCAATCTAGCTATCTGAATAACATACTAGATGATGAAAGTTGAATAAACTTTTTAATTTATGCCTCTAGTGGATGTACAGGCAGAGATATTCAAAATTTTGTAGTACAAATCCTTCTCTGTCCTGCAAAAAGTGTTTATAAAGGAATGTATGGGCAGAACACTAGATTTTTGCCCATTTTTTCCACTTTACGTTATTCACTTAAAAACTCGATTTTCTTTACGGTATTCGATAGTGGATCGATTTTCGACAAGTAAATTTGAGGTGCGAAAGTCAGAACTTCATTTTTCAATGACCCACTTGCTAGGCCCTTTGTAGTCAATCGAACAAGAAAGATGGCAGACAAGATGCTAGCAAGTACCACAAACAACGCATTTTTCCCCTTTCGTCTCTCTGGTTATGAGCAATCTAGCTATCTGAATAAGATACTAGATGATGAAAGTTGAATAAACTTTTTAATTTATGCCTCTAGTGGATGTACAGGCAGAGATATTCAACATTTTGTAGTACAAATCCTTCTCTGTCCTGCAAAAAGAGTTTATAAGGAAATGTATGGGCAGAATACTAGATTTTTGCCCATATTTTCCACTTTACGTTATTCACTTAAAAACTCGATTTTCTTTACCGTATTCGATAGTGGATCGATTTTCGACAAGTAAATTTGAGGTGCGAAAGTCAGAACTTCATTTTTCAATGACCCACTTGCTAGGCCCTTTGTACTCAATCGAACAAGAAAGATGGCAGACAAGAAGCTAATGAGTACCACAAACAACGCATTTTCCCCGTTTCGTTTCTCTGGTTATCAGCAATCTAGCTATCTGAATAAGATGCTAGATGATGAAAGTTGAATAAACTTTGTAATTTAGGCCTCTGGTGGATGTACAAGCAGAGATATTCAAAATTTTGTAGTACAAATCCTTCTCTGTACTGCAAAAAGAGTTTATAAGGAAATGTATGGGCAGAATACTAGATTTTTGCCCATTTTTTCCACTTTCCGTTATTCACTTAAAAACTCGATTTTCTTTACGGTATTCGATAGTGGATCGATATTCGACAAGTAAATTTAAGGTGCGAAAGTCAGAACTTCATTTTTCAATGACCCACTTGCTAGGCCCTTTGTACTCAATCGAACAAGAAAGATGGCAGACAAGAAGCTAACAAGTACCACAAACAACGCAGTTTTCCCCCCTTCGTTTCTCTGGTTATCAGCAATCTAGCTATCTGAATAACATACTACATGATGAAAGTTGAATAAACTTTTTAATTTATGCCTCTAGTGGATGTACAGGCAGAGATATTCAAAATTTTGTAGTACAAATCCTTCTCTGTCCTGCAAAAAGTGTTTATAAAGGAATGTATGGGCAGAACACTAGATTTTTGCCCATTTTTTCCACTTTACGTTATTCACTTAAAAACTCGATTTTCTTTACCGTATTCGATATTGGATCGATTTTCGACAAGTAAATTTGAGGTGCGAAAGTCAGAACTTCATTTTTCAATGACCCACTTGCTAGGCCCTTTGTACTCAATCGAACAAGAAAGATGGCAGACAGGATGCTAGCAAGTACCACAAACAACGCATTTTTCCCCCTTTCGTCTCTCTGGTTATCAGCAATATAGCTATCTGAATAAGATGCTAGATGATGAAAGTTGAATAAACTTTTTAATTTATGCCTCTAGTGGATGTACAGGCAGAGATATTCAAAATTTTATAGTACAAATCCTTGTCTTTCCTGCAAAAAGTGTTTTAATGGAATGTATGGGCAGAACACTAGATTTTTGCCCATTTTTTCCACTTTACGTTATTCACTTAAAAACTCGATTTTCTTTACGGTATTCGATAGTGGATCGATTTTCGACAAGTAAATTTGAGGTGCGAAAGTCAGAACTTCATTTTTCAATGACCCACTTGCTAGGCCCTTTGTACTCAATCGAACAAGAAAGATGGCATCCAAGAAGCTAACAAGTACCACAAACAACGCATTTTTCCCCTTTCGTTTCTCTGGTTATCAGCAATCTAGCTATCTGAATAAGATACTAGATGATGAAAGTTGAATAAACTTTTTAATTTATGCCTCTAGTGGATGTACAGGCAGAGATATTCAAAATTTTGTAGTACAAATCCTTCTCTGTCCTGCAAAAAGTGTTTATAAAGGAATGTATGGGCAGAACACTAGATTTTTGCCCATTTTTTCCACTTTATGTTATTCACTTAAAAACTCGATTTTCTTTACGGTATTCGATAGTGCATCGATTTTCGACAAGTAAATTTGAGGTGCGAAAGTCAGAACTTCATTTTTGAATGACCCTCTTTCAAGGCCCTCTATACTCAATCGAACAAGAACGATGGGAGACAACGGGGTACTAGTGTAAGGTATATCCATGGAGACGATGTCTGTAACGGTGACGAAATGCGGGATCGAGTTCGTGGTGTTCTTGAAATGTATTTGCGGATAACATAACAGACGCTACGAAGGCGATTAAAAAATCACAACTACCTCAGTCTACTGGGAAGAGTAGTAATGCATCTGGAATATTGGAAAAGAAAAGGCCATACGAAGCGACAATATATATATCATTCCCTCACCCCCCACTACCCGGTGGCCGGTAACATCATGCAATATATTCTTTAGAAATTGTTTCAAATGTTTGTTGATGTGTAAATTCCTATCATTACTGCGGACTGTAGTCAAATTCTAAAAATAATTACAAGGTGGCGAGGTTGAGGTTGAGTAACGGGATCCGTGAAATGGCCTACTTATTTAGATCAATAACTCTCTTACCTTTCCACCACCGTATACATTGAATAGTATGTCCCGTTTTTGGGCATATCCAAAATACTTGGTACCAGAAGTTCATTCTTGATGGCATTAACGTACACTACTGACTTTATGACATGGAAGAATAAAACCTCCTTCAAGAAGGTGAAGTTTGCCAGCATAGGTTCGTATGCTTCGGGGATGGTATCGAATGCCTCGTTGGTGGGGCCAAACAAAGTCAGTGAATTTCCCATCTCTAGAAATTGAGCGATACCAGCTGCTTTAGCAGTGCTTAACAACTTAGTCAAGCCAAGGGAATCGGCAACTTCTACAAGATTTCCAAGGTTTTGGCTTAATTGTTTTGGAAAGCTTGACTGCAGGATTGAGTTGCAACAGTGGAAAACTGCAAGAGGAGACAATGAGAGCAAGGAACACCAGCAAGCTACACTTCATGGTGATTAGTACTAAACTGTAATAATTCCAAGGGTCTTTCAGTTCCTGTCACTTTAACTGCACGAATGCAAATGCAAGAGATAAGTTCTCCTGGTGATTTTATACCTTTTCCTGAGTTAAATGATTATGTATTCTAGTGCGCGCGTATCTAGTGTCACTTACCTTGCAGACTAAGGAACGGACCATTTATAGTTGATGGAGGGTTGCGTAAATCCCCCAAAAAACATCGAGCAAGCACTTAATCCCCTGAAACAATATCGTGCAACCTCTTTTGCTAGAAGAAAAGAAAAATATCTCACACTACGCTACTGATGTTCCGTCTAGAATAGTTCCTTTATATTTCTGAAATTTATTCGTTCATATTTATGTGGATATAACATTTTTAAAGAAACATTTCTCTAGAGAACACCATGTAAAGATCACATGGTTTGAAATGGGCAATTGAAATACGAATGTAGGGATGTCTATTAAAGTAGTTCTGAGCCATTCAGTCGTTAAAGACTTAAGGTTTAAGTCTTTGATATCAGTGCAAGGTGACAAAAAAACTTAGACAGATATTGATGTTGCTAAGACTTAATATTTCCGTGAGTCACGCAGCAGTGCCTGGTAGAAGCACTGAGCTATGAACTGAGCCTTATTCCACCTTCCCTTCTTTTCTTTTCAGCGCTATTATAGTTTTATAAAATGTGTGGATCCCCTCAGATGAAAAGCTCACCTGTAAATATATAGGTACGTAATGATATGCCGGTCAACAATAGAGTGATCACGATACGGACACCCCCTATACGTGAAGCTCTAAAGAAGACAGACTCCCGCTTATAGTCATGGCATTAAATCATCGTACTGCATTTTTGTTTTCTAAGGTGGCCTAAAGGTCAGAGGCATAGCCCCACTCCTCCCTCTTGCGAAAAAGAAGACTCGGCAAGCTTGTTTATCCAGATAAACAGTCGTTTAACAAAGCGATACGTCAAGGCTTCCAAACGCCTTTGTCGTTTACTCGTGTATTTTGATTTGTATTCTGGTATTTGGATTTGTTTTTCTGTGTTACACCTCTGGACCACTGTAATTATCTGACTTATAGTTTATTCCACTTTTTCAAAACACTCAAAATTCAAATTCATTTCATTCATGTATTTAAGCTGATCATGACTTTTGCTTACGGACTTTCGAATTCTGGGAGAAAAGAGAACTGAAAACATGAACCGGGAAAGTGAAAACGATGGAGTAAAGGTACATATGATGGACTAATTGTGATGAAAATGCTTTCATGTTAAGAAATTCATAAGTAGCAAAATATATTCACATTGTTTAGAATAAGGACTTCTGAAAAGAAAATAGCTAGAAATTCAGAAAGACCATTTTTTAAAGTTTTTGTTTTTGTAATGAACATTTTAGAACTATATAACTTATGTCAATCTAAAATTTAGAAGAGTAATCGAACAACTTCTTACATTTTTCCTTACTTTTATTGAGTTACCCTTTTAGAACATAATGAATGTAATTTAAATCTCAACGTCTTTTGGGATCAAAACGGTGTCAATAACATGAACAACGCCATTGGTGACAGGTAGATCAATAAAGACAACAACGGCATCGTTCACAGACACTGATCCGCTCGATATGTGAATAGTGACGTCACTCCCCTCTAGAGTGGGCACAGTCGCCCCATTTGTGAGACCCGCCGAGCAGAAGGTCCCGGATACCACGTGATATTTGAGGATCTTGGTCAACAGTGGGATATTTTTAAGGATTTCTTTCAGCTTTTCGGCGGGAATCTTGGCAAAAGCATCGTTGGTTGGTGCGAATACTGTATGAAGGTAAATAGAAAATATTTGTTGGAAACAGAGGTACGATAAAGAAGCTACACAGTACGTGATTGGTTGACTTGGAAAGTAGTATAATGGTGCTTCGGAGAGCCTACGTAGCAAGCCGTTGATGTAATGTGTTCATAAAAATACGATATATCACATCTAATAATACAATAGATAGAACGACAATAGAAAACAATAGATTTTCTGAATACATTACATCAACTGAGTGCTATGTAGGTTCTCCTGATGGTGCTACCTGTTATGCTGGGGCTTCCTGTGGTAAGGGAAGGTGGGTTTTGTTCCTTGGGGGGAGAGGGGACTGGGGCTTTAGAGGGGAGGGTCATCAGTAAAAATGTGAACTCTCGTTGAGGGATGTAAGATTTTGACTACCTAGTTCCTTGTTGACTTAATAGTACGGTCATGAGTCTCTAAGAGTAAAAGGGACAGTTAAAATAGTTAACTGCGAATTCCTCAGCCCTCCCCCCATTAAACCGTGCCAAGCTTCCCTAAAGAAAAAAAACCTAACCAATCATTGGGCTACCTGTGGTGTGTTTCACTCACTTACCAGTGAAAGGTCCTGGTCCTGCCAATACGTCTGTAGTTTAGCTGTGAGCACAGCTGTTAGCAGGGTACTGAAGTATTGCTTTTCCATGGAGACGACGTCTGTAACGGTGCCGAATGGTGGGATCATGACTCGATTGACCACGTGAAGCACTCCATTTGAAGCATTCTGGTTGACTTTGATGATTGGACTACACTGTGCGGTGACGACCTAGTGGGCACAAGTAAATCAGTTTTAAATGAGGTGAAATTGGGCTGCCAAGGGACGTCTGGGACACATCATCAGATACAGTACAAGTGGCCCTTAATGGGATAGCGAATATGGTGCATTGTGGTCTAGCTTGGGTACAAATATTAATGCCTTCATACCTGTTGTTGTTTGTTCCGAAACTAGACCGCAATGCATTTTGTTAATCGAGCAAGTTGGATAGTTCATATGGGCTCATTATAGTCTAGCTTCGGCAAAGGCACCTTTTGTTCTTCATGGCTTCTATCACGTTGATTGTAACCAAGCTAGACCAGAATGCATAGAAAAAAGATCTAAATTGAAGCGAATAGGAGCGTTGCTATACCCGGGGAGGGGGGGGGGGGGATGGCCCCGGGTGCTATACCGGCTACATAGAACTATGACCTGGACCGCAGGTCACCCTATCCGCCCTACACCTGTTTAAATTTATGCACATCTTTATGAATCAAATCTTACCTTTCCACCACCGTATACATTGAATCGTATGTCCTTCTTGGGCATATCCAAGATACTTGGTACCAGAAGTTCATTCTTGATGGCATTAGCGTACACTACTGACTTTATGACATGGAAGAATAAAACCTCCTTCAAGAAGGTGAGTTTGCCAGCATAGGTTCGTATGCTTCGGGGATGGTATCGAATGCCTCGTTGGTGGGGCCAAACAAAGTCAGTGAATTTCCCATCTCTAGAAATTGAGCGATACCAGCTGCTTTAGCAGTGCTTAACAACTTAGTCAAGCCAAGGGAATCGGCAACTTCTACAAGATTTCCAAGGTTTTGGCTTGGTTTGGAAAGCTTGACTGCAGGATTGAGCGGTTCCAACATTGGAAAACTGCAAGAGGAGACAATGAGAGCAAGGAACGCCAGCAAGCTACACTTCATGGTGATTAGTACTAAACTGTAATAATTCCAAGGGTCTTTCAGTTCCTGTCACTTTAACTGCACGAATGCAAATGCAAGTTATAAAGTTCTCCTGGTGATTTTATACCTTTTCCTGAGTTATATGATTATGTAATCTAGTGCGCCCGTATCAAGTGTCATTGGGCTTGCAAAGGCAAAACAAAAATCCAGTTTCACTATCATTCTTCAGTATGACAGACAGCCAAGAATAATTCAAGTAGTTTTGAGCCATTTGCTCATTTAAGTAACTGAATTTAGAATTTTTTTTGAATTTAGGCCAACTTTGACATCTTAGCATAAAGAAGTTAGCATCTTAGCATTGCCGGAGTGTCCAGAGTCATTCCATCAGTCACGCAGCTGTGCCTGAAAGAAGCACGAGTATTCACAGGATGAAAGAGGAACTGCACGTGTGTTTTGAGGTATTATTACATAGATCCTTCGTGTACTCTATGTCCAGGGGGTAGGGGTGGGTACTAGTGTGGCGGTCAAAACATTACACGAGCAAAACGTATAAATCGATGGCTTACTAACAGCCAGAAACTTTCAAAAGTTATTAAAAGCCACAGTAAAAGTTACTTGATTAGCTCACGTGCATCCCAACCGCATGGAAATCTAACAGAGAATTGTGTTCGGTTTTATACAGGCCATCTGTGACTCAGATTCTTTCCATCCCTCCCTACCCCTTTTCTTGGTTGTGTCCCTTAGATGATGATGGCACGTGTCAATACTTATGTAATATACTGCCGGTGAAGGGAGAGTGAGGGATCATGTGGTGAGCTGATGTCTAGTCAACTACTTACATAATGATAGATGTGTTGATCATCACAGTGAATGAGCGATCTAAGCGAACGCTGTAAAGAAAGACTCTTTCTTTACAGCGTTCGCTTAGATCGCTCATTCACTGTGATGATCAACACATCTATCATTATTCCACCACAGTTCTGCCCATTCAATTTCCATACTTACATAATCCTGGAACGAAGACACAGAGTACGGACGGACAGGCCGTTAGATAGTTAAAGGGGTAAATGGCAAGGCGTAAATCTCCCAGAAAACATCGAGCAAACACTTCACCTGCTTAAACAATATTGCGCAACCTCTTCTTTAGGAAAAGAACTATCGGTCAAATATAAAAACCTGCGTGCAGGGGCCACACAAAACAGGTTCCCCTTCACCGCCTCGCAAAAAGCATTCACGTAAAATTATTTGGGAAATTCCCGATTCACGTAAAATTCTGAAATCGCATTCCCGTTCACGCAAAAATCGAAGTGATCCCGTTTCACGTAAAATTAATTTAATCTTAAGTTAATCTTTTTTTACATTCTAAGTTCATGGAAAAACCAAACACAAGCCGGTTAACCAGTTAATGAGTTAACATGGACTAACATGGACAGCCAAAGATGTATAATAATTGTTTATCGTTATAATAAACAAAAGATTCATTTCCTTTCTATAACAAAATCACTGCTGGCAGTTAAGAGATGTCAGGAGTATCCAGGAAAGTTAATACATTAATATTACTTCATTGTCACTTGACCAAATAATTTTACTTGAATGAATTTTGCGAGGGGGTATACGGAGACCCCTTGATAGCCATTGATATGCTCATGTCAATTAAGGTTGTCAAATCCCTTTTTCAAAAGCCAATCAGGTCATTTGTACGGGAAAGCATCACAAAAGAACGGAAATGGTGAATCGTGACCGTAAGCAAACGGATGCCACGCAAAATAATGGCATTCCCGAATCACGTGAAATAATTGTTTCCATTGCCGAATCACGCATAAAGGGGAAGGTGGGTTCACGAGGACACAAAAAGATTGAATCCCGAATCACGCATATATAAAAAAATGTTCGATTCCCGTTTCTCGTAAAAATATATCGTGCAACATCACCCCACCCCCTCAATATCTAATGGTCCATCCGTAAGTACTTTTATGACGAGGATCATTCACGGCAACGTTTCGTCAAATAGTTAATAGTTTTATAACAGCTATAAACTGATTCTTCTTGGGAAGTGGGGAAATCTTGAAAACTTGAAAGCTCACTCGATTTTCAATGTTCCATCGTGTTTGATTGAGTATTTTTTTGATGACAACGAATCGTTGCCATGGCTGCATATCATTGGTACAAGCCATTAAACTCCTCTCCCTCTCCCTCTCCCTCTCCCCCTCCCCTCCCCCCCCAAAGGGATCGTTTCCTTTCCTTTTATTCGCTTTTCTACTCTCATTTCCTCTCACTTTTTGTGATCGAATTGGCAAAGATTGTCGTTTTACTTGGCCACAATGATCTAATAAGTTAGCGGATTGAGGACCGCACGCGCGATAATCGATGTACGCACTAAATGAAACTTCTGACGAACTTATTATTCCATTTCAAACTTGAACTTTCCCATCCTATCTCCTTTCATTTTTAGGGATTTTTAAATGTTGGTTAAGCCATTGTCTAACTTCACAATGTCCCAAATCCATATCCCAAGATTACTGTGAGAATCGTGCCATTATTTTGAAGTTTGGACAGCTGCCCTCGTCCCAGAAGCTGAATAAACACACGATACTGAATGTACATGCAATTGAATTTGATGTCCGGCTAAGGGGGTTGGGAGGGTGGGATGGATGGCGAGGCTGGGGAGGGGGTGCTTATCTAGTTTTTTGACAAGAATGTGCCGATGATCAGGGTATGGGAAAACCATTTGTTTATTTTTTCTTTTCTCTCCTCTATTCTCTCTCTCTCTCTCTCTCTCTCTCTCTCTCTCTCTCTCTCTCTCTCTCTCTCTCTCTCTCTCTCTCTCTCTCCCCCCCCCCCCCCCCTTAACTATCCCATCATTTCATATAATCGCCTACAAGGGAGCCTTATTCACCATTTTCCATTCATCAGCATCGGTTCACCGAAAAAAACAACATACAATCAATGCTGCACGGAAGCATATGTTTCAAATAATTATTCAGTTTAAACTTTGCAATGCATTGAATGCTTTGTGTTTGGGCCGTGAGTGAACCGATATTTAAAAAAGGGATTATGTTTTGTGAGTGATTATCCTTCGTTATGCTCGTACTTATGTTTGGAAAGTGAACCGAAATAAAAAAAGAGTGATTTATATTTGTTAAAATAATTCTACTTGCTTCCTCACGTTTGGACCTTCTAAAACATGGCTACCAACCGGATCGGAACAATCCAAGCACATACCTTTTTTACCCACCCCCTCCCCCCTCCTTCTATCTTTTCGTGGTAAGTAGCTACATGCAGATACCATAAAGTAATTAATAGAAATAGCGCATAGCGTGGTTTTGGTACCGGAAAATCCTAACACCTTTTCGGATAACGTTACCCAGTGCAAATACAAAGCCATTAATGATTCAGTGACAAGTTTCAACTTAGGGTGAACTTTACATTGTTACAGTTCGATGGTCTCTGAAACCCTGTAGAATAACTCTAGGAGCGTTGACACTAAGGCTATTAATCAAGAGTAGCTTTTCACTAATGGCCGGATGCTAGCACCCATGATCTTGCGATGGGGAAAACACGCCTAGTTGTGAGTCATGCAATTGTAAGCACCGGTACGCGGGTGGCCACGAGCGAAAACTGTTGGTGAAAAAAAAAAGTAAAAAAATCCGGACTAAGAAGTTATATTCCTATTCCTAAAAAGTTATATAAGATGATTTTACTAAGAAATTCTTGTAATATATGTAAGGTTTTTATTCGTTTTTAAAATCATGTGTACGTCACGCGTCTAAAATAAACCATGCATGGAATAACCAATGAAACATAAAACCTTCCGTGATTGGTTGGATTTATTACGAGATTAATGATTGGTGCAGACGTTTAGCAAATGACCTTGTTAAAAACACTTGAATTTAAATTTACTCGAAGAAAGTTCTGTATTTGAACAGTGAGAAACAAAGTTTTTTAGTGTCCCTCTTAAGAGCCATCACGAAACTCATTAAAGATGGCAGAAAATATGCGTCGTTTTTCGCTGTTTTGGAGCAATCGAGGTTAAATCAGTATGGAAGAGGCACCGTTGTCACTGTTCGGATACAAAAGAGCATACTGCATGGCCTAATTTTCCATTCATTCCTCGAAGGATTTTACAGGAAGATCTGGTGATTAACCGGTTTCCTTTTGGTAGAAGGCTAGTCGATGAGCAACTAGACGACTAGGATATTATAAACAACTGTCATTTATTCTTTAACACTGGTATATTGTCAATACAGTCAATTGTAGTCGAACTGGAATCAAAGTCCATTTTAAGCTTACTTTTTATTTCTCTCAAGGTAAAGACTATTTTTCCAAATAAACTACGAAAGAGTTTAGTCTTTCTGTGGTTTTTCCTTGAAGATGGCGTCTCTCAAAGTTGCTGTACGGGCTCGTCCTTTGAATAAAAGGTAAGCTCAAATAGAATTTTAAAGAAGTATATTGTTGCCTTCAACTGAGGTGGTATTCAAAAACATAATTCATAATCTTATGATATAATTTAATATATAGCTACCTCCAGACTTAAACGAGTTAATATATTATTTTTCCAGAGAGATTGATATGAATTCTAAGTGCATTCTGCAAATGGAAGGAGAGAGGACCACCATCACGAATAGTAAAGTAAGAACTTTGTCGAACTGTATATTACCTATTGATTTTATTAGTTCACTTCGTGCTTTTTTGCTCCAGTGGGTCCAAGATGTTTGCCGAAATCATGCAGAAATCATTTGAAAGAACAGTCAAAAAAGACAATCGAAATGTGCACTATTGAACCCCGGTTTACTGAAGAATTCAAAAGCCACTCAGTCTCCTCTTAGCACCTTCAAAGGCAGTCGACGTCTTGAAAATAAACCGTGATTTTTGTTGATAATAAGCTGTTACTATCGTAATAACCTGTAAAATTCATGTCTTTTCTTGCCTGCAATTAGAATCTTAATCAAAGAGTTATATAAATATTACATAAGAATTCTCGAAAGAATGATACGTGTCGTGTTAAATTTATCAGTAAAATGCTTCAAAAACGTTTTAACTGTGTGTCCCAATATACTTGTTTATCGGTGTGTTTGGACGTGTTGCTGACAATTTGATCTAGAAGAAAAACGTCTATTGTTTCAACAAAAGTGAACGTTTTAGTCTTGTTTACAAACAAAAAGGGGTCCAAAATTGCCCTTACAATACTCAATATTAACTTAGTTATTAATCCTTTTGACTGATAATGTGAAGGTTTTTAAGCGTATTGGTAAAAATTATTCACGGCTATTGTCTGCTCTCGTTCAAAAAGCAATTCAATATATCGATACACAAAAATAATTTTGGAGACCTTGTTCCCGAAAGCACTAGTATGCATTAGAATAATATTATTCAGATCAAAGATTAGAGTTTAGAAACGAGTTTTATTGCTATTATACTTTCTATTATACTTTCTATCTTTAAAAGCACGATAACAACGAAAATAACTTCTAGATAAATTCTTAATGTACGTAAGTCGAATGTTCCTTTGCTCATAATCATATTTTGCCTTTAAAATTCTACGATTCTACCTTAGATATGATCGGAATAGTGAATTTTATCAATATTTTTGGGTCATCGCGATCGGGAATATATTTTTGGGACAAAGCATCAAGCAGAATGCAATATTTAATATTTCGAATTACATTATCAAATTTCATTTTCTGACTTTAAAAAAAGACAAAGATATTCACAGACAGTTTTCGGGGAAAAAACTAGGCCAATCAGGAGAATTAAGATCATTTTTATTGTTTTGTTCTATTCATTATATAAATAATAATTTCAAATTAGAATGTTTTTATTGTAATTATTCTTCATGAATATATTTAAGTATCCTTTACAAAAAATACCATGATTTCTTGTATCTACCTGCATCTGGTTTACAGAACTTGAGGTTTCAACATCTAGTTGTATTTCATATTTAATTTTGTTTTTATACTTTTATTTGGCTTTTTCCAGCAGGTAGCCCTAAAAATAGAAAGATCTAGAGAGAGAGAAAGATTGATGATTGGTTAAGTAATTCAAATAAAGTCTTCTATTTTCTGATCCACATTTTATTCAGTATAACATGGTTAAGAATCTTTGAAAAAAAATTAGTCTTGAAGAACCATATTTTTTAGATATAATTGGAGTATATTGGAGATTTGGCTGGCAGAATCTAGAGCTTTATTAATGGGTTGGTTGCCTAGAGAAATCAAAAAACCCAGAGTGTTCTTGTGTGACTCAGTTTTTAGGCATTAATCATTTTTATTATTGATCTTGATGGAAAGTCCTGAATTTGTTAATTTTTGTCCAAACTTTTAATATGTTTAGGAGTTAAATGAAGTGTAATTATTATAATATGTGCGTGTAGTGCTAGTGTCACAGAAGAGTGGCTGCTATATCCTACTGTCTGGCATTGCCTTAACTAACTGCCTGAAAACAAAGTAAACAAAAATAGATGTTTTATTCATAGAATTAATGAGTAATTTTAGGTGTGTTTGCCATGTACTGAATAGGTAAATGATTTTTTTGTTTGCAAGTGATTTTCAAGTTCCTGAACATTATTTATTTCCAATTTTTGTTTCATATGTATTTAAATTCAAGGACTTTAGACCATAAGAACCCTTAGGTAAAATAGGTTTCAGTCACCCTAAAGGTATCTATTGATCATAACCCCTGAAAATATCATTCTCTCAAGTTACATAATATATTGAGTTACAATCCATATAATAAAATGTATCAATCCTTTCAGGCATTGCTGAGAGAGGATGAAGTAGTTTAAATTTCAATAAAATAAAAAAAACATAAAACAAGAGATTTCTATGGCTTTAGCAACTTTTTCCCTTTTACTCAAGTCAAAATTATTGGTCTAGTTCCCAGTCATATGTACAATGTTGTGTTGTCCAATGTTTTGCCCATTTCAGACCACATGTCATTCTTCTGAGAATAAGATTCTTTGTTAGGTGACATTGTATCCATATTAATTGTGTGTCTTCTTAATTATGTGCAACCACCAAACAAAGAATCAGTATTCAAGGAAAGGACACATGGTCTGAAATGGGAAAACAGTGGATAGGTCTATTCAGGGGCGAATCCAGTAATCTAAGAAAGAGGGTAGCTGATAAATTCAGTGAATATACAAAATGAAATAGAGAAATAGTTTGTTCATTTGAAATAGGACAGATAAATTCACTGGATATAGAAAAGGAAACAAAAAAGGACTGGTGCATGCTCCAAAGGAAATTCTTGACGGTTTCCAGAAATGCTATTAAAAGATAATAAAAAAGTACTAATGTAAAGTATATAATTTGAAAACAAGAACCCTAACATGAGAGCCAGTTTTGGACCATTCTGTTTAATCGTTCTGAGCTATGAAATACTTAGTTCATTTATTCAAGTATTCTTTGATTTATCCATGTATTTATTTACCTGTTTATTTGTTTGTTTGTTTGTTTACTTGCTTGTGTAATATCCAGATTACTTCTGGCTGTCACGCCATGTGTCACATAACACGTACATGTAATTTAATCATGTGTGTAGTTAGTTGTGTGAGGAATAAAGCATGAGGACGAATAACATCAAGGTCTCTATTTATTGTGGATTCTGCGGACACAACATTTGTTCATTCGTTCATTCGTTCATTCGTTCATTCGTTCATTCATTCATTCATTCATTTATTTGTTGTTTTTTTTAACATATCTTACAGTTATATGGTGAAGTGGGCTCAGAAGGAGACAAAGGCAGAGAAGTTAAAAAGGAATTTGTATATGATTATTCTTACTGGTCTGTTGACCCAAATGATCCTCATTTTATCACTCAAGAGCAGGTAATATACTGTACGTAACATGCATTTTTTCAGTTCTCTGCTACAACAACTCCTGGGAAATACCAATCTAACGAGGGAAAAGAATCAACCAATCAATCAATAAACTTTATTTGAAGAGGGTAAACACGTAACAGTACTAAAAACTGACAAACCTGTGGCCCTCTATAAAAGAGAAATCAATATCTAACACACACTCACTCTCTCTCTTTCACACACACACACACTCTTACTCTAACTCACTCTCTATATATTAAATATTTATTTACATATATATGTATAAAAGTATATGAATATGTTATAAAAAATGAAACCTAATAAAATTGAAACCTAATAAAATAGACCAAATGCAAAACCCATACCAATACAAGGCTCTACCCGTGAACAAGGCGAAGCGGCGCGAATATATGAGACAATCAGGAAAGTCTGTCAGGGAAGATTACTAACTTGCCTGAGGAAATCCTGTTTTCTTCAATATATGTTGTATGCAATTTGTATGCAAAAAAATGCAATTTGTTACACAATTTTATTTTTGTTTTGCAGATTTTTGATGATCTTGGATCAGGAGTTTTGTCTTCAGCCTTTGAAGGCTACAATGCTTGTCTGTTTGCATATGGACAGACAAGTGCTGGAAAGACTTATACCATGATGGGAACTAATGTATGTAACCATCTACCTTCCATCCATTCTTCCATCCATCCATTCATCCACCAAACAATCAATCATTCATTCATTTATTCATTTTTCAATCCACCATCCATCCATCCATTTATCCATCCATTCATCCATCCATCCATTCAACCATTTATCTATCCATTCATCCATCCATTCATCCATCCATTCATCCATCCATCCATCCATCTACCCTTCCATTTACCCTTCCATCACAAAGTGCACCCACTCTTCTATCTATCCATCTATCCAGTCGTCGATTACTGCAATAAACCACCCTTAAATCTAACTATTCATCTACCTATTTATTGCCTATTTAATCATCTTACCTATCTATTTATTTGTTCACTGATTCTTATTAACTAATCTGTAAATTTCTTAGAGGAGTGATGGGAAGCCTTGCACAATGATGGGAAGTAATGTATGTAACTTAAAAATATCCTACCATCCATTTACTCACTCATCCATCCATTATCCTTCCTTCCTTCCATCCATCCATCCATCCATCCATCCATCCATTCATCCATCCATCATCTGTTCATCCATCCATAAATCCATCCATCATCCATTGATCCGTCCATCATCCATCCATCCATCATCTGTTCATCCATCCATAAATCCATCCATCCATCCATCCATCCATCCATCCATCCATCCATCCATCCATCCATCCATCCATCCATCCATCCATCCATCCATCCATCCATCCATCCATCCATCCATCCATCCATTCATCCATCCATCCATCCATCCATCCATCCATCCATCCATTCATCCATCCATAAATCCATCATGCATTGATCCATCCATCATCTGTTCATCCATTCATTCATTTTTTTATTTGTTCAGTCATTCAAATTCAGTTTCTTTAAAAAGCTATTTTATGTTTCTTTACTTTCTACATGGACCCTGAAGGATGAAATTGGTCTCATTCCTAGAATATGCAAGGTAAATATTATGAATTCTCCTTTTTAAAATTTTCATAGATCTTTTAAGTTTACTTTGTTTTCTCATTCTTCACTTATATTGATATTGATATGCCATCACAAGCGTTACTGATAAAGAAATGAATAATACTAAAGTGAATGACATGTGTTTGAAATGAGGAAAAAAATGTGAAAGAACAACACAAAATAGAAGAAGATAGATTTAATTAAATGTTGTTGTTGTAAATGCAAGGCTAGCATGAAAATATGATGGAAATCAGATTTTATTTGAAGAAGGCTCCATTGACTGGTGTTCCTGTTTCCTTTCAGGGACTTTTCAAGTACATCGCAGAGAACTCCAACGACAGAATGTCATTCAGAACAGAAGTGAGGTAATTAATAACTGTCAATCATCATAGATTAATGTCTGTCAATTCACAAGACCTCACCTAACCTTTATGGTTGCCATGACAACGTCCTTGACTCACAAAACGAAAGTTATGATGACGGCACGAAGATTTTTCTCGAATTTGCTTTATTATACTGAAAAAGTGGTTCTATGTTGTCTGCTCTGTGATTGGCCTCTTCCATCGCATTGACCTTTTAAGAGTGCAAATTTATGTCGTATGCCGCGACGCAGTGTAGCAGGGACGTCGCATCGCCATGGATACAACGGCAAGATTATGCAAAAATGAAAAGAGTTGCTTACGATTGGTTCCCTGTAAAATATCTTTAATAAACCTTAGATCGTTGAAACGTTTCTTATACAATCATGAAGAAAAGTTTGCGGGATTTCGTGATGAAAATCGATGAATAGTAACATCAAAACCGCTTTGATATCGTTAAAGAAAGCGATAACTGAAGTTGGATATTTTTAGTCTGCGTATATCGGAAGACGAAAGATGTTTTCGAACGATAGTCTGAGTGTACAAACTTCGTTTCCTGGCCCATGCTTTCGTATTGTTAATATTTTCTCAACAAGACTGAACGCAATTTTCAAAACCCAGTTAGAAGTTTCCTGAGAAAAATGATCCCACGCACTTACTCTTAAGCCGACGACGACTATGGATAAAATCGCGTTAACATTCCCTTTCATCTCTTATCTTTTATTTCCTTTCGTGTGATGTTTTTATCGCCTTGGGGGAGTACTTTTAAAAACAACAATTTAATGTGATCGTGACTATTAAAGTTCACGAGCAGTTCATGTGATTTCCTGCATTTGATGCATCTAATAAATAAGTAACGCTTATTTTATTTATGTGGGCGTTGAAGGAAGGTTATTCATACAAAGTTTATTGTAATTAAGTTAATTTAAATTTAACGAAATAAAAGCCTCGTTTATTCGAAGTCTATATCAAACCTGTTTAATTTAATATAACTTATAATTGCCATGAAAACGAAACATGTTGAAATATTTTAGTGTTCTAGATACGCATGCGTACTCATTGCAATTCAAAGCATTCCCCAAATTCCTTATTATTTATTTTATTTTATTTAAAAAAAGACTCAATAGTAAATTCTTTATTGTGTTGATAGTTATATGGAAATCTATAACGAGCATGTGAGAGACCTACTCCGACCACACAACCTCAGAAAACTGCCTCAACAAAACTTGAAAGTTCGCGAGCATCCAAAGGAAGGACCTTACGTAGAAGGTGAGTAGCCAGAGGAAGCCAACGTAGATAATTTGTTACGTGTTTTTTTCCAATATCAAGCTTCCGGCTTTTTTGTCAGCGGGCTGGCACCGGTAGGATGCTGACGACCAAGCAAGGAAGGCGCTGGAGGATTTTGGGTACGAGAGGTGTTTTTCAAGGCTTTCTCCCTCTCTCTCTCTGCTGGAAAACGGTGCAATTGGACACCTGGCTTGAAGGATTCACGGCAAATGGGAAGAAAAATAGGTATAAAGCGGACCCTTATTCTAATTCGTTTTACAGGTTTGACCAAGCAACACGTCTCAGATAACGATTCTATTGAGGTCCTCATCGAACAAGGCAACAGACTGAGGTATGCCACAATTACAGCTGTTGCGTTATAAGGCTTATTCACGTCACGCAACGCTAGAAAATCACTATTTTTCATAAAATGGGTCTTAATTAAACGGAACGTGGGGCATCGAATACGTGACTGAAGCTTTCAACGAAAGAGCGTTTTTCGCATGAGTGAAGACATACGGTACTGTCTTACAGTACGTACACGGTACGACATGTGGTAAACATACGGTAAACATAAGGTAAACATACGGTACTGTCTTACAGCACGTACACGGTACGACATGTGGTAAACATACGGTAAACATAAGGTAAACATACGGTACTGACTTACAGCGCGTACACTGTAGGACATGCTGTAAACATTAAAATGGCTTCCACAACGCGTATTTAAGGCTACGATAAGATACGGTACGCACCAAGTACGCATCATTCCGCACCAAGAGAAAATGAACTAAGAGAAGGAATCTCTGATATTCATGATTGTGACCATCATTGGCACCGTTTGTGTGTGTGTGTGTGCACGCCCATACTGCGAGCACGCAACGTTAAACAGGGTAGAGCACGTGCAGAAAAACAAACGATCAGGGTCCGGTTGTACAATGAGTGGATAGCGCTATCCGATAGAAAAAACCTTATCCAGTGGATAAGTCAATGCTGTTATCCAATGAATGATTATTCATCGGACAGCGCTATCAACTCATTGTACAACCGGCCCCAGATGAATGATTCTTAAAACAGCATCAAAGAGTGCTCATGATGGGGCGCATGAGTCCGTCTCTTAGTTTATTTTCTCTTATTCGCACTCATTCCAAAAAATGCTCTATATCTCATGTTGCGTGATGGTATCCATCGTGCATAAGGTTTGTCACGCATTATTGGTTGTATATTTATTCGTACCTCAAACTACACAATAAGGTATCACGATATTTCCTGGATTAAGAACCGCAATACCAGAGCATACAACAATACCCGGAGGTGCTGACTTTGTTTTGAAAGAACGAGACAAATCCATTGTCTAAAACGTCGCATTTCCTGATGTATGACTTTTCTTGACCGAAAAATGGCTGTCACACGGCACCGTCACGCACGGAAATGAGAATATCGAATGAATCTTTCGCAGCGCACGAGATTTTGTTTCTCGTCCAGAGACGGTACCTTTTCACCGCACGTCCGTCACGCACATACCGAGAATATTTCACTAGTCCATACACAAACAAATGTAGGGTAAGTTAGCCTTGGATTTGTATTTATTTTTTGATTTGTTTTCAGATCAACAGCGGCTACTAAAATGAACGAAGGCAGCAGCCGATCACACGCTATTTTTACCATAAAGTTCACACAGGTATTAAAAGCTGAAAATCTTGGCCTACTTTTGTCTCATTATATGGCATTGATTTTTTCGGGTTTTCAAAACGTATTGAAGTCAAATGTCTTTTTTAAGTTTGGTTTACTTGTTTGACGTTTTAGGCGAAGTTTCTAGCAGATCTTCCCTCAGAGACGATCAGTAAGATTCACTTAGTAGACCTTGCAGGAAGGTAATTACAACACCATCACCGCAGAGTCATCAACATCATCCACAACATCATCACCACCATCATCAACAACATTATCATCAGCACCATCATCATCACCACCACCATCATCATCATCACCACCATCATCATCATCACCACCATCATCATCATCATCATCATCATTATCACCTTCACCTTTATCATCATCACCAACATCATCATCATCATCACCACCATCATCATCGTCATCACCATCATCATCATCATCATCACCAACATCATCAACAACATTATCTTCATCATCACCACCATCATCATCATCATCACCACCATCATCAACAACATCATCAGCACCATCATCATCATCATCACCACCATCATCATCAACATCACCACCGTCATCAACAACATTATCATCAGCACCATCATCATCAACATCATCAACATCCTCATCACCGTCATCAACAACATTATCATCAGCACCATCATCATCATCATCATCAACATCCTCATCACCGTCATCAACAACATTATCATCAGCACAATCAACATCATCAACATCCTCATCACCGTCATCAACAACATTATCATCAGCACCATCATCATCAACATCCTCATCACCGTCATCAACAACATTATCATCAGCACCATCATCATCATCATCATCAACATCCTCATCACCGTCATCAACAACATTATCATCAGCACCATCATCATCATCATCATCAACATCACCACCGTCATCAACAACATTATCATCAGCACCATCATCATCATTATCATCTTCACCTTTATCATCATCACCAACATCATCATTAGTCATCATCACCACCACCGTCATTATCATTGTCATCACCATCATCATTATCATCATCACCATCGTCACCACCATCATTCTTATTTTTTATTTTTTACGTACAATTCTATATGTTTTGCATATATTTTCACGTTTAAATATTTCAACAATTCATGAGGTGGTCACCTCGCATGGGTCTCGTTTCCCATTCGTGACTTTCCTTCCTGAGTAACTATTACCAGCAGTTTTTTCTATTCAAAACATTGTAATATTAGTTTCCCAATAAAGCGGTTAAAAAAACCACCATCTCCATTGTCACATGACCTCGATGCCACCAGCATAATCGTCGTCACAACGAAGTGGATTTAGCTTTACGACAATCAATGCGTTCCCTTGGCATTCCATGCCATAGGGTCGTGCCCTTGGAAACTGAACTTTGTGAGTCTTCCGAACGATACTGTCCACCAAAACCCTGTTTTGTCACGACCACAAATTGAGTGAAACTGTATAGATATATATAAACTGTGTGTGCGTCTGAAAGCTCACACATGACTGTTGTATTTTATTACAGTGAGAGAGCAAGCGCCAGTGGAGCAACAGGTGATCGATTGAAAGAAGGCAGCAACATCAACAGATCATTAGTTACTCTAGGAATCGTCATATCAACTCTAGGTAAAGATATTCTGATGACATAACGACCAGGACACCCCTTTGCATGTGACGTCAAAGCAGTTCGATTTGGGGGACAAAACGAAAGAATTCCAATCTCCTGAGAATTGGAACCTATTGTTTGGTCCCCCCCAGATTGAGCTGCATTCCAAGAAGTCTATAGGAATTTTCTAAGATAGTGAACATGGTGCATTGTGGTCTTGCTTGAGTACACGTTGACATATCTTATATGGTGTTGGTTGCACATAATGATCTAGAGCGATAATTTTCGTAAATGGAATTCACAAAAAACTGAGTAATCTCTTTTTTTTTAATTTACTTTTCAGCCGAAAATTCGATGAACGAGATTGAGGGAACCAAACGTTTAGCGTTCAGGAAGAAGCTGTTTGTACCATATCGTGATTCAGTCTTAACATTCCTTCTTAAGGACAGCCTCGGTGGGAATTCGAAGACAATTATGATAGCAGGTACGATATGTGTTCTTGCTACTTCAATATCCTCGAAAAGAAGTAAAAGAACTACTCCGACAAGGGACCAACTCCGAAACGTCAGTAAAGTTAAAAGCGTTCTTACACGGTGTTTAAGTTTCCTTGTTATCCGCTTGTTATATTCAACACACCAATGCAGTCCCAACTAGTAACCACTAGTCATTCTTATTCACTTGTAGTATTCATCACAGTCCCAACTAGTAACCACTTGTCATTCAATTCTTATTCACTTGTTGTATTCAACACACCAACACAGTCCCAACTAGTAACCACTAGTCATTCTTATTCACTTGTTGTATTCAACACCCCAACACAGTCCCAACTAGTAACCACTAGTCATTCTTATTCACTTGTTGTATTCAACACAGTCCCAACTAGTAACCACTAGTCATTCTTATTCACGTGTTGTATTCAACACCCCAACACAGTCCCAACTAGTAACCACTAGTCATTCTTATTCACTTGTTGTATTCAACACAGTCCCAACTAGTAACCACTAGTCATTCTTATTCACGTGTTGTATTCAACACCCCAACACAGTCCCAACTAATAACCACTAGTCATTCTTATTCACTTGTTGTATTCAACACCCCAACACAGTCCCAACTAGTAACCACTAGTCATTCTTATTCACGTGTTGTATTCAACACACCAACACAGTCACAACTAGATAGTCATTTCTAGTCATTATTAGTTGAAAGAATATTTCTGTCATCCTGTTTTAGCCGTTTCACCCGCAGAATGTAATTATGGCGAGACACTGAGTACACTGAGGTACGCGCAGAGAGCCAAGAATATTATCAACAAACCAACAGTTAACGAGGTAAAATGAAATTTGTGTTTTATGCCAAGAATGGACGTAGAAATATACAGTGCGCATGCGCTCGAGACATCAACATTTTGATTGGTCCAGAAGCAGGCTTGCGTCAAACACAGTGCAAACGTAAATTGCCTGACATTGTCGGCTCCATGAATTCTCATAGGATGAGCTATGAATTAGCGAACTGTAATTGGCTCACAGAGTTCGTCAATCCGTACCGCCGTCCATTCCAGCGGTTTATCCCCACTAGCATACTGACCAACTCGGACATGTTTTTTTTCAGGATCCAAACGTCAAGCTGATTAGAGAACTGAGGGCTGAGATTGAAAGATTAAAGAACAAACTGAGAAGTCCAAATGAAAAGGTATTCACCCTTCACACCATAGCGTGACATTAGAATATATTTGATTCATTGGATAAAGGAGTCTACGATTAAATTTGTCACATTGATATTAGTAAAGTTGCAAAGTTTCGTAGAGATTGACAATAAACTGACGAAGATATGAAATTTTGAATCCAAGTATTTTTGCAAAGAAATGTATGCTCGTTTAAAATGTATTTCACATACATTTCTCTAAAAATATTTTTAAAAAACCCATTGTTGCGCGTATCTGAAAATGCCCCGGCCCTGTACATGTCTTAATATATGCTACATTCATCTTTCTTTTGTAGTCGTTATACGAAAATGAAGCTACAAATACCACGAAAAAAATCCATGATAAGGAAGCCAAGGTTGAAAAGTTAACCAAAGACTGGACAGAAAAATGGAAGGAAGCCAAGATGATTATGCAAGTAAGTGGAACTTATGCATTACCTCACCACTTACTCGTTAATATATGCAAAGATGATTATGCAAGTAAGTGGAACTTATGCATTACCTCACCACCTACTCGTTAATATATGCAAAGATGATTATGCAAGTAAGTGGAGCTTATGCATTACCTCACCACCTACTCGTTAATATATGCAAAGATGATTATGCAAGTAAGTGGAACTTATGCATTACCTCACCACCTACTCTTTAATATATGCAAAGATGATTATGCAAGTAAGTGGAGCTTATGCATTACCTCACCACCTACTCGTTAATATATGCAAAGATGATTATGCAAGTAAGTGGAGCTTATGCATTACCTCACCACCTACTCGTTAATATATGCAAAGATGATTATGCAAGTAAGTGGAGCTTATGCATTACCTCACCACCTACTCGTTAATATATGCAAAGATACATCTTATCAGGGGGAGGGATGTACGACGTTGTTTTACGTGTTCACTTGAGGAGTTTTTGAAATGTTGCACCATCGAAAGCAGGACTTCCATCCATCCATTCCATTCCCACCCATCCATTCCCACCGATCCACCCATTATTCATTCATCCATCATTCCTTCTCATCCACCCATTATTCATCCATCGAATCATCCATCCATTCCCACCCATCCATTCCCACCCATCCATTCCCACCCATCCATTCCCACCCATCCATTCCCACCCATCCATTCCCACCCATCCATTCCCACCCATCCATTCCCACCCATCCATTCCCACCCATCCATCCAATCATGCATCAATTTTGCATTTTGAGGGACAACTTATTTCTTCATTTATAATCACCAATGATCAAAGAAGTTCTAAATTGTCTTCCTTCAACCGGTAATCACACTAAATACTATCCATGCTCTTACAGGAAAGCGAGCTGGCGCTAAGGCGTCAAGGGTCGTGTGTACTAATCGATTTAGAGCTGCCTCACCTGGTACGACTAGAAGAAGATCCTCTAAAGACTGAAATAAAACTCTACAGACTCGGAGTAAGCAGAAATTGATGCGCAACTGAATTATTCTTGCATTTTAAAATCATAATAATAGAGGGTATTAACTATGTTTGAGTTCAGTAAAGGCAAATCAATCAAATATTGCGTTCAGTTTCCATTCATCCCCATTCACTATGGAACGTGACTCTACAAGGAAATAAAAATAAATGAGCAAGAAGATAGATAGAGAGCATTTATGAAAACCTGCGTGCGTGGTGACACCCCACACCAATGAAGAATAGAAAACGCGCGCGAGTGCTGTGTGCAGCAGTCATAAAGCACGCGGGGGTTGGCAGAACACGAGAGAAGTGTTAGGAGAGGCACGACGCTTAGCGGAGTGCTTCTGGACACTTCTCTCGTGTTCTGCCAATCCCCAAGTGCTTTATGACTGCACACAGCACACCAAACCAGCGTTTTATTTCTTTTATAAAGTATAAATTACAATAACTGTTATTTTAGATCGAAGTGACTGCAACTGAAAGTGCGCGCGCATGCTGGGTGCTCTCATAAGCACAAAGAATGTCATTCATCTCACCAATTCGAATTCTTTTAAGCGTCTTTTGAAGTAAGGGTGAATGACCTTGACACAAAATATCGTACTGAGTAGATTTTGTTTACTAATGAGGCATTACTTACCTCGCTTCCATTCAATTGTCCCTAGTCCCAACTAAGTTTGCCTGCCATTTTATGTGTCCTTGTGTTTCCTTGATTTTTTGATAATTAACCCTGCTACTTGCTTTCCATCTGCCTAGCACGGGAAGACACGTGTTGGACTTGAAGACGCTCCTGTAGCTCAAGACATAGGTAATCATCCTCAGTTTCTGTATCTGTTTGTTCTTATTAATCTGCATTAATTTTGCATATATGTTAGTCTAGAGACCTTGGTCGTTGCTTGCGTCGCGTTTGGATACTAGAACGAAAGAACCCTTTGACCCTATGAGGATAAGAGGTGTCCAGAGATACTAAGTCAGGAAAAAAAGAAGCAGATTGCAATCAATGTTTAAATCGAACTCGGGAACAATCTCTAGGCAAATATAAGTCAGGGCACGGCTGACTCATACATCAAATAAGAATTAAGCTCCTTAGGCATTTTGTAAAGGGAGGAAAACCGGAGAACCTGGAACAAAACCCAAGAATCAAGTGTGGTACATGCAAAACTACTCATGTCATACTAGAACTAGAATATTCTCTACTTTCACATCTCCATAATGCCTTGCGTCTTTGGGTGTAACCAATCAAAAAACTGTACCAAATTAAAAGGTTTCTTAATTGAATTTATACTATACCTGCTTTTATCTGTACAATACTGATTATCAGTTTATTCCAAGTTATTTTTGCGTGTACAGATCATCAAGAATTCTGGTCTTGCAGAAAATGTACAACTTACGGAAAAATGTTTAAAATTTATCTTAAACTTCTTCGAGCTTCTATCTTTTTCTGTTTTTTTACTTCTTCATTTTATCTTTGGATACCAAACAAGGTATTGTCAACATTGTCTGATCAGCCTTCAGCAAAAAAAAGTGGGTTTTTACCCTCTGGTTACCCCCAACGACACAAAGTATTATGGGGATGTGAAAGTAGAGAATGCACTACATTGTTCGAGAAGAAACTCATGTCTTATTTTCGGTTTCCTTGCAGTTGTGGATGGCGAGGATATCGAGAAAGCAGCATTGTATTATCGAGTACACTAAGGGAAGAGTGACTTTAGACCCTCTGGCGTCAGTTTGTTGGGTCAATGGAGTTTCCAGTCGTACAACCAACAAAACTCAACCAAGGTAGGTGTGGATCACTGTAGCAGTCTTATCCACTACGCAATAGATCACTAATAATCACGTGCAGGCACCCATGATACAGCTTGGGCTGCTGGTTAGGTGTGGATCAGTGTAGTAGTCTTAGGCCCCGTCCACACGAATCTACTAGTGGACAGGGCCGCCTTATCCACTGTGCAATGAGGTTTTGCATCATCACAGCTTGGGCTGCCTGTGGTTAGATGGACAAAACAATAAGATCCCTTTGCTCTCGGGAATTAAATTCTTTCTCACGTATGCAAAACCTCTATTTCAATTCACGATCAGCTTGTATTGTGTGTGTTGTGCGGGCGCTTGGAAGCCTTGCGCGGCGAACCAATCAATCAGCGCGCGAGCTATTTTAGCTATAGCAATCTGATGGACCATTGATTATTTCTCTTGCATCTTTTCGTTACTGTAGGGGATGTCATCGTGTTTGGAAAAAACAATGTCTTTAAGTTTAACTTTCCAACTGAGGCAGCCAAACTACGAGAACAAAGAAGATCGGGAATGTTCAGCGCTGTAAGTGTTCTATCTCTTCTCTTCTCCTCTCCTCTCCTCTCCTCTCCTCTCCTCTCCTCTCCTCTCCTCTCCTCTCCTCTCCTCTCCTCTCCTCTCCTCCCCTCATATTCTATCCCACTTTTAACCACAAAATGTTTCTATTCCACTTCTGCAGGAATCCTCAGAGTCTTTGTCAGGCTACTACATGTCACCTATACGTGGTAGTCATGGCGATCTCAGCACCAGATCAGACATTTCTTCTCCACTTACTTTGGACTCGGGGTTCGTAAGATCTATTTCAGAATATGAAATCAATATGTGGCTTTTCGATTGGTGCGTGCGTTACTAGAGCACACAGCACAGTACAAAAAATGAATGCACTATACCATAATAAGTTAAGTGACCTCTGTTGCCAACCTCTGTGATTGGCTGGTCTTAAAGTTTTTCCTTGCCCTCTGATTGGTCCAGCATGGCAACAATTTGGGAGTTGCCGTGTTTCATGTGTTTCATCACAATTAACCAGAATGCGAGCTGGTTGCACTAGACTACTCCTAATCATGGAGGTAACTTTAGCAATCGGGCTACAGCTCGGCACCTGATATCCGTCACACTGATAAACCGTGGAATACTTAACTTAAACACTCCGTCATGCGTTACTAAAGGGATCCCCAATAGACCTAGCACGATGGGGAAATTGTTTTTAACTGTGGCTAAATAGCGCAGCGCAACCGTGACGTCATGAAAACGAAGACAAAGGCGAAATTCGGACAAAAAACTTACAAGTTTACTTTCAGCAGATAATTTTCACAGCCGATCGCAGTTGATCTTAGTTTACATGGGTTATTATTTTAAACTTTAAGTAAAAATAATAAAATCGGTTCGTATAATCCTCATAGCGGTTAAACAGAATGCAATGTTTGTCCGAATCTTTAAGCTATTTTTAGAATCAATGCGCTGCGCCATTTATGTTATGAACATCAATCATAATTGAGTATAGGTCTATCAATAGACGTCACTTCCGGTAATAGCTCTTTTTTGATGGCTTGTAGAATCCTGGAGGTTGTTTTGATCTCTTATTTTCTGGTTTGATGTCGTGAAAATAGTCAAATACATGAGTTTGAGGACTTATTTTGATATGTTTTGACCCCCCAGCAAACCGCTTGTTTGCCCCCAGTCAACTTCAAAAAAAGTCACGTGATTGATAGTAAGCAATAGATCACTTGCACTGAGTCCCTAGAGAAATCATTCTGGGGACAAAACGGTTTTTTTTTTTTTTTTTTTTTTGCATAAGGAAAGACGGCCTTCCGTTTTGTTCCCAGAACGATTCCTCTGGGAAACCAATACAATGGAGTCTATATTTTGTAATAATTTTCTATTTCTATCATTATTACTAAGATAGCGTACACAGTTTTCCAGAACACAAACTATGGACATAAATATTCAATGGATTATTTCATTTTACAGGGTTGACTTCGACATGAGTGAGGGCGTTAGAAGAATTAAAGTAAGTTTATTAATTTTTCTCTTGGACACAACTTTTTAATGGACTGGGCTTGGTTGTCATGTTTTTTATCGGGTGCTTTTCGTGAAGTAATCGTCTCCGAATCGTATCAGTTATTGCGCATCGGATGTTTATCGTTTGTCAGTCGTTGGGTCATCGTGTGAGACTCGTGGTCGTTACTATGGTGATCTTATAATCTGAGAATCGTATAAAAATACCTCGAATAGTCCATTTGCAGGAAATAATCACATGAATGTTACTGGATGGGCTTCCTTTATTTAAGTAACTCTTGCTGGATTACTTATGTTATATCCCAAACCTTTTTTCAAAATACCTTTTTTCCCCTAGTATACACTCCTTTCTACCAGCTCTTTCTCTTTTACTCCGACGAAGGACTAGCGTCCGAAACGTCAGTAAGTTTTTTCATCTTTTTCACGGTGTGTAATTTACCTTTTCATCATTACTGTTTCATTAGAAACACCGACCAGCTCACACTAGTTTTTAGCTAGTTATATCTTTTTTTTTCTCTAAGAAAAACACTTTCGATTCCAAGAAACAAAGCATTGTAAGAATTGTTCGCATGCATCCAGCAGAGCCATTGGTTGAAATGATTCCTTATCAAGTGATATATCACCACGCGACTGTTTATTGCAAATTCACCATTTTCCATACATTGTTTCACTGATCAAACACAAAGCATTCAGTCGAGGTTGAAATTTGTTTCAAATTTGAATAATCCTTTGAAAACACCCTGGCGCCTCGCTTGAACGCTTTGAGTTTAACCAGTGAATCGATGTATGGAAAATGGTGAATAGCCTATTGGTTGATGAAACGAAGAAGTAAAATTGATCAGAGATTAGCAGTATTTGTGATGATGATCTTATTTCTTTCTCAGGACTCACATTAGTGAACTTATAATAAGACACAAGGAAGCAGAGGTTCGTCGCCTTGAAGTAGAGCGCAACTACAAAGAAGAAATCGACCTTAAACAGACAGAAATCGAGTCCCAAAAAGAACAGATTCAGCAAATCCGAACAGCTCACGAACTGAACTCGAAGAAGATCCGAGACGAGTTGACCAACTTGCAGAATGTTGTCGAGGTCAAGGCGAAGATGACAAATCGCTTATCTCCGATGAAATGGATAAAATATTCCAACTGAGGAATGAGTACAAGTTAGATTATAATGGAGCCGAAGAGAACCAAAAGAATATGAAGGAAGAGCTGCATGTCTTTATGGACAACAAATGGCAGAAAATTGAAGAGTATGAGGTGAAGCTTGCTGAGATTGAGCTGCTTCGACGAAAGGCCCTGGATCAGGCGGAGCTTGACGTTCAACGACAGAAAGAGCTCTTGGAGTGGGAGAAAGACCAAGAATTGAGGGATATCGAGGAACAGCAAGAAAACTTGCTCGAGTTGCAAGAAGAGCTGAAGACGTCGTTGGAAAAAGCGGAGAAGGAGTATAGCAAGGTGATTCCTTCGCTTGAAAAGACGATAAGAAAAGATAAAGAAGAGCTGGAACATATCGATAAAAAGATACGAAATCTCGGAGGATACCAAGTAAAGCTAATGCGAAAAAACATCGAAGTTGCAAATGAAGAGAAGGATTTGTCTAAGAGCAGCGAGAATGATAACAAGAACACAGAAGAGAATAAGTCTGGGCAGAATTCCAAAAGATCTAGTGTTGATAGTAGCGTACACAATTGCGAGCTCTCTGGTAGTATGGATAGCTTAAAAGTCGGGAAAGGCCAGCTTTTGGATTTAGAAAATCTCGAGAAAAGGCGAATGAGTGAACTGGACATCGAAGTCGAGAGACTTGTACTTCTTAGAAACGAAAAGTCAAAGTCTATCACTGAAAATGAGCTCTCCATGATGGAGAAAATGAACAGTTTGGAAGTTTATAGGACCAAGATTCAGGAAAACGAGGAGAAGTTGTGCGACCTCGAGTGGGGATTCAATGTTCGCCAGGAAAAGCACGAGGAAAAAATGGAGATGTGTCTCGGAAACTTTACGACAAGATAAGGTGGGGAAGATGTCTGATTTCGACGGTGAACGTGAAAAGTATGTCAATTTGTTGTGGAAGGAATTTGAAGAAATCGATAAAACTCTCCAAGAATCGTGTAAAGATCCAAACCTTCCCGAAAACGAACAAAAGAAACTTTGGGAGAAAGCTGTGAACCGTCAGAAAAAGGTAGTTCTAGATCTGGTGAAGGAAAAAATTGGGCATATTGGATCTTTAAATGATGAACTATTTCTTGAGTGTCTTGCTAAGAGGTCGAAGCTCGAGCGAGATGAAGACAGAGTCCTAGACCAAGAACGTAAGATCTCGGACGATATTCGTGGTTCTATGAGAGAAAAGGAGCTTGCAATTCAGAAACTCACTGCTCAAAAAGATAAGTTTCATGTCGAGAGAGAAAGAGAAAGAAAGTTGATCAAGTCCCGTCTAAAGCGGATTTTGCGACTAAAGTCGTATGACGACCTTCAAAGCGAAGAAACTGTGGAGTATTTGACTGAAGAAGCTACGAAACTGAAAGAAGCATGTGAGAAACTCGAAGAAGCTGAAAGCAGGTTTGTGTAAAGAAAAAAAAGTTAACTCTTCTCGCATGTTCTGCATGCAACGGTGAAACAGAAAGAAGTGGTGCAAAATTGGCGAAATCTTTGCATGTTCCGAATTTATCAAACAATAAGCCTGAAGCGAGATGACGTTTTACCCCCGTCTCTAGACCATAATCCTTTTCACATTGCTTTTGTTCTTTAATGATGACTATTGTTTCAGTATTCTCTAAGGAATCAAAACATTTGATATGAAAGAATTTTAAAAACTATTATGGTCTAGAGACGGGGGTAAAACGTCATCTCGCTTCACGCTTATTCCCAACTGAATTTTTTCAAAGTCCTTTTCACAGCAAATGTTTCGGAAAATCTTTTCAGTGAATTGATATTCTCCTCATGTTATGGTTTTTCTGTGCCAAAGAAAGTAGAACAATTAAGAGGTAAAGATTTGTTTTCTCTTTCTTTCTTTTAGACTTTTGTGCGAAACTAGAGAAAAAGAAGTCCTTCTTCTACGATTGGACGAAGCTCGCACCAGACTCCTTACTAGCGAAGACGACCGTGATGAAATGGAAGCAAATCTGAAAGACTTGTTGAAGGAGAAAGAAAAGAAGGATAAACAGATTGAAGAATTTAAGAAAATATCAGAAGATGAAAAGAAAAAATATCTCGAAAACCTTAAGTTAGTATCTATTGATTTCTTAGGAGAATTCTTGGGATGCATGTGACGCGGTCATTGCCGCCATGCAGGCTGACTTCAACAGGCTATTTGTTTTAGGTTTCTTTTGTTATACAGTCAATGTCATTAACGTTGTCCACCAAAAAAGGCATTTACACATTTAAACATTTACACATTTACACATTTACACATTCACACGTGTCTTTTGACATCGTGAATGTGATGTCATAGCCGCCATCTTGGTTCACTTGAACATAAGATTTGGTCTTAGTTTCTTTTGTTATATCAATCTCAATTAATTTTGTTCTTGTCCATGTGACGTCATAGCCGGTAACTTGATCAACCAACATGGCGGCGATCATGGCCGCGACGTCTCTTGTCCTTTTATTGTCATGGAAGGGACAATTTCATCCCCCTCAAACGTTTCTTACAAGTTTCGTCCTTTTTCTTTTTGCTTAATTTTTTGCTTCTTGTATTTCAGGAGTGAAGATTACGAGATAATTGAAAGGCCTTTGGGTAATGTTTTTGAGTTTGTTTTTTTGTTTACGTCGTCTTTTTTAAGCTATACTTCATATTTGAAGTATAGCTTAAAAAAGCTTTTTCTTTGCCCATTTATTTCTTTTATTTATTCATTCTCTTTCATTTTCCCATTAGTCAACCGTCTTCACATCAGATACCGTGTCATTGGTAACCACGCCGCTGCGGAGCTTCTAAAGGAGGTATGTAACGTGACGCAAATGACGTTAAATGTGACATAACAACGCATATTGCTTGGTTTTGATCAGCTCATGAATCTCATTGCCAGCCTTCATTGGGTGGCAAATACTGCTCCCACGCAAAAAACTTCCCCCATGCGCAATCATCCATGTTCATTTCCATATAAAACTTGTTATGCAACTGGAAAAATTAATAATTATAATAAATATATAATTATAGTTATAATTAATAATTCAACATAAATTTTGGTGACATGTGACGAAACGCAAGCAATATTTAGTGATGTTTGAATTTTTCGGTTTATAGTAAAGTGGCGTAACATATAACGTAAGCTAACTACGCAAAATAATCGCCTTTTTAATTGTAAGACTGAACTGACTATAATTCTCGACTTTCACATTCCCATAATGCCTTGCGCTTTTTGGTGGGTAACCAATCAAAAAACTGTCCCAAATTGAAAAGTTTCTTAATTGAATTTATACTATACTTGCTTTTATCTGTACAATACTGATTATCAGTTTATTCCAAGTTATTTTTGTGTGTACAGATCATCAAGAGTTTTGATCTTACGGAAAATGTATTGACTTACGAAATAATGTTTAAAATTTACCTTAAACGTCTTCAAGCTTCTATCTTTTTCTGTTTGTTACTTCTTCATTTTATCTTTGGATACCAAACAAGGTATTGTCAACATTGTCTGATCAGCCTTCAGCAAAATAAGTGGGTTTTTACCCTCTGGTTACCCCCCAAAGACCTAAAGGATTATGGGAATGTGAAAGTCGAGAATAGAGGCTTAATTTGTGCCACGACGCGATGGCAGCCATAACAGGAATTAGGAACAATTTAGTCAAATCTGATTTGAGAGATATCTGAGAGATAATTTAGAAAATACTATTGTCTTGTCTTCTTTCATGGCTGCTATCACGTGATGGTGTAACGCCTCACTGACTCGATAATCTTTTATTTGTAATCGTGTTCAATGATCTATTTTCCCCAGGCGTTACTCGCATCTACAGTCCCAGAGATCGTTCGCATGTTTCCCACCAAAGGACCAGTGTATGCAAAGGACCCGACTCACGGGGGATGGACGTAAGTATTTTATATATTTCTTTTAGTTTTCTTTGTTTAATATAACTGGATGGATGGGAGCCATTAGTTAATGGGGGGGGGGGGGGGAGTTAAGGGAAATTGTGTTGCACTATATCTATTTTTCGTAACAACCCCTGCTCGCATTTGTGTGTGTGTGTTTGCTCGCTATTCTTTTATGAAAGGAAAGCTGCGCGATAATATATCTATTTTGTGTGAATGGCTTCCTATTTTATGGCCTCCTATATTATTTTTGATTTACTCAATGACCTAATGGTCCATCCCTCAATTATCTGATGCTCCGTCTCTAAGTATAGTTCTCTCGGTAAATTGACTTTCTTTAAATAAAGGTTCCAGAATGTCCAGAAAGAAGTTGCTATCTTAAGGAAGAGAGAAGAACTTCCCACTGGATTTATTTACTGGTAAGGAATTGTTGGTAGAAGTTTAGCGATGGTCACTTAATTTGAGACCTCGAGTACATAGTTTTGGTTTGTGAGGTCTTCAGCCTCATTGACTGATGAAGACTGTCAATTGATTAATGAAGACTGTTGGATACAGAAGAGATAACTAGCTTAAAACTTGTGTGAGCTGCGTCGGTGTTTCTAATGAAACAGTATGATAAAAGGGTAAATATTACACCGTGAAAAGATGAAAAAGTTACTTACTCTTGTTGGATACAGTTGAAATATATTAAGAAACTTTTCATCTTATGTTTTACATGAAGTTTTATTGGCTCTACTGCTAGAGCTTACTCTTCACTGGATCGTAGTGTAAAGGGCCTCTATTGTAACAGCGACACTATTTAGTCGTTGGGGAGCTCGAGGGGGCATTTGAAAGATTTTCCACTGAAGACAAGCGAACAATTTTCTTTCTTTATGTTATACAGTTTCATGGGAAGAGGGATCATCGAAGCGGCACCATTAACCGTCTGGGAAGCTGTTCGCAACCCTCTATCCCGATATATCTACGATAACATGCTCAAGGTAACATCCCTAAAATGTGAATTGAAAGGAAGGGAGCTGGAGGAAGGAAGGATGGGAGAGAGGAAGGATTGGGAGAGAGGGAGGGAGAGAGTTATGAAGGAAGGTTTGGAAATAAGGAAGGGAGGAAGAGCGAGAGGGAGAGAGTTATGAAGAAGGGATTGGAAGGGAAAAAGGGAAGGAGAGAGTTATGAAGGAAGGTTTGGAAATAAGGAAGGGAGGGAGAGCGAGAGCGAGAGGGAGAGTGAGAGGAAGAGGGAGAGTTATGAAGAAGGGATTGGAAGGGAGAGAGGGAGGGAGAGAGTTATGAAGGAAGGTTTGGAAATAAGGAAGGGAGGAAGAGCGAGAGGGAGAGCGAGAGGGAGAGAGTTATGAAGGAAGGATTGAAAGGGAGAAAGGGAAGGAGAGAGGGAGGGAGAGAGTTATGAAGGAAGGATTGGAATGGAGAAAGGGAAGGAGAGAGAGAGTTATGAAGGAAGGAACAACACATGTAAGTTGGAAAAGACATCAAAGATTAGTAACCAAATTGAGAGGGGAAATAAAGGGACTTCACTTTAATCATAATTTTGCTGTTATTCTCTTCCTTACTTGTCCTCGTTATATTTTTCTCAGAAAATCAACATTGTGGAGCATGTTGAAGAAGGCTTGAAAGTCGGTAAGTACAAAACTCCGGTGGGGGGGGGGGGGGGGCATTCTTGTTCACCTAAACTCTTGGTCAGTGTTCTCCCTCCTGGCTGACAAATCAAGGTTCCCGAAAATAGAGATTTTTGGACTTCATTGAATACCACTGTGTTCCTCGATAACATACTTATTTACTCAGGGTTAGCTTCATATCAGCGTAAGAATATTCACAAATGCCAATGCGCACTTTGAACAATACAAACACTTTGAAATTCCACGGACCTTCTGTTGAAGATGGGAATAATCAACACAAAGTCGAGGCTTACAATTACCCCGAGCAAAAGAGAGTACGAAACTGGATCATAGGTCAATATGCATTATATAACGTCATTTAATACCACTTCCGGACTCCCTTGCACACTTTCTTTTGTTCAGTAAATTAGCACCAATTGCCTCACTATTCTCATGAGAAAATACAAATTTGAATAAGAAAGAAAATTCGCGAAAGTTTGGTAGTAGAAGTAAAATGACGCCATCATGCAAACGGCCTATTGGTCCGACAATCTTAGTCATCTTTCGTATCTCATATTTATTAAAGCGTACCTTTTTTCACATAGTTTACATGCTTCACGAGACGTCTCAGTGCTTTATGACCCACTCACGTGACTTCTGTTACGTCACTAAGGAGCGAGTTGAGGTAAGACTTTAAGTAGCTCGGCCGAACACTCATGTTACTGGCCTGGAACTGTGGAAAGTTCTAAATAACTCAGAAGGCAACTTTCCACTAGTTTTGTACAAAAATAATTCCGTTTTCGGAAACTATTTTCAAAAATGTTTTTTTTTCTAGGGTCAAAAATATATCCTGGCGTCACAGTCTATCGATCATCCTAAATCGCCCCCGGTACCTGGAATAATCAGAGCACAGGTAAGAAAGAACTTTTACTCAAATACAAAAAGTCTATATATGCCTTTCAGAACTATCGCTTGTTGTGCTTTCTTGTCTAGGCTGGGTGCTAACATCTGTAGTTCGCAATGCTCAACTTTTTGTTGTTGTTTTGTTGCTATTTTAATTCTATTTTCTATCTTATTTCATTTATTTCATTTTATTTATTTAAAATAACCGTTCAAACAGGTAGCGACTTACTAGTTTGAGCATGCGTAGTGTTGTCATTGATTCTAAAAAAAACACATGGCCGTATGACGAAGTCACTTTCGCCGAGAGAAAAAGATATTTCTTCAAGTGACGTATAATTTGTTTGTTTGTTTGATATAGATAATGTCGAGTGGTTGGATAGTTGAACCGCTAGAAATCAATGGACAGGAAGGATCACTTGTTTGGTATATTACAAAAGTAAGGACATTTGTTATAGAACACCTGAATTCTAATTTTTGTTTGTTAGTCAACGGTTCAAATGGTTCAAAGTTTTTTTTATTTTCCACACATACAAAAGACAAAAATTTAAAGATTGGTGGAGGGTGCAGACAACCCAAAAGCTTAATTAAGTTACTTTTGCACCAGAAAGTATTGTCCGTCTCTTTTCCGTCCCATTGTTCGTATTCTTTTTATCTTTCGTTTTCTTTCGTTCTTTTTTCGTTCTTTTCCTTGCTTCCTTCAATCTATCCTTCCTTCCTTCCACAACTACCTTCTTGTATTACAAAGATGGACTGTTGTCCTTAACGTCAATTGATGGGTTACAAGGATTCCCAAGAGAGTCAAAAGGACAAAATATTGCGGCCATTTTGGTGCAGTTAACAATGGATGCTTATGAGAAATCTTTTGTCAGACGGCACCAACGCCTCTCCGAGAGTCCGCGATGGCGTAACTTGCAATCGAACAATACAGCCTACCTAAACTGTTTGACCCCGACTTAGGATTTTTGAAAAGTATTCAGTTGCAGATGTTTTTAGACTCAAGAAGGTCCGTGGTCTCGGATCAAAACGTCTATTAAACGTACATTTTCGTAAAATTCTGAGTCAGTGACAAACATTTCAAGTAAGCTTACTATTAAGAATCCATAGTATGTTTTCTTATTCACTTGCTCTTTTAGGTTCACCTTGGCAACACGACACTTCCATGGCGTCTTATCGATCTTCTATCCAAAAGACAACCTTTGAGTATAGCATATCTAAGAAGCTACTTAGCACCTCAGTGACTGGTTAACTTGCCTCACTTAAAGAATAATTCCTGACGGTGTAGGGACCGGTGATGGTGAAAATTCAGCCAGCGCAGTTTTCAGCACGAAAATCACCGGCAAAAAGCTGCCAACGAAAGCTGCTTCTCCGAATAAACTGACAATTTGAGAAAGTTTTTTAAAGCTTTCCCTTCCGAAAATTTTCAATCATAAAGAGCCGTATATAGTAAGAAACGAAAACAATTAGCACTAATGTGACTTATTTTCTGAATATACTTATAATTCTGTGGTTTTTAAATATATTTTCGTTGAACGTTTTTCCTCTATTGTGCCGTAGTAATACTGAGTATATCTTTCATTTAGAAGACATTGTTTAAAGCTTTTTATAATAGGCCATTTGCATTATGGCGTCATTTTACTACCACTACCAAAATGCTTCGTGAATTTTCTTTCTTATTCAAATTTGTAGTTCCTCATGGGAATAATGAGACAAATGGTGCTAATTTACAGAACAAAAGACAGTGTGCAATGGAGTCTGGTAGTGGTAGTCAATGATGCCATAATGCAAATGGCCTATTTGGTAGTTTCTCTACCAAAAGACTGGTAACCAACTCGTACCGCATAACTACAGGGTGGAAGAATTCCCCACAATCCCATGCGCGTGCAGAGTTCACTAAAGGAAGAAAGAAAGTATAGTAGATTGAACACATGTTATTCCTTCTTTTGATATTAGAAGGCAGTCGTATTTATTTCACTAAATTAAGGGTATCTTGTGTATTGTTTGAGTTGTTGTAAAGTAAGAATATTTTGGGCTAAAATTCAAAGCAATTCCGTAGAACTGCTAATCAAGACAAGATACTCAATTTTCTTTGAAAAACAATTTTTTTTTTCTTTGAAAAGTTTTCTTTTAGAAAGTATTATAACGTTTCATAGAAGTAGGGGGTATTGAGGCAGCCTACATCAAAGGAGAAGAAACGTTCTGCCTTGTTTAAAAATAGTTTCACTATAGAAATAAAAAGAAATAGCTAGATAATACTATAACCACACCCACTCCATCATACTATTCTCACGATAGCTAGGGTTGGGTATTTTTCTCAGAACATAAATTTTTACGCTAATTCAATTTGATAAAAATTCGTAGTTAAATTTTGCTTCCAAGAGCATTATATTTAATATCAAAATATTTTGTCAAGATATATGTCAAAATATTTGTTAAGAAGATAATTGAATATTTAAAAGAATGTTGGATATTTGATGACATCAACATTTGACATTTGCTAATTTGATATTTCACAATAAATTGTGGACATTATTAATGAAGTATGTCTTTGACTTGTTTCTTAATAACAAAATTGGGTGAAATCTGTTACATAAATCCTCAGCTTCCATATTAATGGCTCTTCAAACTCCAGTGTGTGTGGGCTTAAACCTCACCTCTGAGGTCTGTGAACAAGAGCAGAAATTAGAATAAACAACTCTTGGATTCAAGGCTTCCCCTTTCCAGGCCTAATTCTGATAGTTTTTTTTATTATTTATTATTATTATTATTATTTAATTATTATTTTTGGATCAAATGTGTATGATTGCCAAATTTTAACCTCAAGCTCCTCCACATACTCCAAGAATGGAAAGAACAGAAAAGAAAAATAGTAGCCTCGGTATGCAGAGTTTTAGGGTGGTCACTTCATCACACAACGTTTCTAGAGTTGTGTGACAACCTTAAGCCCATGCCTCCACTCTAAATTTTGCTTCTAGAATATATAATTTCAATGAAAATAATCATTGAAAAATGCTCAGTAGTAGAAATACTACTTTTGAGCCTCAAAAAGAAGAAGAAGCTAGAAGGAAAAGAAGAAAAGGAAGGAAGAAATGAAGAAATAAAAAGAACGAACGAACAAAAGGAAGGAAGGAAGGAAGAAAAAGAACGAATAAAAGATAGGAAGGAAGGAAGAAAGAAAGAAAGAACGAATGAAAGAAAGAACGAAAAAAAACGAAGAAAAATGAAAGGATTTTCTCGCGTTTGGGCTCCCTGTGGCCAGTGGAAACATTGGGGAAAAAACGCAGGGATCGGAAAAACGGGTGCAGCTCGTCCGTGTGATTTTGAACGTCGTTCATAATGTTCATAATCGTGTAGGGATCTAACTACTGTATTAAATTAAGGAAATGATAGATGCAGCATGGAGTGTTGTGGTAAAAGCCGTTCTCCAGATACTTCATGGTCGTGGGTTGTATGTGTGTCAACAGCTATCACTACTTTTCTTCATTATGGATTTGCCTTGAGTTTTGGAGTATTTCTGCCAGTTCTTTCGGAGTATTTTAATTCTAATAAGGAGGAAACAGGTCAGTAAATTGATCGCTGTAGCTACTACACGTTGTGATTGGATAAATCATTGAAAATATAACGTGAAAAGGTAATAACATGACCCTCAATATATTCTGGTCATAGACGAAAATGATGGATAATTTTCTATTGGGTCTCGACACTGGGAAACAAATTCATCAAGACGGTTTCAAATTTTCCAGTTTATAATTTGGTATCCATTGATTATCGTTGATTATCGATTTATTATTGATGGAATACAATAATAATATTTGATTTCTATATTACATAACCATCATTATTATTCATGATATATACAAAGGTAAAGTACACATATTTAATGCTGGTTGTTCCTTCATATGGAATTCAACTGCTATCAATGGACTGAAGCATACAATGCTCACTTTACCCCCTCTCTTCATTAGTGATCAGTGATCTGTTTTAAGAGTATTTATTATGCAATGTCTGACATCCTACAACGCTAAAATGGCTTCCTACCTTATTATAATAAACTGATAAATGTGGTATGCTTTTACCTTCACAGCCTGGGTTGGCTCGATTGCCATTTCACTCACAATGTTCTCTGGTCTTTTTGCTGTCGCATTGGTTGGTCACTTTGGCCACAGAGCTACTGCAATGGGAGGAGGTCTTGTGTGCTCATTATCTTTAATCGGCAGTTCATTTGTCAACAATTTAAAGATTCTTTATTTTTCTTATGGTGTACTTTATGGACTTAGTGCTGGTATTATATTAAACACCTGTTTAAGTTTGAATAATTTATACTTCAAGAAAAACCCAGCTTTACCAACTGGAATTATGGCAATGGGATCTAGTCTAGGTGTTATAGTATTCGGGCCGTGTCTAGAAGAACTTGTTGAAGCAGTAGGGTGGAGGAATACCTTCAGGATCATAGGTGGGGTGTTGTCATTAATATGCTTTCTTTCTATCACTTATGATCCTGTTGACACTGACCTTGGGAATGAATTGGGATCCCTTGATGAAGAAGCAAAGAAAATAAGTCTAAGTGTCAAGGAGTGTATGTCGTTGTTCACCAATCGTACCTTCACTGTTGGACTAATTTCAAGTATGATGATATTTCTGGGATTTTATGTTCCTTTTGTTCACTTGGTAGGTAAAATAAATAATATACAGTGAATTTAATTAAACTTATAACTGATTCCCTTGAACATCCATAATTAAGGGAATCAAGGGTGATGTATCAGATATGCACTCACTTTCACCTTCTCAGCGTAATATTACATCATTCATAAATTCCTGGATCCACCTTCACACGCTTTGATCATAATTTAAGTGTTTTTCTCTGGTTTCCCCTACAGAAAAAATGCATGTAACACTCGGACTTGGAATGTCCAAGGGGTAGAGGGGGAGGGGGAGGTGAGGTCTTTAAAAAAATTCCTCCATGGGGGGTTATGGTTTCTTTTTGGAACTATACACACATTACTTTAGTATTTATTAGGGCATGTCTCAGGTATAACCATTTTTTCCCTGTCAAGGTCCAATTTGCAAAAGACACGAAGATTCCAAGTAAAGCAGCAGCCCAGCTCTTTATTTACATTGGTATTTGTTCCTCTCTGTCACGCATTGCTATTGGCAAGGTTCTTGACAAAGCATGGCTCACTCCACTACGATGCCTTCAGCTGACGTCCTTCATAGTAGGATTGTCCATCATCTTTCTGACTTTTGCCAAGGAATACATGCATTTTGTCATATTTGCTGTGGTATATGGTCTTGCCAATGGTGCATTCATTACTAATATTGCAATGTTTTTCATGAGTGTTGGTGGACGTGAAAGGGCTCACATCAGTCTTAGCACAGGATACATGTTTGTCTCAATCACTGTTTGTGGAGGACCGCCATTCATTGGTAAGAAAAAATTTTGCATTGAAAGAAGCTTTTGGGTTTAAACGTAGGTTGGAGACAGGGACATTAAAAATTATCATGTTAGCTACTAACCGGACAAAATACAGGAAAGGAATTAAATTTTAGAAGGCCACTTCTCATGACATATTTTATTTACCAGCATTCATATTTTCTTTGCTTTTTATAATTTTTATAACTTCAATTCTTGCAAACTGCATCCTCATTCACTGATGTGTGTGTGTGACTAGGGGGGGGGGATGTGGGAGCTAGTGGAGGGAAGTATTGGTTTACATAACAATAATATTATTACACTACTGCTGGCCTCCACAACAGCGCTCTGGCACGGAGTGTGATTTAAGGGCCATTTTACAGGCTACGCAATGCTATAATCAACAATGTGATATTTCTTGAATTTCAGGATTTATAGCAGATGAGCTTGGTTCTTATATCCCATCATTCTATGTAGCTGGTGGCATTGTTATATTTGCTTCTATATTCCCATTTGTTCTTTTATTCTGTGATAACATGCGAAGGGCTGAATATAGACTAAATGAAGTGGAACTCCATAGTCAGGAGGATAGTGACCTAAGAATGCATAGAAAAACCTTATTTATATCTTCTGTATAGGTAATGGGACTGTTGTTTTGATGAGAAGTTATTAAATAAAATAATAAGAATAAAATAAAATAATATATATTTGTTAAATAAGGAAAAAATAAACCTAAAAGTAAGTAGAGATGAAATAAAATTTTAAAAATACTCATTTGATTGCAATTTCTATAATAAAACCAATTTATGTTGACACTTACTTTTGACCATCTCCAGACCATGTGTAGTATCCATTCCCTTATGTAGTATATCTTTCTTTACCTGACAATACATGCAATGGTATGTTTTTGACTCCAACAAAAAATCTTTGTAAAAATATAATTCCTTGAAAAATATAAAAGAATATGGGTAAGGTATACAGAAAGCAAATGAAAGAATGAATGTAAGAAAAATGAATTTGGGAATAAGCAAATTTGTATATTGTAGGCTGGATGAATAAAAAAAGGATTAGAGGTTTAAAAAAAAGAAAATGAAAATGAAAAAAGTAAATGAATGATTAAGAGGTTTCATTCGAGAATATATGTGCGGGATCCCTGTAGTGAATCAGATGCCAAGTCCCGTATGTGCAGACGTGTATTTTGATGTGACTGTACGTAAACCACTCACGTTGAGCCACGAAAAATGCAAATGGCTGCCAAAAATCCAAAAAAAATCCTCGCTTAAAGACTCATTACACGTTAGCCAACCATGAACTAAAAACCTACGGACTGTTCTTTATATTTTCATGATGCGAGAGATGGTTTTAACGGCGGCCAGTCTAGCACTGACCGGTGCTGTGGTTGCAAATGCTTACTACCAAAAACATCAGTTTTATCCCTCTGTCGTTTATCTGACAAAGTCAAGTCCAAGCATGGCAGTAAGTGGGTTATTTACCCTCTTCCTTTTCACTTTGTTATTCTTCGTTGCTTTTATAGTTCATTTTGGCATCTTTAGTTATATCTACGACGTTTCTACTAGACATTTTTACGATATGAATTTCTCATGCCGTTCTCGTAGGTTCTTTATGTGCAAGCCTTTGTCTTCGTTATCTTACTGGGCAAACTCATTCGGAAAGTATTTTTCGGCCAACTTCGAGCTGCAGAAATGGAAGTAAGTATATAAAAACTAAAATACTATTTTTTTTAGATTCCCAATTCTATGAAAATTTTATAATACAGTTTATGACATAAATCCCATTCTCTGGGACTAAAATCATTGACAATTATTCATTATCAAAGTTGTTATATATATCTACCATATTATACCCTATTGTTATTTACCAATAAATATTTTGTAAATCTATTTGTTTTCTTTATATTTTTGTTATCCGGATTTCCTTTTAATTAGCCTTGCGATATTGAGTTAAATAAAATGATAATACAAAGGTGCCTATAGATTTTACTTACCTTCTTCTTTTCAGCTTCATCGTAATGTATATATTTTCCAATAGGCCTTTGCACTAAATAGTCACATGATGATATATCACTTTAATAACGAATCAATTCAGCTCAAGGTCTTTTTGGGAAGGCTCTGCTGGATGGCAAACATACTTTAAATTGCTTTGTATCTTGGAATCTAAAGTATCTCATAAGGAGGAAAAGAGTATTTTTGAAAGGTTTTGGGGTGCAACATTAATAAATATCCAGCAAAAAATCTTTAAATAAAGGAAGCACAGATTTTTTGCCATCCAGTAACAATCACGTGTCAAGCTATTGCAAAATGGCATGTCATTCCATTTGGAGTAAGATTTATTTTCAATTGCATCCATGGTAACAAATTCTTTTTTTCAAGCATTACCAGAATCAATAAAATAATTATTAATAGAATGAAACATGGTCTGGTATTAGATGGCTAAGTTCTAAAGTCTTTTGATTGCTTCTCTGAACTCCTATTTCATTTATTCTTTTTTTTTCTTTCCCATTTAGCATTTAATTGAAAGATCCTGGTATGCTGTAACAGAGACGTGCCTGGCCTTCACAGTATTCAGAGATGACTTCAGCCCACGTTTCGTTGCTCAGTTCACATTACTTCTTTTTAATAAATGTTTTCACTGGCTTGCCGAAGATAGAATAGACTATATGGAAAGAAGTCCAGTGCTTACTTTGCTCTTTCATTTCAGAGCTGTTACATTACTGATGTTTTTAGGAATGTTTGATAGCTTTTTGGTTCATGTTGCTTATAATACAACTATTCAAAGTGGTGCTTCAGTTCAACTGGTTTTTGGTTTTGAGGTAATTATCTCATCTACCATCCAGCCAACTTTTGATATTCTGGTTGAGTGATCAAGCACAAAACATTCCAAGTTGAGGCTCCAGGGAAACAAACGAATAATAATATTATGATTATAGACCCATTTCGTATGACATCAAAACAGAGCCTCAACTCAGATTGTTTTGTACTTGATCACTTAACCAGAATATCCAATGTTGGCCATTATCCTTGAAAAGGTCAAATAATAAGTCTTCTTTACTTGGGCGTAATACAATGTAGTGGAAGTGTAGTGTAGTAGTTTGTATGTACTGTATGTGGAGCAAATCTCACGTGCTTGATTAGTCTAGTGGTAGTAGGATGACATTGAAAGAGTAGAGTCATTTAATTTTGATGCACCTTTCAGAAGGATGTTCTTGAGTATTAGAAATCCTGTTATATATATTTCAACTTATTCAAGTTAAAACCAAATTAATTTTATCTATGTTATAAAAGTCTTTTTCTGACTTAAATTTAAAAATGGTAGATTTTGTGGCTAGTTCTTGGCCTTCAGTAAAAGTAAAAATCCTTGAGCAGTATGGGAGAAATAGGTTGAAATTTACTGTTGATTGCACATGCTCTCCAAATTCATTTGTGTTTTTCTTTTTCTTTCAGTATGCCATTCTCTTAACTATAGTGGCTACCATATGTATGAAGTACTTTCTCCATGTGATAGACTTACAGAGTGAAAACCCTTGGGATAATAAAGCTGTCTATTTACTTTACACAGAACTTATCATGGGTAAGTACAATCCATCTTTTAACTGTACCTTATAAGGAGTACAGCATAAAGGTGAAACAACTTTCTTGATGAACTCGTTACACAGGAATAGGAAGCTTAATAACTTAAGGAAGCGATAGTTAACAGTGGATATTTTCAATATAAGTGTTCCCAAAATTATGCATACACATCCTTCACAGTAAACACAATTTATATTTCAATCCTTACTCCACCACCCCCTTCCACTTCACCTCTACCACCAACATATATGACTATGTGTGCATCAAATCCAAAGATGGCAACCAATTTGAATAACTGTTCTGGACAGACTAGCCTTGTGTTCAGATGGAAACACAAACGCATTTTCACATGTACAGTCCAAAACAATATTTTGTATGTATATATAATGTGTGAATATTGAATGGGCAGAACTGTGGTGGAATAATGATAGATGTGTTGATCATCACAGTGAATGAGCGATCTAAGCGAACGCTGTAAAGAAAGACTTGAAAAAGTGATTTCAAGCTTCAACGGGAATCGAACCCATGACCTGCGCGATGCCGGTGCGATGCTCTGCCAACTGAGCTATGAAGCCAATCATGTTGGCGAGCGGTCATTTTGTTGGGTTCACATCTATCTATATATAATGTATAAAGCATTAAATAAATTATTCCATACAAAGTATTCCATACAATGGTGTATCCAGCATTTTTGTTAGAGGGCACTCCCTAATTCATTTCAAAAAATCTTCTCTCAGGGCTCCCCTCCTCAAAAGGGGGTCACAGATACCTCAGAGCCACACCCTGAATAAATCCCTACTCTATGGAGACTGGTTCTGAGTGCAGTGATGTGCATACTGTATGTCTAATTAATGTATTATTGTTTTTCAGGATTTATAAAAGCTGTTTTATATATATGTTTTGTTGGTATTATGATCAAGGTTCATACCTTCCCCTTATTTGCTATCAGACCCATGTATCTGACACTGAGGTTGGTATAGCAGTCTTTTTTTTAAAATAATAATAGACCTCTTTGTCTATGACGTAATGTTTTTTCCATTTCAGACCACATGTCATTCTCTAGAGTATCACTTCTTTGTTTATGGTTTGCGCTCAGTTGCACACGAGAAGACACATAAATATGGATACAGCTCAAACAAAGATGTTTATTCTCAAGGGAATGACACATGGTCTAAAATAGGAAAACATTACCCCAAGCAGAGGAGGTCTACTGTTCAAGATTATTACTACAACTTACACAGCTCCCTGTATTAATTAACTCATAACAACATTTTATCAGCTGTCATCATTTTTTCTCTTGACCCCGTTTTCTCATTCTTCTTTTTGGAAAATGTTATTTTTATAGTTGTTTATTTGCAGCTGTTTTTTTTGTTTTTGTTACAGAGGATTCAAAAAGTCTCTCAGCGATGTTATAATGTCTAGACGAGCTATTGCGAATATGAATACCTTGTAAGTATACTTTGCATCCCATATATTGTGCACACATTTGTATGGGACAGAATAAGAGAGTTTTCACTATTATAAAGGAACATGAAACCATCATTTGAAGCAAAAAAATAATAGATACTGATTCTTTGTTTGTTTTTGCACAGATATCCTGATGCCACGCCTGAGGAACTCTCACAAGGTGATAATGTGTGTATAATCTGTCGAGAAGAAATGACAACAGGATGTAAGAAAATCCCCTGCAATCATATCTTCCATGCAAGCTGTCTCAGGTCATGGTTCCAAAGACAGCAGACCTGTCCTACTTGTCGTATGGATGTGTTACGTCCTATGCCAAGGCCACAGACACAACCTACTCAGCCTCCTGCACAGCTGCAAATGCCACAAGGAATGCCAAATGGTGGGTGTTGTCCATCTAGACTTCTATTTTATCACAGTTTAGCCATTGTGACAATTTGATATGTCACTGATACTGCATAAACCAAGTTCAAAAATCTTTGTTGGGTTGAAAAGGTTAAATCATTTGAATCATTGAAGACATACCAGGGGTATTCTTGGTAGTCAATATCCTGGGCATTTAAACAGTGTTTGGATACAGACACATGCAGGAACAGTGACAAAATGCTTCAATTGGTAACTTGAATCTACCTGAATTAGCCATTTTGAACCTGACAACAAAATTGTGAAATTAATTTATTTTTTATAAAATCCCAACAATGATTGGCACTTTCATTTCCACCATTTAACTGTCTTAATCCTCATTCATTATTATACATAATAAATCATCATCATCATTCATCATTGACATCATCCTTAAAAATGAGTTATTTGGAATTCTTCGTGGTTTGTCTGACTCATGTCTCTAATTCTTTCAAATATGAAGGTGCACAAATGATGCCACCCTTTGGTATGTTCCCTGGCTGGCCCCCAATGGGTATGCCACAACAGCATTTTCAACAGCCTGGACAACAGCAGCCTGGTCAACAGCCTGGTCAACAGCCTGGTCAACAGCCTGGTCAACAGCAGCCAAACCAGCAACCATTACCATTCACAGATCCAACACCAACTGGCACTACTCCAACATTTACCACAGCCCAATCTCATACAACACCAGCCTTTCTTCCTAATCAAGTATGTCATTTATTATATTGTGCTTACAAGTCTATTCTCTTGAGTAATTTAAGCTAAAATATATCATATTTTATCATCTTACATCTTGAGGCCTGAATAGAAGTTTATTACCACAAAGAGAGAAATTTCATTCACAAAATATAATTGAATTAATAATAATAACAGTCACTCAGAGAATTTTGAACTAATTGAGCTAAGAAACTCTAATATTTAGCAAGCAATATTTCACAGATGCTGAGAAAATTAAAAATATAACACATACATGCAAATGGAAAAAACATATAAGTATGTATGGTCAGAGTAGAAAACACTAGCAGATATTAGATTTGCACTTTATTGCTGCATTGGGTCAGTTTCCATACATTTCATTGTATTGAACCAAATGCCTTAACTTGAAACAATAAATTTTATTGTTTGAAGGCGACAGAGTGTAACTCTAATATCTGCCATTACTCTCAAGCTACGAAATACTTATCTGCATTGAATGTTTGAAGAGGGCACTTATAATATGTTTGTAGTCATTACCATAACTACACCTAGTACATGACAGTGTCAACATTGCCTGGGAAAGAGATAAATAAAGCATTGGCATTCTTTATTCATATGAGTTTGTTTGTTTCCTAGATGCCTGGTTTTAACATGCCGCCACCATTCATGATGCCACCTCCATTTATGATGCCACCTATGTTTGGTAAGTTTAAATTGTACACAAAGAAACAAAATATACCCTTTTACCGTAAAGAGGGTCTAAGCTATAGGAGATAGTCATTCCAATCACAGTAATTCCAATTCATTCCAATTATTGGCATACAACTAAACTTAAAAAATCAACATCTTTAAAATTGTTTCCTTGACTGCAAGCAACAATGGATATCTCAGCGCTAAACATTGTGTCCCTGGAAAGAATAATGATGATAAGGAACACAATTCATTTCAGCAATTCTTTGATCTTTAAATGACATACTGTATCTCTTTTGCTTATTGCCATCACCTATCTCTTAGGTTTCCTTGTAAATATTTAACATGAACTTGTGTCTGTGAATAATTAACTATAATAACTTAGATAGATGAGGCAATGCACCATGTGGGATGGGCTCGGATATCAAATAAGGACATGCGTAATAGGTAAATCTAAGTCATTCATCTAAGGCTCGTAATTTACCTATTATGCATGTCTCTATAATAACTTAGTTGAGAACTTTAATGGAGTCATTTTGTACACTAATTTTACTAAATCTAAAGGGGAATTATTTTTCCAGGTATGCCATTTATTCCCCCACCAGTCCCTCAAGGGGTAGATTTGTCATCCATGAGTACAGAAGAGCTAAGGAACCTGGAAGGTCAAGAGAGGCAAAACTTAGAAGCAAGGATAGCACTGATTAGAAATGTTCACATGCTATTGGATATGGCTGTTAGTCAGCTCAACCAGTATACAATGATGGTCAATCCTCAAAGGTAAACAACATTTCTTACTTTCAAAGTTTAGTGAGTGGCTGGAACCAAGCAAAAATGTGATGCAGTATACGTGTATGAGACATTAAACTTTGGTGGTTGCACCTTAATGAGAATGGTATTAGTGAAAGTCAAAATGAAAAATACTAATAACAGAATTTGTCTGAAAGCTCGGAAACTTTGTTACCCTATAGGACTATAGGGTACAAGTATGCAATATGTGAGTCTGTTTTTTGCTCAAATTAACTCTCTTTTTCACAGTCCAACTGTAGAATCTCCAGAAATCCAAGAAGGGGGAGCTGCTGCAAAAGCAGAAGGTAAAAAAGATAAGGCACCACAAGATTGGCCATCTTTGTCTAACATCACTGTACCAACTGCTACTCCACCTGTATCTGTACCTGTATCTACTGAGAGTACTGATTCAGATAGATTGGCTACTAGCACTGCTGGTGAGCCAGAGACTGTTGGAAGCACTGATGAGACAGATGTTGGAGAGGATGGTACTAGTAATGAGGTAAGGCGACGCCGACTTGAAAGATTCACCAAAGAGGAAGCAAAACTGGAGAAGGTTGAGACAGATGATGAGTGAACATTTGGTATCACTGCAAGTAGTAAACGAATGAGGAAAAAGAACAGGAATTTGGAGTAAAAGAGAAGAAGGGAAGCGAAATATGAACATTGTGGTACACTATCTTTAAACATTGATGGATGGAAGTCTTTGCATGGTAAAATACCCAACTCTTACAGAATGAGTTAGAAATTACCAAAATAATTAACACTCAAATGAGAGGTGCAAATGTAAATACTCTAATGGTAAGGGTTGTAGCAAGGTCCATTTCCTCTGGGGGAGGGGGAGAGGCACCCTGGTGACCAAGCTAAAGAGTGCAAGCAAAACAGATTGCTATATCAGGGGACCAGCCCCTTCCCTAGCTACGGCCATGAAAAATAAAATGGTATTTTGATCTAATAAGTATAACATTACAGACTAAGATTTCAAAAAAATGCCTGTTATTATCTTTTAGTTATTTACTTGATAAACTTTAATTTCCATGAACCTTTCTGGAATGTATTGCTTTGCAGATACAGGGGCCATCTTGAATCACAAGGCATTATGGATTGTCCGGGGGGGGGGGGGGGGGCTGCAAAACAATACAAAGATAGTAGATTTTAAAATGCTTTTTTTTTCTTTCATGGGTATAGAGATATGAATATATATAATCAAGCCTGGCATAAGTTCTATATTTGCCTCCTGGACAACCCATAATGCAATGCAATTTGGACGTTATGTTGTCAGAGAAGTCTTATTACTTGAGTGACCATAATGGTTTTAAGTTGAGGTTGAAATATGAATAAGCGTTTTTATGAAGCAAATGAGCTAGAAGGTAAAATATGCTTATGAGAGGCATGTGCTTGGTTGATATGCCTTGATGAGCTGGAAGAATGCTCCAGTAAACTAGATAACCAAATGATTAAAGTATTAACATTCAAATTTGGAATTGAAGAGTTTGGTGCTCTCATCAGTATTGTACTTTACTCTTGGGTTCATTTACATGCTAAAAACGCTAATAAATCGTAATATTAATATAATAAAGGTATGAACACATCAGGTCCAACCTGGACTTGAACCATTGTTTGGTGGTTACTCAAACAATGTTGAGAATTGTCTTTTGTCTAAATCAAAAGTACATAAAGCTACAAATATACACACTTCTTTAGTGATTGTACTTTTGATTGATGGGAACAGCAAGCATTTCAGTTGAAAAATAGAATATTCAAGACTGTTCATATTAGCCCTTCAAAGATTGATTAAGAGAAAGAGTTTGTATTTCACTGCACTGTGGGACTACTTTAGAGGATATATTTCCAAGTTGATGTCTATTTTGTCCTATAAAGCAGTCTCATGATTCACCATTCTGCCAGGTCTACCTCAGAATGGATAGTAATAATTATACAGCTTCTCGTTAATCCCATATAGGTAACTGTCCAATTGTTTTCTTAATTGGACAGGTCTTGTTGATATGGGATTAATTAGGCAGCTATATAATTAGTAGGTAATGGGATTTCATGCTCCCCAATCAAGAAATAATTAGACTTGAAAAATTCCTCAGACTGCCAAATAGGACTCAGCCTATGGCCTCATCTGATTTTGGAAGTCATCAAAATTTTCCTCATCCAATTGAATGGACTCCTATGACATATACTAATTCAGACTGTCATCAACTGTTGAAAAAATTCTTTAGTTCAAGTTTTTGATATTTATTAGATTGTACATTAGCCACTGACTTAAAATATGTTTAATAAATACTGAAAAAGTATTCTTTAGAACTCTTAATACAATATTAATAAAATCTTTATTAAAAACAACAAGTTAAGGTCTTCCATTTCATCTTCCCATTATCACAATCCATACAAGCATTTTTCTTTCCTCATATAGATTATCAAGCAAAAAGTCCAAAATCAATCAAAACCATGGGCTATAGTCCATGCTTTTTGCCCGAAAATGGCCAAATATGACCTATTTTGTCTTCGCCATAAATAATGGATATTTTTTGAAAAGGTGTGAAAATGGCCCAAAATCGATCAAAACCATCGGCTATAGTCCATGCTTTTTGCCCGAAAATGGCCAAAAATGAACTATTTTGTCTTTGCCATGAATAATGGATATTTTTTGAAAAGGTGTGAAAATGGCCCAAAATCAATCAAAACCATGGGCTATAGTCCATGCTTTTTGCCCGAAAATGGCCAAAAATGACCTATTTTGTTTTCCCCATGAATAATGGATATTTTTTGAAAAGGTGTGAAAATGGCCCAAAATCGATCAAAACCATCGGCTATAGTCCATGCTTTTTGCCCGAAAGTGGCCAAAAATGACTTATTTTGTCTTCCCATGAATAATGGATACTTTTTGAACAGGTGTGAAAATGGCCCAAAATCGATCGAAACCATGGGCTATGATAGTCCATGCTTTTTGCCCGAAAATGGCCAAAAATGACCTATTTTGTCTTCGCCATGAATAATGAATATTTTTTGAAAAGGTGTGAAAATGGCCCAAAATCGATCAAAACCATGGTCTATAGTCCATGCTTTTGCCCCAAATTGGCCAAAAATGACCTATTTTCCATCTCATAAATAATGCATAATTTGTAAAAAGGATGGGAAGGAGTGAGAAGTGTTAGGGGAAGCATGTCTTAATTTTGGGCTCCCTGCGTTCATTTTGGGCTTCCTTTGGTTATGTCGGGCTTCCTGTGTGATTCAAAATGGCGTCGCAAGAGTTATTTTTTTTAGCAAGAAACGGAGTTAAGATGGGACGTTAATGGAACGTAAATAAAAGGTAAATAGTATGTTTAAAGTGTTGACGATTATGTAATCATATTGGTATCATATTGAGTATGATATGTATTTAAAATGATACTGTATTTCATATTTTTGTTGGGTTTGCCCATAGTTTACTATGGTTTGCTCAAAAACACACAAAAAGAACTAAACAAATCAAAAACAAACACCAACATTAGAAAAAACACATTTTTTGGCCAGAAAGTATTAGTTCTAGGTTCATAGATTATATATATATTGCTATTCTTGGTTTGCAATCAATCCCAAGAGAGCACAATAACAAAAGGGGTGTCCGCCATGTTGGAAGATATAACAAAAGAATTCATTGAAAAATCTTTTGTCAAGTTCTTGGAACATGGCGGCAATGACTTCTATTGCAAACGAAGAAAACTAGATTTATAACCTTATGTGTTTTTTGAGTTACATACGTATATACACATATTATTCATTTTTCTTATTTATACATGATTATTTTGTTCTTAATCATGTGAATAAAGAAAACTATAATTAACATTATTATTATATAGTTAGTTATAAGCAATAATTATTTAAAGCGAAAACATTTAACAACTTAAATCTAGACAAGGGTAATTCTCATTAACAACAAAACTTTTTTTTTTAATCTGTTTTGCCCAGTTTTAAGAAATTGTAAGATTGACCGCTAGTGATTTGTTTTCAAAATCTACTGGAACCTTTCACTAGTTTGAATTACTCTCCTATATCTAATACTATTATCACTTATTATTTATACGCCAGAAAATGGAACACACTTGAGGGACCGTTCATTTCTTTTCAGGGAGGGGGAACCCGGGCTGGTAGGAATCTTGGGGAAAGGGGGGGGCATGCATTCTTGTATTCTCCACTTTCACATCCCCATAATACTTTGCGTCTTTAGGGGATAACCAGAGGGTAAAAACCCACTTCTTTTGCTGAAGGCTGATGAGACAATGTTGAAAATACCTTGTTTGAAATTTAAAACTAAAAATGAAGAAGTTAAAAAAAAAAAAGATAGAAGCTTGAAGATATTGAAGGTAAATTTAAATATTTTTTCGTAAGTCAATTATTTTCTGTAAGACCAAATCTCTTCATGATATGCACACCCAAAAATAACATGGAATAAACTGATAATCAGTATAGTACAGATCAAAGCAGGTGTAGTATGATTTGAATTAACAAAACCTTTCAATTTGGGATAGTTTTTTTGATTGGTTACCCCCCAAAGAAGCAAGGCATTATGGGGATGTGAAAGTCGAGAATGGGTTCTTGCTGGAATTCCACCATGATAAAAACATTTAATTGAATTTAATTAACAGTTCTTGCGCATTTCGCAAGCCTCAATGCAGCTTACAAGATAAAAGAAAAATTTGTACAAAACAGGATATGAAGAAAAATTATATGGTCACTGATATTACCCATGAGGTCCTTAGCTCCTGTCTCGATCGGGATCACCACCTTATCGTGGTGAGGCAGTTTGTGTGTCCCAATGACCCCTAGAGCTATGCCGGTGGGAGTCATGTACTCCTGTTAGGGTCACCCATGCCGGACAGGTCGAAGGGTAGGGGCCAGACGAAGAGTGATCCCACAAGGCCCTATCAGTGCTAACCGAAGTTGCCCTACCAGGCTAGGTATCATCGTCAGACAGTGCCAAAAATTGCCGATTAACCTGACAGAGTCTAACCTTGTTGCCATTTATCAGTTGGTTGTTCTCTTGCTGAATGTTGTGGGTAAGTTTACCGGGTGATGGCTCTTTGCAGATTTTATGGGAGTGCGCTGATGGCGTAAATGACAGTCACTGTGAAGGTTAGTGTGAGTAGCAGTATAAATAATCATATCTTACTATTCATGGGTATGTACAACAGTGATAAGTTTATGGTTTAAGTACAGCAGCAAAACTTAATATCGACTAAAGAAAAAGCAAATGAAAAATGTTTAATGCCAGGAGTTCAGCATTGGGGCAAGAGGGGGGGGGGGGGGGCAGGAGAGGCAGGGGGGCAAGGGGGAAGGGGGGGATGGAGAGGCATAGCCAGGAATATAAGGGCAAATTTTAAAAGTCCATTTAGTTCATGCCCCTAAAACATCAAACTAAAAATCATAAAAAATCTAAAATTCCACAATATGGAAAAATGTCATTACCCAAAATTTACAGTTACCACAACCTTATATTAAGCCTTAAAATCAATGATATTGTAAAATCAAAAATACCTCACTTAAAGTGTTCTGCTTTCAATGAGCCTTACTGATGCAGCAACCATGTCCTCATGGAACGTTTGATTGGCCTGAAGTAGCCTTGCATTCATCCATGTGAGGAATATGTTAATATTTAATTGCATAAATTACAGGCCCAGTCCCTCAGCAGAATCTGAATACATTAATACTTAATTAAATAAATGACAGACCTAGTCCCTCAGCAGACTCTGAATACATAAATACTTAATCAATAAATGACAGACCCAGTCCTTCAGCAGACTCTGAATATATTAATACTTAAAGTGCTACTACGACGAAAATCGCTCAAACTTGGATTCAGCTGAAACTTCCTAAGAATACTCTTTAAAGGTCCAATAATCACTGTATGAAGTGTTTTCTCGATATTCAGGACGAAAGTATGATATTTTCACGATTATTTTTTGGAGTCTGTGACGTCATACACTCAATATCGAACATCGCTCCATACATTTCTTTGTAGATTATGATCAAAATATCAGTAGTAAAGGGAAAAAGAAATACCCAAACTACCCAAAATATAAATTATAGTCACAAGTAATGTGAAATAAGCACATTAGCTACCCTTTGGGCTTCATAGGAATAAAATAAATTAAGGATTTATATACAAAGAAATATATGTAGCAATGTTTGATGTTGAGTGTATGACGTCACAGACTCCAAAAAATAATCGTAAAAATATCATACTTTCGTCCTGAATATCGAGAAAACACTTCATACAGTGATTATTGGACCTTTAAAGAGTATTCTTAGGAAGTTTCAGCTGAATCCAAGTTTGAGCGATTTTCGTCGTAGTAGCACTTTAATTTAATACTTTACAGGCTCATTCCCTTAGCCTCACATTCACCCATGTGATGAATGCATTGATACTTAATTGAATACATTACAGATGCAGTTCCTGAGCAGACTCTGAATATAAACACCAAATTGAAATATTTACAGACACATTTGCTTAGCAGCCTCGCGTAGACCCATCCCCTCAGCAGCCATGCATTTACCCATGTGATGAATATATTAATACATAATTGAATTAATAAAATCCAGTCCCTCTGCAGACTCTGAATACATCAATTGAATACATTATAGATAACGTCTCTCAGATATATAAATCACTGTTGTGCAGTAAAACCTATGGGTAGTGGGGTGTGGTTATTTTGTAATTCTCCTACTTGCAATAATCCTCACAGTACAAAGGCTGCCTTGCCATCAAGGTACTCTCATGGGTCTGTAGGGAGTTCAGAGTCTGATATTCTTATCACCAGTGTTCACCATTAGAGGAGTTGGTTGGTATGGTTCCATAAGCTGGCTGTTGTTGGGACAGTAATTTTACTGCTGTGGTCCTGGTCAGCGGGGGGTAGCAACAATCTGTGCTGGTGGGACCTCGAGGAGGTAGTGGTGCTGGCGAGACCTCGAGGAGGTATTGGTGCTGGCGACACCTCGAGGAGGTATTGATGATGAGTGACCTTAGGGTGGTATTAGCCAAAAAGGGCGTGGAGAGGGTAAAGATGGAATTAATTAATAAAATTGTAAACATGGTCCAATGTCAACTTTATTTTTCAAACACAACATGCTTTACAAGAATATTGTTACAAGTCTAGAATATTCAAAATATACATAAGTACCCAATAAAAGTACATGTACCCCTTGTACATATTATTCCAACCAAACCCTATTGAGGTTTATTTGCACCTCTAAGTATTGGGGTTTATTTGCACCTCACCGTATTGAGGTTTATCCCCACCTCACCCTATTGAGGTTTTTTTGCACCTCTAAGTATTGGGGTTTATTTGCACCTCACCCTATTGAGGTTTATCCCCACCTCACCCTATTGAGATTTATCCCCACCTCACCCTATTGAGGTTTATCCCCACCTCACCCTATTGAGGTTTATCCACACCTCACCTATAGCGCAGCGCAATCATGACGTCATAAAAACGAAGACAAAGGCAAAATTCCGACAAACAACTTACAAGTTTACTTTCAGCAGATAATTTTCACAGCCGATCGCAGTTGATCTTAGTTTACATGGGTTATTATTTTAACTTTAAGTGAATCATTGCGCTGCGCTATTGAGGTTTTTTCCCCACCTCACCCTATTGAGGTTTATCCCACCTCACCCTATTGAGGTTTATCCCACCTCACCCTGTTGAGGTTTATCCCCACCTCACCCTATTGAGGTTTATCTCACCTCACCCTATTGAGGTTTATTCACACCTCACCCTATTGAGGTTTATTCACACCTCCCCTTATTGAGGTTTATCCCCACCTCACCCTATTGAGGTTTATCCCCACCTCACCCTATCGAGGTTTATCGACACCTCACCCTATTGAGGTTTATCCACACCTCACCCTATTGAGGTTTATTCACACCTCACCCTATTGAGGTTTATCCACACCTCACCCTATTGAGGTTTATTTGCACCTCTATGTATTGAGGTTTATCCCCACCTCACCCTATTGAGGTTTATCCCACCTCACCCTATCGAGGTTTATCGACACCTCACCCTATTGAGGTTTATCGACACCTCGCCCTATTGAGGTTTATCCACACCTCACCCTATTGAGGTTTATACACACCTCACCCTATTGAGGTTTATCCCACCTCACCCTATTGAGGTTTATCCCCATTTTACCCTATTGAGGTTTATCCCCACCTCACCCTATTGAGGTTTATCCACACCTCACCCTATTGAGGTTTATTCACACCTCACCTTATTGAAGTTTATCCCCACCTCGCCCTATTGAGGTTTATCCCCACCTCACCCTATTGAGGTTTATCCCCACCTCACCCTATTGAGGTTTATCCACACCTCACCCTATTGAGGTTTATCCCCACCTCAGCCTATTGTGGTTTATCCACCCCTCACCTTATTGAAGTTTATCCCCACCTCGCCCTATTGAGGTTTATCCCCACCTCACCCAATTGAGGTTTATCCACACCTCACCTTATTGATGTTTATATCCACCTCACCAAATTGAGGTTTATTCACACCTCACCCTATTGAGGTTTATATCCACCTCACCCTATTGAGGTTTATCCACACCTCACCCTATTGAGGTTTATCCCCATTTTACCCTATTGAGGTTTATTCACACCCCCCTCACCTTTCTCCTGAGTCCATCGCTTGTCTGTTCGTTAGACCTCAGGCATAATATAAAAGAAGAGTGTAACCATATATCTGTGAAATAGTAAGAGTTAAACAAAATAAGTAGAATGACCAATGTCAGTAAATCTGTGATACTTTAGTAATACTAAAAATAACAAAAAATACTTTGTATTCATCATCTAAAGCAATTTTAATGTGACCAATTATAATTCTATCTTTACTTTTAAAAAAATCATTTTGGTCATTTTCAGTTCAATACATAGAGAAATTTTACTTCAAGAAATATCTCTCAGCGAAAAGGAAGGCTTTTTGTGAGTTGCATGTTACTATCATGTTAGCATGAAGGAAAATATAACAATACCAAACAGACCAAAAAAATTAATTGAAGTACCCTCATTTTGGTCAATTACAACTGGGTTGAACTTCATTTCTCAAGTATGTTGTGTTGATGTAGTGTTTCATTGATCATTAGTTTGAAGCATGTGAGCAAAGATTGACTAAACAACTCTATAGTTGTAGGCTAAGATGCTCTCCTATTTTCACACTTTTTTGAACTTGGAAGATTTATTTTATTAGATAATTTGAAACATTAAATTTACAATCAATAAAATCCTTCAGCAACAATACATCATAAAAAGAATGCAGTGGTTTGAAATCACCATTAATATATTTCCATTCTTGTTTATATGAGTATTCAAAAACAAAATGAAACGATGCAAAGGACAACACAAAGAAACTAAAACAAAAACACAAAGAAACAAAAACACAAAGAAACAAAAACACAAAGAAACAAAAACACAAAGAAACAAAAACACAAAGAAACAAAAACACAAAGAAACAAAAACATAAAGAAACAAAAACACAAAGAAACAAAAACACAAAGAAACAAAAACACAAAGAAACAAAAAAACAGAATCAAAGAAATACAAAAAGACTTATCAAAACAAATCAACGCAAACAAGTAAATATACAAACACAAACAAACAGAAAGACCAAAATGACAAGAGATTAAGGACAAACAACAACACAAAGAAAAGAAAAACAATTAAACAAACAATTATAATCTAGCTACAAAAAGTGGGGAAAGCATCAACCAAACACTAAAAAAACTAACCATAATATTCATGCATTCTTGTTACATCACACGTCAAATGCAAAGAACATGACATCAAGCAACACAGCATATGGAGAAGACCAACACTTTGACCAAGCAGCTACATCCAGCAATTGAAGAAGACTCTGTGCTGACATCAACAATGTTGTCAAAACTCTTAATCAACAATGGCAAGACACAAGTGATTAACTGGACCCAGTGTAGAGACCTTGAAAAACATGAGGATTGTTGGTTGGTGGCGTACATCAAAAATAGTTTGACTGCAAACAAAAGACCCCAAGAAGTGCACTTCAAATAATCTGATCAAATTTCCAAAGGTGGATGTAAGAGACACCTTAGGTTATGCAGAACTTGTAGTGATGAAAAAACAAAAACGAAAATAAAATGTATGTGAAAAGGCTTTTTAGGAAAGTTCAATTCCTTAACTTTAACAACTTCAAAATAGAATATCTATATTACAATGGCCTGCTTGCGAGAACAGTTTATGAGGAATGTTTTAATTTTGTTATCGATGTAAAATAGTAATTCATGTAATTCATTATTAATAGAAGTAGTATAGTAGAAGTAGTAGTAGTGGGCCTAATGTCCCTATCTATGGCCTCCCTTAATTTCATCATAATATCTTTTTCACAGTATTCATTTCCAGAGGCCCTATAAATGAATCTTAGTCGACAATGGCAGCCGGGCAGCTTTTTTAAGGACCACAGGAAGCCCAAAATTATATTGCAACTGCATTTTTTAGCAACACCAACTTGACTGTTTGTGATTTATTCTATGATTTATTCTATTATGAATAAACGTATTCATAGAATCTATCAAAAGAAGTAATTTGATAGATTCATAAAGTAGTGTTATATCTCATATTAACCTCCCCTTTAGCACCAAACAAACTATCAGAAACTCAATTTGTATTTTCAAAATGCAGGCGTAAACAGTTTGACCTCATATCACCTTACTTTTATTGTAGTTTAACCCAAAAGAGAAGTGAAAACAATGAAATATAAACATATGAACTCACCTATTGCTGACTCCCTCGTGCTCGAAAACCCAAGAAACTAAGATAAATCTGCTGACTTATCAAAACAACTGGCTCAATAAATACACAGGAAGCCCAATATTAGTTACGATAGAAATGGCTACTGCAGCGCTAACCAGATATTCATTCTAACGATAAATACAGCTGTTTTGCATCCTTAATAAAAACTGTGTGAAAATGGACCAAAATCGATCAAAACCATGGGCTATAGTTCATGCTTTTTGCCCGAAAATGGCCAAAAATGACGCTATTTTGTCTTCGCCATGAATAATGGATATGTTTTTAAAAGGTGTGAAAATGGCCCAAAATCGATCAAAACCATTGGCTATAGTCCATGCTTTTTGTCCGAAAATGGCCAAAAATGACCTATTTTGTCTTCGCCATGAATAATGGATGTTTTGAAAAGGTGCGAAAATGGCCCAAAATCGATCAAAACCATGGGCTATAGTCCATGCTTTTTGCCCGAAAATGGCCAAAAATGAACTATTTTGTCTTTCCCGTGAATAATGGATATTTTTTGAAAAGGTGTGAAAATGACCCAAAATCGATCAAAACCATGGGCTATAGTCCATGCTTTTTGCCCGAAAATGGCCAAAAATGACCTATTTTGTCTTTCCCATGAATAATGGATGTTTTTAAAAGGTGTGAAAATGTCTCAAAATCGATCAATGGGTTAAAGTGTTGGCTCATATTTATGTGAGAAATATTTATATTCATTATACTGGCTTATACTTGGGGAGTCATGGCTTATTTTTGACTGGAAATATTTGTCAAAAGAATTATCTTTTGCAGTTCCCTTTGATATCTCTATCATCGTAAGCTCTACATTTGTCTTAGTTTGATGCAAAGGCATGGCTATAACTCAAGGTGGCGCAGGGAACCTTAAAGGGGACTATTAGTGGGGCTACTTTTGATGCTTTTTCTGTCAACATTTTGTGAGGTGTAGACAAGAAACTTAAATATTATTTTATTCATTGGCCCAAAGACAACAGATGCAGACAAGATATTCATAAGGGATAGATAACACTGGTGATAATCTGCCATGTTTATCTCAAGCACATTAAGCTTGACTACTGTATAACAGATCTTCTTATAGAGTGCACACCATGTATCCGTGAAAACAAAACTAAAGATGTATTGCATAATTGTAGCAATTTTGTACGAGAGGGATGTTAGAGAAGCAGAAAAATACATCTTCGTTTGGCTCAGCCCCAAGTAAATTCTTAGTTATGTTACAACTAAGTGGCTGGTAACTAAATACTTAAGGCTACATGGCTAGCAAATTTATCCACACATTTATGGCATGAACTCTGTGAGGATTATTGGAGGTCAAGTTCTTTTGTTACAATTAATTACAGTATGGGGAAAATTTAAGGGTTGACAGTAATTTCTTTTGGACACTTTTCTTCACATCAGCTAGGAGGAGCCTTTCTTTCAAGCTTTACTCAAGTGAATAACAGACCATAAGCTGATTAACGGCCAATTGACAGTCATTTGTTGGGCGTTCATCAGCTGTTTGTTGACTATTAGGTACAGGGTTCATGCTGAGGTAACCACTTCAAATTCAAGGACTATTCAAGGAGTATACAAGGACCCAAAAAGGAATTTTCAAGGAGTATGTTCAGCTAACTATTTCAAGGTTTTAAATGGTGTTTGCACATGGCCGACTTTCAGATTTTCCAATCTTTCTGACTAGATCTATTTCAGAACCATGCCAGTAATGATCAAAGCAAAAATCCAAGGAGTTTTTAAGGAGTTTAAGGAGTAGCATGAACCCTGTAGGTAGTATTGTTTCTTTAGAAGCTGTTGGCTATGTAATGGGATTGTTTGGGATTTCCACTGACCACAGCCAAAAAGGCATCTGGTGTTATGTTTTTGCATTTTACCAACTTTGCATAGGTAAAGCACTCTGGAAAACCGAGTACTGAAAAAATGGATTTAACAAATGAAAGATCACTCTGCTATTTTTGTCTGCTGAAATAGATTTATTCAAGAGAAATGTAAAAGAAGCGTAAGGACTCGGTTTTCCATCATACTTTGTGCTGAAGATTCATTCTCATGCACAATGGCTATTAATGTACTTCAAAAAGGCTCCAGGGTTTCAGAAATATTGACGTAGCTAACTTGCTTCCGTCTTTGGTTTGTCTGTTGATTTTCTAATCAGAGGCTTTGATAATATTTCATAGCAGTATTCTTCTGCTGGGTCCCATAAGCTTGGCGATGTTTCATCTACCTGGTATCTACATATCACAAGCAGTATATAGAATCCTTAGCATCTGATACTCATATTTAATAAGAACAAATTCAATTGCAAATGATATATGATGCCAATTGTAATACTTACTTTAAGCAATTTTTGAAGAAGTTGATGGCAATGCTATTGTCTAAAAAATGAAATGATTATCATTATTACTCATGCTACTCATGATAAATATCAAAGATCATAATCAATCGTTCATCATTAGCATCATCACCAACCACCGTCATCACCATTATCGACCACCATCACGAACAGTTTCACCACCACCATCATCATCAGAGCCACCATCATCATTACCACCATTGGCCAAGATCACCAACATCAACCACCGTCATCATAATCAGCACCACCACAATCATCATCATCACCATCATCATTACCACCATCAACCAAGATCACCATCATCATCACCACCATAATCAACCACGGTCATCATTATCAGCACCACCATCATCATCATCATCACCACCATCAACCAAGATCACCACGACCATCATCATCAACCACCATCATCATCACCACCATCATAATCAACCATCATCACCACCATTACCATCAATCAATAATAATCAATTGACCATTAATATCCCCCATCATCATCAACAAGAACCACTTAATCATCACCTTCTTTCTTCAGAATACCTCACCTGTGAATACTGTAAGTACGACTTTTTTCATTTGTGCTTTGTGACCAATCAATTCTAAGATCTGCATTAAAAACTTTCCAAGACCTTTGTGATGAAGTGCTGGATCCACTTGGACTTCATAACTGAGAAAAAGAAAAGAAAACATTAATTCAATCAGTGAATACTCAGTTCCTCAGAAAAAGGTTTTTAAGACTGGTTAACAAAACTCTCCACCTTATACTGTACATGTTTTGCACCATTTCAGACCACATGTCCTTCCCTAGAGTATCATTTCTTTGTTTAACAGCTGTGCATGTGAAGACACATGAAAATGGATATAACTCAAATATCTTCAAAGAGAATGGCACATGATCTGAAATGGTGAAAACATTTAGTCCTGACATAAAAAGGTCTAGTTCATATCTCACCAGTAAAGAACTTCATCCATATTTTCATCCAAGTCAAACCGGAAGTGTGACAGAGCAACTCCATTTCCTTCTTTGTCATTTACTAATAAATACCTGTGAACCAATAATTGATTGAATTCAATAGATGCATTGAAGTAATTCTTGAGAAACTGCCAAGGTTTCTTTACATACATCTTCATTGGTCTTTTCATTCTAGGGTCAGGTTAAGGTGCAGAGGTGAAATTGCCATTTTACATGATCATCTTAACTGACGTGGAGGTCTAACTATCCATAGATGTAATTACAAAGGACAATACTTCTTCCTCAGTAATCTTAAGACCCTGAGTGTTGCTCCAGTCAGGATTTAACCAACAAACTCCAACAAAAAAAGTTTGATGCTCATCTAACTGAGTAATAACTGACAAGCCAGTAAATGCACAATGTTTGATGAATTGCTCTTGGTTTTCTTGATAGGACAGTATGACATGATCACATTCAGCTATTGAGTAGACACTTTAAATACCTGTATACCTCTGACTAATGACAATTTCTTTTTGTTAAATTCAAACAAGATGGCCAGTTTTTTCGACTTGACACTATGAAATGGATCACATTGTCTGATCATACCAATCAATTGACCAAATATTTTTACATATAGCACTGACTAATGCAAATCTTTTGTTAAACTCAAACAAGATGGTGGCAATATAAACAAGATTACTGCAATGCAGGGAGTGTTGTAATGCGTGGGCTGGCTTAGTTCCAGACCCCAGGCACGGCAACACAGAGAACCGAAGGATTAACTCTCACTTTACCAGGGGGTTGTATATATATGTATATTATAATCATTACCATGCTTTCTCCTCAGTCATTTCATCCATCTTTTTCTTGTCATTCCAGCCCCAATCACTTTCTTCATAGCTAAGAGAAAAAGAATAGACTGAACATTACTAATCTTAAAACAAGAAACTAGTCTCTAAAATATTTTAGATAAAAACTACCCTATGACTGATCAAATAAAAACATGTTTGTCTCCCCGACTTGTGAGACGCTTGTGCCCGGCTAGATGAATATCAAGACATTAATAAAGTTATTATTATTATAATTATATGTTTGCATCAAGCTTTCTTCTATTATTTTTTCTGTGTTTTCTCAACATCCCAAGTGTTTTGATTAGATTGGATGTAAAATATTTTATTTCATATTATATTATTATTATTATTTTTTTCTTTTACTAACAGGGCTTCCATGTTGCGCTTGGTGAGATCAAATACCCATTGCACTTCCTCTGTATTCATTCCTGTCACTCTTCTACATGTTACTTCAAGATCAAGTCTAAAAAATATGATCATAATTGTCATTTTAGTATACCAACTGGGCCCATTCGTACTGTACAAGCCTGGATAGCGCTACCCAACGGAGAAATATTATCCAGTGGATAAATTTATTGGATAACAGCATCGACTTATCCACTAGATAAGGATTTATCTACCAGATAGTGCTATCCAGGCTTCATACAACCAGACCCTGATGTACATAAATGTGTTAGGTATAAAATGATTCAAAGTTAGTAATATCTACAATAAAACTTAAAATAAATATAAACATGAAGATTTAGATTTGAATGAAAGAGATTTCTCTTGGAAAGTGCCATGATATCATAGCTTGAACAAAGGTTTTATCAGGCTCTATATCTTTTTAAATATCATACTAATATGATAACCATGTCTTTCAATAGCAGGCAGAGGGGTGGTACCATGAGTTTATAATTGAACCCCCCTTTTTAAGATCTTTTGAAGCCCATCATTTTTTAGGCTTGGTAGGTACCTCCCTCAGTGAAGCCAGTTGCACCAGTTTTGTTCTGTGTGGTCACTATTTTGGGACCCCCTTTTCAAACTCCTGAAATCATCACTGTGCTTAAATTTTTATTCACACCAGAAAGGATGCATGAGAGATTTTGTAGTACTACAAAAGAGAACAAGTCCTTACCCATTACGATTGTATTTCTTGAAAGCAGCTAGTGGTTGAAATGGATCTTCAACCTGTGTATTAACAAATGCATCATTACAAATATAGCATAGCATGTTGCGATTATATAGGTATATATTCTTGGGGTACAACCACACAACTCAAAATTCCTTAAGATATAAAAAACAAAGAAACAGCCGCCATGTTTGTTGATCTAACGAGAGAAGCTAATGAGGAATGCTGTGTTATCGTCAACCAGATCATGTACCCCAAGAATACCTAAATTACCTATTCTTGGGGTACAACCACATGACTCAAAATCATTTGAAATATAAATAACAATGAAATGACTTCCATGTTTGTTGATCTAAAACGAGGAGCTAATGAGGAATGCTTTGTTATTGTCAACCAACATGGCGGGAACTATGACGTAACATACACCCCAAGAATACCTATATTACCTACAGTATTCTTGGGGTACAACAACATTACTCAAAATCATTTGAAATATAAATAACAATGAAATGACTTCCATGTTTGTTGATCTAAAACGAGGAGCTAATGAGGAATGCTTTGTTATTGTCAACCAACATGGCGGCTAAAGCGAAACTTACACCCCAAGAATATATTTCTAGGAAGTATGGATACGATATTTTCTTGGATTTATACATCACATATATTTGACATATTTCACCAGACCTCATTGGCCGCATCCACAGCTGCTTGAGACGCGTTGATCTTTGCAACTTCCTGGAAATAAATCAAAGGATATCATATATTCATATGGACATTACACTGGATGTTGGAGAAATTTCATCCCAACCTATTGTTTTGTTGAGCAGATGTGAGTATCAAATTGATATGTTAGAAATTTACGGCTTACCTCTTTTCTTCTCAGTTTCTTTTCTTTTCCTTTCATTGATTTTCTCTGTAGAGAAAGAAAATATGCTTATCTCAGCGAAGCTACGTCTGCTCTTAAGAGAAGCTCACCACATAAAACTACGACTAAAGCTCCCGTTTGAATGCTTATATAAATATACATATTCAGACCAGGAAAATAAAGAAAAGGAACTAGGGAAGCTTTAGGTGTAACTTACGCCCATTTTGGTAATAGAAAATACAGCAAATTTTTCAACTGCAGGGCTTTAAAATGCAATGAAATGCTTACAGTCACTAAAATCAAAATGGATTTTTCGCGGGAAAAACCACTAATGTGCCCGCAATGTTCGAAGGGTAGTCTCAGGATACCGCGGCCAAAAATCCCTTAGGGAGCCCAAAATTCTTAGAAAAGATGGATTTTTTTAGTGAAGAACATCGAAGAACATCATTAAGAACCGAATGATTTCTTTTGTTAGGATAGGTTTATTTTTTTTGTTTGAAAAAATTCCTTTGGAAGACCAGACTATCGTACTTTAATCCTATTCAATCCTACAATTTAAAAAGAAAATATAACACCGTAACGAAGAATCATTTTCACTGACACTTGTTCCGACATGGCGACGGTAGAAATCGAAAGAGTTTCTGGAATTCCTATGATTGATTTTAGTGCCTTCAGCATCGAAAAGAGAACAAGACCGCCAGCAGAAAGTGAAGAGGTCCAGCTGTTAGTCAAGCAGTTGTTGCATGCCTTTAGTACAGTGGGCTTTGTTTTCTTGAAAAACTATGGAATCTCACAAGACGAGGTAAGATTGCAAATGAACTTCGACGTTACGCTTTCAAAACATCTTATCTCTCCATTCAAATAAATACAAACCCTTAATGTTTTTTTTTGTACTAATCTCTTTTTAAAATAATAAAACAAGCTTTTTTAAAAAAGTTAAAACGTAAAGAATTTCTAGTGTTTTGAATGATGCAACGTTTCATCAAATCGAAAGTGCATAGTTGCAGAAGACGAACATTGCGATCATTTCTGATAATTTTGACCTAGATTCTCAGAAATAGATTCTGTACAGTTTATCCCCCCTCCATATTGTAGATGTAATAATGTTTGCGCCAGCAAAATACATTACTTACGCAAACGTATACCCTTAAAGTTTTTTAAAGTTCCCCAGACAAGAGAGCTTAGTGTCAAACTATAGCTTAATTACTACATGTAGTATTGAGAGAATCAATTTTATTTAAAGGTGGTTTCGGTTTTCATTAACCGTCTTTAGGAAAGTATGTGCATTGTCGCACAATTGTGCATACATTGTTATTGTACAGAAAGATTGTCTTTATACTGAATCAAGCTTAAAGTGCGACTACTCCAACAAAAGCCACCTCGACAAATTTTCCACAAATTATCCAATCAAAAGTAGGAATCTGAACAATAGAATTGCTACAAATCGGATAAATATCCATGGGTTTACATGGCTTAGAAGGCTGCCAGCACTTTTGTTGTCGAATATAAATGTGCTGTCGCATAGCAACATAATGATAAGTTGTAACTGTGTCAGCCTGATAATATATCTTTGTCTGGAAGAAACAAACTATAATCATAAAGACTGTGTTTTATACTGTCTCTAATTTGCTTTCCTGTCGTATTTGAAGTCGTACATTACTATTTTCTACAGGTATATCTTTGGTGACACAAATCACTAATTTGCGAAGAAAATATATTACAAGCTCTTCTTCATCATTTAGTTTTACCAACCGGAACAACAGAAGAATATTTATGTTCAAAATTTGCCGCTAATCTATTGTCTAAATACTGAAACACTATTGGATGATTTGTGGAAAAATTTGTCAAGGTGGCTTTGGTTGGAGTAGTCACACTGTAAGGAATTAAGAATCTCCCTTAAGAAATAGTGATAAAGAAAAAGATTCGATTTGTTGAAGAAATAGAAAACACGTGCGCGTGCTGCATAAAGCATTCAGGGGTTGGCATAACACGAGAGTAGTGTTAGGAAAGCTATTTGACACTTCTCGAGCGTTCTGCTTATCCCCAAGTGCTTTATGGCTGCACACAGCACAGCAAGCAAGTTTTTTATTTCTTTTATAAAATACATATTACATAAATGACGAAACTGAAAGTGAGCGCGCATACTGTGTGCTTTCATAAAGCACACGCTCCCAACCAATCAGAACGCAAGATTTCAACCAGTTATTTTATAATAAGCAATAAAGGTTGATTTAAGATGGATAAAGAAAATGTCAATCAAATCCTGTCCCTTATCACTATTCCCTAAGGGTGTTACTTAAGTCCTTAAGCTTAATCAGTATAAAGGCAAAATTTAGGGCTTTTGTAACTCCCAGATTGAATCTTGCAACTTCCTCTGGGCTAATTAAAGTCAGGGCATGGCTAACTCACAGATCATACCCTGAAACAACCTCTGGGCTGATCTAAGTCAGGGCATGGATAACTCACAGATCATACCCTGAAACAACCTCTAGGCTGATCTAAGTCAGGGCATGGATAACTCACAGATCATACCCTGAAACAACCTCTGGGCTGATCTAAGTCAGGGTATGGCTAACTCACTGATCGGACCCTGAAACAACCTCTGGGCTGATCTAAGTCAGGGCATGGCTAACTCACAGATATCAAATCCTGAAACAACCTCTGGGCTGATCCAAGTCAGGGCATGGCTAGCTCACCGATCAAACCCTGAAACAACCTCTGAACTGATCTATGTCAGGGCATAGGTAACTCACAGATCAAATTGGAATTTAGCATGTTAGTTTTGGGGGGGGAGAAAAACCAGAGAGCCTGTCAAAAAACCCTTGAATCAAAGGAGAGACACAACAAACATAACTAGTCTCCTCTGCAGGCTTGACCATATATTCTCCATTGGGATCCCTGTGCTAAATCGTATGGCAGAGAAGCTAGGAACCAGAAACAAGAGAGGAGGAGGAGTGGGGGCAAGAGAGGGAGAGATAAAGAGAGTACCACAGGAAGCCCAAGTTGCAAAAAGAGGCATAGAGATGTCTGCGGGAAAAAATATCAATACCATAACATAACAAACTCTACTCACATGTGATGCAGAGTATAGGAATTGAAATCTAGACCTCAGAGGTGAGATGTTGTAGACTCCAGAGGTGAGATGTTGAAATATAGACCCTCGTTACACCACCCTTGATTGCAAGCACATTAAGCCTTTTCATTCACCAGTTATTGCTTATTGCAGATTGATACAGTCTTTGATGTCATGGACAAGTTTTTCAATGCTGATAAAGCCTCTAAGCTTAAATATTCCAAGTGGGATGATGTGCTCCAGAATGGATGGGATAAGCTGGAAAAAGAAAGGTTGGAACAAATGTTGTTTCTTATGATAATGATATATTTATTTCAATAAGGTTATAGTCACCAAAATCCTTCAAAGCTTGTTGGGGGAGGAGGAGAAGTTTAACTACGAATATTTTTTCCTATAAAACCTCATGTTTAACAGCTATTGTGTTTCCTTTTGTTATACTAAGGCATAGAAAATCTTTGATTTTTAGCAATAACCCTAATCGTCCAGCTGACTTAAAGGAGTCGTTTGACATTGGACACATTTATGAAGATGCTTTTGTAAGTCAATTGTAAAACCATTATTATTATTTTGGCCAACACATGTATTGAAATTTAATCACATTTTAACATCTGAAATTTATAAAGACCCTTGCTGGAAATAGTAAGGGTTGCATAATCCTGGACTAATGGTGCATATTATTTGTTAGTAAAGTTTTTAGTTTTCTCCCTTGATTCGAGTGTTTCTCCTAGTTCTTTGGTTTTCTACCTGTGAGTTAGCCTTCTTTCAGGTTTCCATCTGTCAGTTATCCATACCCTGACTTAGATCAGCCCAGAAGTTGTTTCAGGGTTTGATGTCTGTGAGTTATCCATGCCCTGACTTAGATCAGCCCAGAAGTTGTTTCAGGGTTCGATATCTGTGAGTTATCCATGCCCCAACTTATATCAGCCCAGAAGTTGTTTCAGGGTTCAATCTGTAAGTTAGCCATATGCCCTGACTTTGATCAGCCCAGAAGTTGTTTCAGGGTTCAATCTGTAAGTTAGCCATGCCCTGACTTTGATCAGCCCAGAGGTTGTTTCAGTGTTCGATATCTGTGAGCCATCCATGCCCTGACTTAGATCAGCCCAGAAGTTGTTTCAGGGTTCAATCTGTAAGTTAGCCATGACCTGATCCCAGATTTTTCTATCATCCCTTCATCCACCACTGTTTATTAACAGGTACCCATTAATCCAACTGGGTAGAGTGGTAATAATTACTCGTTAATCATAGTGCCTGCATGTTACGATTACTTCAAGGAAAATGTTTTTCCCAACTATTTCCTTGATATTTTGTCGTAGAAATGGCCTGACGATGAGGTACCGGAATTCAAGCCTACGATCAAAGCGATGTATGAAAAGGTTGAAATCCTGGGCCTAAGGATATTATCTGCTATTGCATTAGGACTTGGCATGGTAAGAAAAATACATATTAATAGAACATCACAACTACCAAAGAAATAATAAGCACTAAAAGCCTAGGAGAAACTTCAAACTTTCCATTATCACCTGAAATCCATAGAATAGTTTTTAATGAGTTTGGTGCATGAAAAGTTCGACATTTGCCCTAGGCCTAAATTATATTCTGTATAATTAAGTTAAATAATGTTAGGGAGTTGTTATCTTTTTAGAGGGGGGGGGGGGGGGGGGGAGGGAGGATGGTTCAAATAGGGGGTGAGTCAGCAATTCGTATGTAGGGGCCATATATATTTTTGTTTGCAATGATTATTCAACAATTAATTTTGTAAAACTGTAATAATGTATTTGTGTATGTTCTGTTATTGTGTTCAGGATGCCGACACATTTACATCTCAATACCAACACATGGGAACCCAGAAGGGAATGACGGCACTCAGACTTAACTACTACCCTAAAATAAAAGGCAACGTTGACGTCAAGCCAGATCAGATTCGCTGCGGGGAGCATACCGACTATGGAGGGGTCTCAATTTTGTTTCAGGATGAATGTGGAGGCTTGGAGGTAAGTTGCCATGGCAACACTTTACATCATCATCATCATAATAATATTTTACGACCACCACTCCCCATGGGGCTCTTCTGTGAGGTCCCCTCCACACACACTACCACTACATTTACAACATACAACACTCAACTCACATTTATTTTCAACTTTATTATCAACAACTTTATTTTCACGGAGGGAGGAAACTGGAGAACCCAGAGAAAACCCTTTTTGCATAGGAGAGAATAACACACCAAACAACCTCAATTCACATGTGGTGACCACAGGGCTCGAACCAGCGGCCCAACCCATTGGACTCACAGCGGTGAAAGAAGACACGTTAGCAGCGAACACCACCCAGTACATCTTAATATATACAAACCAATCAAAGAATGTATGTAAAGTGCAATATGTTCAATGCTGCACACTGACACACACTCGAGGGACCATGACAGGCATTGTTATTTGAAATTGCAGATGGAAATTTTCATGTCAAAAAATTGATTGAAACTGAAAAAACTGAACACTGAATTTTGTAAATGGTTTTAATATTTTTTTAGTTTATGAAAATTGGCAACACTTGAATTGTATCATAGTATTAATTATGAACCAAACAAATAGGATGCTTTATGATCACAAAAGTCATTTGAGAGTTGGTACTGTACAGCACAATATCATAAATATTATTCTGTTTAAAAGACATCTTAAGGTATCATTTTTTACAGGTTCAAAATGTTGAAGGGATATATATACCAGTGACTCCTGTGAAGGGGGCTGTGATTGTCAACATTGCTGATTTAATGCAAAGATGGACTTCTGATAGACTCAAATCAACTGTGAGTAAAACTACCATTTAAAACTTATGGTTTTTCTTCTTTGGGCTGCCTGTGGTACCAACTCTTAAAGAAAGACTCAGCATTAACCCAGGTAGCCCAAAAAAGGAATTTCAAGTGAAGGAAAAGAATATGGACTCCTGTTTGAAATGGATCTGTTCTCTCAGACTTACTCCTATTGATATATTATTTTGTCTTTCAGTTCCATCGAGTTATAGTCCCTGAAAACATCAGGAAAGAAAGAGCCCGTTGCTCGGCAGTGTTCTTCTTTAATCCAGACCGTGATGCAACCATAACTTGTCTTGATGGTCAAAACAAATACCCACCAATCAAATCTAGTGATTACATCACGTCAAGGCTCGCTTCTGGCTACTGTATTCCGGTACCAGTTCAGCAGTAATGATTAATATAATATCTAGGATAAGGAAAGAGTGAATCACAATGTTCAGTCATCCAACATGGCTGCTAGCACATGAATGGGAAAGACTTTTATAACTTTGTTGTCAAGTTATTTATTACTGAAAAATATTATCTATTTCCCCCCAATTATTCCAGTATTCTATAAATTGTGCATTCTGATTGGCTGTCAGGGTGGGAGCTATTTCTTATCTCTGACTGCAGTCAAGCATTCTGGGATAATGGATTATAATAAAAATAGATCCTGTTATTAGTTATTAGATCCTGAAGTCAGTCCAGATAGGAGAAGACTGTTCCCTCAGCCTTGAACACATACTTCAGCTTTGGTTGGTATATATTTTATTGCCTCGGACACAGTTTATCTGGACCTCCTGACCAGTTAAAAATCCCTAAAGCTGAACATGTCCTTAGCTGCCAATGTTATCTATTTATGCCATGCACCACATTCTCGACTTTCACATCCCCATAATCCTTTGCGTCTTTGGGGGTAACCAGACGGTAAAAAACCACTTATTTTGCTGAAGGCTGATCAGACAATGTTGACAATACCTTGTTTAGTATCCAAACATAAAATGAAGAAGTAAAAAACAGAAAAAGATAGAAGCTTGAAGAAACATTTTTTCGTAAGTCAATACATTTTCAACTCAGACCAAAACTCTTGATGATCTGTACACGCAAAAATAACTTAGAAGAAACTGATAATCAGTATCTTACAGATAAAAGCAGGTATAGTATAAATTCAATTTAAGAAACCTTTCAATTTGGGACAGTTTTTTGATTGTTAACCCCCAAAACGCAAGGCATTATAGGGATGTGAAAGTCGAGAATTAAATGTTTAAATTCACAGTTTGGGTTTCCTGTCTCTTTAGCACAGGAAGAAGCCTGAGTTACACAAGGAAGCTTTCTATTTCAGCATGAAAAATGCATGAACATTAGGGACAGAATTTCTTAATGTTAGAAATTATGTATGCTTTGCTTTGTATGTAATTTGAAAATTGCTTGCTGTAAGCTGGATTATTTAATAATTAAAAATAAGAATAATATCAGATACATTGTCCACACCTTATTTAGAGTCTAACTAAAAGAGAGGCCTTGCGCCATCACATGCCGCCACCCATACAGCTTGGACTGCCTGTGGATAGATAGCAGAACAATAAAATCCCTGTGCTCTTGGGAATTGAATTCTTTCTAATGTAAAAGGTTGTATTGTTCCTATCATCTAACATGGCTGCCGTCACGTGACGGCCCAAACCCTTATTATGGTTCCTTGGTGGTCTGCAGCCTTATTAATCAAATTTAAAGTACCTACCTCCTCTGAACAACCACAGGCCCACCATGCGACATGGACTAAAGACAATATTCAATCACTACTGCTGGCTTATTACAGCTTTCCCTTTTTCTATCAGTTCCTTCAGGTGCGATAGACCTTCACTGAATTTACAAGAGGTTAATCGTCTATGGTCTAGGGACCAACTAACCTCTTGGGCTTTGGCCAAGCTTCTTGATCAGTCTGTAATTCCTTGGATTGCGGTGTTGGTGCGGAATCTCTAGTTCTATCCCTTAGTTTTTGTTATTTTAAAAGTTATGTATTTTTATTGAAAACGATTGTGAGTAAACTATTTATTTATTTTATTTATAACTGTATTTACAATTCCGATGCCGGGAGCTAATTATTGCTAGGTAATAATATCAAATACATATCAAGTACGATAAAGAATATATGAAGATCATGAAACAGCAAGAAGCAAGACTACGAGGATTATAGGCGACAAAAACGAGGAAACAGGACTTTTGTCCCAATTGACATCTTTCCCCTATTGTAACAGTAAAAAAATAATACCAAGAAATTATTCTGGAGTAATAATGTATTAGGGAAAATACTGAATTTGAATTTAACTGGACGTTGAAATAACCACAAGATACTTTAGCGATCGGTGAGAAAATTAAATTGATTTATAGTACATCACTAACAAACTAGTGCGCACGTCAGGGGCGTAGCCACGATTTTTCGAGTTGAATAAAAACCATTCAGGCTGGAGGTCTAAATGTTTTAGTCAAATATACAGATACAAACAAGTTTTGAATTGAAGTAAGATTTGATGTATTGGTTTTCAAAAGCCGGGACGTTTCGCTACTAGTAGGCTATAACGATTAGCCTAGTAGTAGCTCATCCAATCAGAATGCCGCATTGATGATAGACCACTAGTTGGATTTGACTAAGTCAAACAATTATGCTAATTTCATGCACATTGCAGTTTTCTCTTCCTGTGCACATTTTAAGCATCATGGCATTTGCATGTTGTTAATCTAGATCGACCGTGCATTTTAATACACATTTCAGAGTACCTAAAATCTTTTACGGTCTAAGCCTCGATGATATGACCTTCTCGAACCCGACTATGTTTTTTTAATTAGGTGTATACCTCGCGTTTATTTTAAATTATTTGTTCAGACTTTTTTATACTTGTCTATAATTCGTCGATTGGGTTTTTACACAGATTTTTTTGCATGGTATGGCATACCCAAGTTTGATCACATCCGAACCCATTCCAAGATTTTTCCGGTCCCACAAACTTTGAATTTGCTACTTTAGTTCCAGTTGTTTTCTGTTATGTTTGGCCGGGAGTCTGTGGAATCCAGGGTGAAGGAGGCGCCCTTTCGTTCAGAATCAATTTTCTAGATCTTCTCATTTGGACTTAACTTCCGTAGACCAGGCTGTAGAAGAGTGAATTCCTTTTCGCGAGTAGTTGATCTGGACGGTCGAACTCCGCCACCAGACCCCTGTCCATCACCAGCACACGATCACTGTCCAGAACAGTCTCAACCCTATAAATGATTAAAGGTTTTGAGATAACTTCAAGGCAAAACTAGCCATCTCATCGTTCATAGTTTAAAAACATTCTTCACATTTTTATCGGAACCCTGAAACAACCTCTGGGCTGATCTAAGTCAGGGCATGGATAACTCACAGATCAGACCCTGAAACAACCTCTGGGCTGATCTAAGTCAGGGCATGGATAACTCACAGATCAGACCCTGAAACAACCTCTGGGCTGGTCTACGTCAGGGCACGGCTAACTCACAGATTGAACCCTGAAACAATCTCTGAGCTGAACAAATTCGGCCACGCACCATGTTTATTTTATAGAGCGAAGGCATTTAACCCGTGAAATAAAAATTATTTGTCAACGTGTAATAGTCAAACAGACACAAAGGAAAACAATGGCATTAGGGTCTACTAAAGTGTATTTATAGTCTATTGATCTATTTCACAGGTTTTGGAATGACTTCACTCAATTACACTAACCTATGTGCTATAGTCAATACGGTGCTCTCACGAAACTCTTCCCGTATTGTTCGTTGAATCAACTCATCTGTTTCCATGTCAACACTGGCAGTAGCTTCATCAATACACAGAATCTGTCGGAACAAAGAAAAAATTATATAATTTGCGAGAAACAACACACTGAGCATGCAAAAAAAAGGGAGGGCGGATCCCAGAGAACGCTGTTTTCTGATTGGCTCAGTAACATACACGTAATTGAAAGAACGTTGTCATGTCGACAATTACGCTTTTCCGCAGGAAACATAATAACAGCCATTAAAGCTTTTTATACCTGTGCATTCGTCAAAAGAGCTCTTGCCAGACAGATTAACTGCCGCTGACCGACTGAGAAATTGCGCCCCCGCTCACCTACGTCTGCTTCAAGTCCACCTGAAGAGATATTAAACCCTTTAGTATCAGAAGAGAATATACTCTAAGGACAAAAAAGATAAGAGAGATGGATCATTATGCAAACATAGGGACAATAATCAAGGGTAGAATACATCCAATAGACCCCTTCACAGTTGCTTGCCATCTTGAAAGGTAGCCGTGTCTAGGTATCGAAGCGAAAAACAAACCGTGAGCAATGATAGAGACACGAATAATTGTCCAAGGTGTTTAAAAAAAACGTCTCTATCACTGAAACCTTACCGTTTGTCTCGCTTCAAAGGCATGGCTACCTTTCAAGATGGCGAGGGGAACTGTGTAAGGGACTATTGGTGTAAACGCAACACAAATCGATAACTTATATCATCGTACCCAGTTCTCTAACGGCTTGTCTTATGTGACATCTTTCCAACGTGATCCAAAGATCCTTATCACAATACTAAACAGAAAAAAATGAATCTTGATTACCATAGTAACACGATAATATGTTTGGGCTCATCATAATATTTGGTTACTATGGTAACATACTACTTGATTTGGGTTAACGTTTTATTGAGTCACTATGGTAACACGATAACATGTTTGGGCTCATCGTAATATTTAGTTACTATGGTAACAAGCTAGTAGATTTGGGTTCAACGTTTTATTGAGTCACTATGGTAACACGGTAATGTTTGGGCTCATCATAATATTTGGTTACTATGGTAACATGCTAGTAGATTTGGGTTCAAAGTTTTATTGAGTCACTATGGTAACACTATAATATGTTTGGGTTCGACAAATTAATTGGTTACTATAGATTTTGGTTCTTTGAATAAGTTGGTCGCTAGGGTTACCAAACTTTAAGACGGATTGTCTTACCTTTGACCAAGGATCGATATTGGAGCGAACTGACCCGCTGAACAGGAAGGGATCTTGAGGAATTATTGCTAGACGAGACCTGCAAAGAATACCGTCATTTGAAGAGACTGAAGACTGGAGAGAACGAAAGAAGGGACTGGAATTCTATCACCTCTTTCTCCTCTGTTCTCTTGTTTTTTCTCTTGGCATTGGAAACAACAAGACATATTCTTCTTAACTTTGTATACTAACCTTAACACATCAAGAGGAACGGATGAAATAACCTGTCCATCCACTATTACCATCCCTTCATGGAGATTAACCATACGAAACAAGACCAAGAATAGACTGGATTTACCAGAACCAGTTCGACCTACGATACCGATCTAAAGAAAGAAAAATATTAGTTAAGATATTAACCTCTTGACTGATCAAAGTCTGGGCATCGCTAACCCAGAAAATGAATTACAATCTAGCTACTGTGGTCTTGCGGAGGGAGAAAAACCGAAAAATCCATAGAAAAGACGTACACCTAACAAACTCTACTCACAAGTGATTTTGAGTAAGGGAATTGATGGTTTTCACAGGAACCATGTTGGAGGAACCTAACAAAAGAAGAGTCAATGAATTCTTTTGTTATATACTCCAACATGGCCGCCATGTCTTTAATTATGTAATTCTCTTGGGAATGGTTGGAAACCATCAATTGAACCCGAGGCCCCAGAGAGCCTACACCAACACTGCACCAACATTCATTCTTCCCTGCGAGCAGAGTCTCATGTCACCTTCTTCTCTCGCATGTGGAGGAGGTAAAAGGAGACTCTTAGAGACTCCAAGGATGCATTAATATCTTTTCAGTTTTCAATGTACCTTTTCTCCTGCGCCTATTTGAAAAGACACCTCACGCAAAGCTGGAGAAAGGCCTTCCCTGAATAAAATAAAATAAATAAATAAAATAAGAAAAAACCCGCCATCGGTAATCAAAACCGCAAGCACAGCAGTGGCAAAACTCAACGGGGTCGGAGGTTTGTTTTTGTTGTATGTAAACTTTTAAAATGTTTTTTCCCCCTAAAATGTGTTCCCCTGAAAGCTTCGACCCAAAGATGCAAAGTTTTCAAGCGGCCATGTTAGTTAGACAATTGCGCCCATGTGCGTACGTTTCTCTGTCGTTCAAACACCAACCTATAAATCAACACAACTTTATGGAATGTGATTTGTCCGATACTTGGCCAGAACGGAGATATCTAGAAAAGAAAAGAAAAAAAAATGCGACGTTTTTTTGAATGATAAGATGTGAAACACCACGGGAAAAGGCACTAAAGGAGTGCGCATGTTCACAGCAGTTGAAGAAAATGGAGGACAAATCTGTACTTATGGAATTGGACTCAAGAGATGAGTGATCTTTGCAATAGCTCAATAGTCTTCTTCACAGTTCCCTGCGCCATCTTGAAAGGCAGCTGTACCTTTGTATCGAAGCAAGACGAACGGTAAGGTTGCAATGATAGAGACGTGAATAATTGCTGAAGGCATTAAGAAAGGTCTCTATCATTGCAAGCTTACCGTTCGTCTTGCTTCGATACAAAGGCACAGCTAACTTTCAAGATGGTAACATCATTTTAGTAACCACTACCGGAATTCTTCAGTAATTTCTGACAACAATAGCAAACCATTTGGTACTAATAAACCTTTTCAGCTTGAGCATAATGTTTTTTCATTCAAACCACGTGTCATTCCCTTGAACATCATTTCTTTGTTTAAAGGTTGTGCATGACAAGCCATATGAATATGGATACGACTCAAACAAGTAATCTCATTTTCAAGAGAATGACACGTGGTCTGAAATGGGAAAACATTGCGCCCAAGGTAAAGAGGTCTATTGACTAGACAAAGGAAAGTGAGGAAGAGATTCTGGGTATGTCAGTACAATGACGTCACAATAAAACATACTTTACCTTTGCCTTTCCCGAATGTTCTGATGGTATATTCTCTATATACTGCACGGCACGTTCAACACTGACCATCTGCTTTTCTGTCTCGGTGAAAGACGTCACCATACCAGAAAGGCGATCCGTTACAGAAAGTGCATAAGAGATCGCAAGACCAACCAATCCTGGAAGCAAACAACCGCTCACTACGCGACACACATGACTGATACATCTGATCATGGACTATCGTAACTATGGCCGTGCCGTATCTATAGCTACGCGTTGTGATTGGATGGATTACTGGATTACATCTGGAAGCCATTTCAATGTTATATTTCCCATCGATCTATGTGAAGAGTCGTATTGTAGCGCATTTCCCATACTATAGTCACAGGGAGCCCAATTTAGAAAAAAGTGAAAGGTTAAAAAATAAAATTGTTTTTTCTTCTTTTGTCTCTGAGGCAAGTTCGTTTCCCCGATAACACGAATAAATGAAAAAAATAAGCAAAAATGTAGTACAATACTTTCTCGAACGCCTTTGTTTTTATAATTTCCGTATGGTCCTCGAGGGTCGCTCGAACTGTAGAAGTGCCTTCACTTCTACACTACTGTCCCTGTACTATATCTACGCGTGTGATTGCATGATTAACGCCAAAACAATGGGAAGCCATTTTAATGTCACGGCATGACGGCCGACAGTGTGCATACGGTAAGCTCTCTGTGATTGCATGATTAACGCCAAAACCATGGGAAGCCTTTTTAATGACACAGCATACCCTACATTGTACGTACTGTAAACACTAACTTAAACAAACGTTAGAAACAAACGTTAGAAACGAACAAACCTGGATCGACGGTGCTGAAATGATGTTCCAAAACAGCAATAAAAGCCACTGCAGTTACCATGGCTACGCCTAACAACTGAAGCCGAAGACTCAGCCACTGTGATGCTGCCATTGCTGTTGTTATAGAAACAAGGGTTGTGAGTTTTGGCTATCAATAGAGACTTCTTTAGCTTGAGCTAATGTTTTTCTATTCCAGACCAAGTCTTTTCCTAGAGTCATTACTTTGTCCAACGGTTGCGCATGCGAAGAGATATTAATATAGTAGGTACGACTCAAACAAAGAATCTTATTCTCGAGAGATTGATACGTGGTCTGAAATGGGAAAACCAAGAAAAGTACACCAAACAGTCTTCGTTGCACAAAGAAGATCTCTCTTCTCTTCGAAGAAAATCAAAAATTGTAGCTTGCGCATTCAAACGCTTGAGAAAAATCAGACAGACATACCAGACAAAGACAGACAAAAAACAAAACATTTAATCAGTGTTTATATAATCTCATACCGCAAAAATTCGCCCTCTGATTAATCTCCAGTTTCGTCTCGTTGGTAGACTGGAACCGTCTTGTTTCTCGTAAAGCACGTATTGTGCTCAGCCCGGTCAGGGTTTCAGAGAAGTGAGCATAGATTGGCGACAGAGTAACAGACATAAGTCGTTTGAGCTCTCTGCGACATCAAAAGACAAGTTGATAATTATTACAGCAATTGATGATGGATGGATGGATGGATGGATGGATGGATGGATGGATGGATGGATGGATGGATGGATGGATGGATGGATGGATGGATGGATGGATAATACATAACATACCTGGAGGTCCTACGATAGTAATTTTGAATGTAGTAATAAATAAGAGATAGCGGCATCAATAGTATTAACAACCACGGCAGACCATAACACGTGATGGCTATCGTGCCTGCTACACCGTACGCTTGAGCCAAGAAGATATTCAGCATGAATGGAAGGCTGTCATCTACTGAATACTGAAACAGAAAAAGTGAATAAAATATTAAATAAAATCAAATTGAAATTTGAATGCTTAAAAAAAGTAGTAGACGAGAAAGGTTTTAGAGGGAAAGATAAAGCGAGTGGTAACAAAATTTGAATGCATAGGAGGGAGAAAAGAATGGTAAAGTGGTTGATTGAAGGGAGCGTTTTGAATGTAAAGGCGTAGAGCAGAAAATTGTTAGCGGGAGTTAAGTTTAAACAAGTTGATTCGAGTCAAATTTGTGGTTTTAGCTATTTATGACGACAAGAGCGCGCGCACAAATAAAACGTAAGTAAACCGCTGGTCACAAAAAGAGACTGACTAAAAGACAGGAAGCCCGCATACACGAATATTTAGAGTTAGGAAATGTTTGGCGTTGAAAATGTTTGAACAAAAGAAATATATTTATTTAGGTTCCCGCATCAAAAATCTGCTGTAGCTTATACGTTACCATATCAGACGAGAATCTGTTCACAATTCTGCCAATCTAAGGTGAAAATAATTGACAGGGTTAGAAATGATTTCAGCGAGGACAGGGATTCTCTCGGCTTCTTACGCGGCAGCCATTTTGGACTAAAAACGAGGCTAACCACGCATGACACAGAATCCAAGATGGCGGCCGTGTGAGACTCAAACACTCAAACAGAGAATCGTATTCTTTAAGGAATGACACGAGGTATGAAACATCACGTCCTATTTTATTGGTCTATTGTCTTTTCCTTTAGTATTATTTCTTTTTTTAATGTAAAGTTAGCGAAGTCCTACTAATTGATCACAATGGCGTTAAGACCAATGGGATCGGAGTCCATTTCGTATGATAATTAAATTTTCGGATTTTCGTTTTATCAATACCCTGAAAAAAAATTTAGGGCAAAGTCAGGGCACGGCTACCTCACAGATTGACAGTTTTGCTGAGGGAGGAAAACCAGAGAAAAACCCTCGAATTAACTGAAAGACCTTACAAACACTACTCACATCTGATGCGGAAACCAGGAATCAAATCCTAGACCCCAGAAGTTAGAGGCAAGTGGATTACCCCTGCGCAGCTCTCAATTCACTAATGTATACATTTGATATCAAGTCCAGGAACCGACCCCTAGACCCCGGAAGTGAGAGGCAAGTGGATTACCCCTGCGCAGCCCTCGATTCACTAATGTATACATTTGATATCAAGTCCAGGAATCGACTCCTAGACCCCAGAAGTGAGAGGCAACTTCACGATCCTTGATTTACACCGGGTCTTCCTCACTTACCGGGGTGACATCGAAGAAGGATATTGGAGCTGCTAGAATACTGGTCAGTAATCTATTGTGGATAACCTTAGCGGCCCTGATACCACCATAGGCGAAGAGGAATGCACGAAACAACGTGAAAATCTAAAAACAATACATATATATGAACCACTTAGATTAAGATTAACCTCGATCCATGATTGGTTCGTTAGCATCGGATACTTCAGTTGCGCTGAACGTCTTGAACAGTTGTCTGCAGGTCTTTCCAAGTCATTGCCTTAGGCGTCACAATATTTCAATCAACGCTGACACGCTGAAACAGGTGAAAAATCCACTGCGCATGCTCGGATGTTTGGCGGGAATCAATCTCGTACCCAAAGCATGCGTTTCTTATGGACTGCGGCGAAGAACAAAAGCTCTGGAATAATCCATTTTTGGCGCATGCGCAATTTTCCGGAAGTGCAGTATAATCAATGAAAATCATGCTTTTAAACAGAATTCTTTGTTTACTTCAGATCAAAATAAATGCTAGAAACCGGAAAAATATTATTATTTTTAGCAAGTCGCATGCGCTCTTAGAAACAAGAAACCCTGGATTATGCTAGAACCCTGGCATACAAGATTGGCTGGAAATTTGTAGATGCGTCTTATTTACAAATAAAACCATTGGAGATTAACTGGCGTTTGGTAAATGTTAAAAGTCAAGGCCGTTTGTGAAAAGTTAGTGCACATCATTAGTTCTTTTCGAGAAATCCGCATAATACAAACGCTGGTAAATCTGAAATGGTTATTGTTTGTAAAACACACGTCTGGAAATTTCCCGTAGAACTTCAGATCATGCGCAGTACGTTTTTCACTAGTGTCTGGGGCGCCTGTAATAAATGGAATTTTTCGCGAACGAGACCTTGGATGTTGAGCGCAACATTGTTTGAATATGATGATCAACACGCTTCACCTTTGCAAACATCGTTGTGCGATGTGTTTTTACAAAGTTTAATAAGCAAGGGTTGTATATTTACCGTGTTTGCAACTGCAAATCCACCGTACACAAACAAATAAAACGTGACAGTATCCTTGACGATGTGAAAACTATTGTATCCATTAGTGTTGTCAGTTATATATGAAGTGATGTAGTTGCGTGACGACGTGATGTTGTTATCGTGACCATTAGTGCGTGACTTGGTGTGAGATATCCAGTACGCTAGCCACCAGTCGCTTAGATTTCGTGAAGCTGAGGAATAAAAATAGATTTGAACTAGAAGTGGAATAAGAGTAAAGTGGTTTATTCTGAAATGTATATGAAAAACCACGAGGAGAGTTTCAGTACAGTTATGTCAGCATACGCTGAAGTTACGGCTTATCCAATCAGAATGCTCAAAAATGGCAAGACACGGCACGCACTTTCGTAAAATTTTATTTTTTCACTGAGTCACATGATGTATAAGAACTGACCTTGCATTAACAAAAGAGAAATGAGAATACTGGTTGCTAGGCAACGACCAATGGCAAGCCAGTATGACCAATACACGTGTAACTTGACCGCGCCCGCATCTTTCTCTTCCTCAGTTACCAGTCCCCCATCTCCTTCCATTTGTTCAGTCAACTGGATCTTATCAGGCTCAGAAAATCCATCTTTTTCAAGGTCACTATTATCCTCGTCATGTGATAACTGTGACATCACCGTTTCCTTGGTGAGTATTTCAGCGGGAATGCCTTGATGAGAAATGCGCCCGCGATCCATGACGACCACTAGGTCAGCGGCTTTAAGGTACTTGGTATGATGTGTGCAAAGGATGACGGTCTTTTTGGAGAGAAGTCCCAGAATGCAATGCTTGAATATGTGAGCCGCGACATGCGCATCGACAGCGGCCAGCGGATCATCCAGCAAATAGACATCTTTATCCTAGATTAATATTATAGCATAACCAGAATTTTTTAATTTTGTTCAAGAAAAGGAGCCATTCACGTTCTTCCCCAAAGTATTCCATGTCGCACTGCTCTGAAGGACAGAATATACGTCTGAAAGCCTGCTCCTCAAAATCTTCAGATTTTACAGATAGGTGTTGCATGGAAACTGATAAGAGAACCAATGAACTGAGACAAGACATACCTGGTAAACAGCTCTCGCTAGAGACACCCTCGCCTTCTGCCCTCCGCTTAGAGTCACTCCATTCTCACCGACCTCAGTTTCATCACCAGCAGGCAGGACACGCAAATCCTTTCAAAGCACAAACAAGGATCAATCAGTATCTCAACCCGTCATTCCTTTGCTACGCTTTAGGGGGCTAGTAGTTTGATTCTAACCACATTTCTGATAACTGAGAATACTTTTTGGAACACATGAAGTTTTTTATTAAACTTTTGAGAATGACGACATGAAGTGGTCGAAACGTCAGTTTCAAGAGAATGACACGTGGTCTGAAATGAGGAAACATTATGTCTCTATTAATAGGTCTTCTGGCTGGATCTATCAGACTTTAGTTGGACTATGATTTTCTCATTCTTTCACACGCTTTCGAATTTCAGTGAAAGGAAAATTTTAATTAATGACATTTATTTAATGGATAAGATATAATTTATAAAGGACCATACTTCCAGACATCGAGTGCTGAATCGTCGTATGGCAGCGCGAAGCATTTACGGCTACGCCGGAGATTTCGGCCCCGACACCGCTATCCCTGGATTTACAGACTGATCAGGAAGCTCGGCCGAAGACTAAGGGAGAGGTTAGTCGGCCCCTAGACCATAGATGATTAACCCCTTGCTATGACCAACATACCCGATTTGTCGTTTGTATCACAGATCCTTTAGAACCCTAAAACACTCCTTTTCCGTGTGGGATGCGTTTTGGAGACTAGTCGCGACGTAAATTTACGCAATAATCAAACTTTTGGACTTCTGAACAATTTGACAGGAAGCATTTTTAGCATTGAAGGGATAAGAAAATAGAAAGGAAAAAATTGGAATGAACCAGCGAGTGAGGAATAAGAATGCACTGGCGCGCATGCGTATAAGAACCATCCCTTTTGTGAGGCCAAGGCTCGCAGAACTACTGAAGACTGAAAACTAACTGGAATATTAAGAATTTTGCCTAAACCGAGTCGCATTATTTACTATAGACCATTTTCCATACATCGGTTCAATGGTCAAACATAAAGCATTCATGTTGGTAGAGCATCGCACCGGCATCGCGGAGGTCATGGGTTCGATTCCTGTTGAAGCTTGAAATCACTTTTTCAAGTCTTTCTTTACAGCGTTCGCTTAGATCGCTCATTCACTGTGATGATCAACACATCTATCATTATTTCACCACAGTTCTACCCATTCAATATTCACATAAAGCATTCAGTCCAGGTTGCAATTTGAAAGTACCTTGGCGCCGCGCTAGAGCGCTTTGACCAGAGAACCAATGTATGGAAATGACAGCAATATTTACTACTACTACCAGACTCCCTTGCACACTTTCTTTTGTTCAGTAAATTAGCACCAATTGCCTTACTATTCTCATGAGAAAATACAAATTTAAATAAGAAAGAAAATTCGCAGAGAATTATGGTAGTGGGTGTCAAATGACGTCCTAGCGTCCGAAACGTCAGTATGTTTTTTCATCTTTTCATGGGGTATAATTTACCTTCTTATCATTACTGTTTCGTTAGAAATACCGACGCAGCTCACACTAGTTTTTAGCGAGTTATATCTTTATTTATTAAATAATAAGACAAGAAAACATATATACCTCTCTTAGTGCACAGGCATCGATTACTTCACTGTATTTTTCCACATCAAATGGCTGACCAAACAAGATGTTTTCCTTGACTGTTGCATGTTGAATCCAAGGTTCCTGATAATATTAATAATACTAGCATTTAATAATATCCAAACTGAAATAATAGTCTGTTACTGACCGTGATGTTGGCGTGGCCGAGCATTTTTATTTGATAAGAAAAGATTTCGCGCGTACTGATTGGTTAAAGAATGTTGTGAATTCCGTACCGCAACAATGCCGTATCCCATGTCACTTTAACGTCATAGTTTTGTGTGACTGTAAGCGACGTGAACGTGCCTTATCCAAGGAATTTCATTGCATGATAAGTGATTTTGCGCGCCTTGATAGGTTCAACGAATGTCAACTCCGATCAGTGACCGTAGATTATGTAAAGTCATGCTAGGTCAGTCCGAATGCACTGTGCTTCAAAGTGACATTATGCAGGGGTAACAGTAGTTAAAAACGTGTGCGCATGCTCATGGCCCGCAGGATCTTGGTCTCACGAATGTAAACTAACAACTGAAAACATTTTGAAAAAACAAATTGGAGTAAAAAGAGCATTTATATTCTCTTTCTCTCTTAAATAAATGGAAAAAGTTGTGAAGTGCACGTTCTCTTAAATTAATGGAAAAACCCCTGAAGTGGGCGCATATGCAAATGTTTTTCACAAGTGTAAATGGATGGGATCGAGGTGTAACAGAGCATTGCTGTTGTACTCCCTTTCACAGTTCCCTACGCCATCTTGAAAGGTGGCCGTGCCGTTGCATCGAAGCGAGACGAACGGTGAGCTTGCAATGATAGAGACCTTTTTTAACACCTTGGACAATTATTTACATGTCTCTATCAATGCAAGCTCACCATTCGTCTCGCTTCGATGCAACGGCACGGCTACCTTTCAAAATGGCGCAAGGAACTATAAAAGGGGTTATTGTTTTCCTTACCTTGTGCGGCGAGTCCAAGGCCGCTGTCTAAACAGGACACATAAACCTGGGAAGAAAATATACAAATACATACTAAATAAATGCAACTGTGTGAGGGTTGTGCCTCCATTCATTCCCAGTTTACTTTTCACACAAATATCTAGATTCCTTTAAAACTAAAATGACGAGATAATGAAACCGTGTTATTATTTGTAGGAGAGAGAAAAAAAGATTATCTGTGAGTACAAAAAAAATGTGTCCCTTACCTGTCCGTTCTGTTTGTCCATCTCAGCTGCGATAGCTGATAGGAGTGAGCTCTTGCCGGAGCCAACGGTGCCTATCACACCAACCAATTCACCCTGTAAACAATATATATAATATATTATGGAGAGTTGAACCCTTGTTTTCACTCATAAGCAGGAACAAGAGTAATAGATCTCTTTACCTTGGGCGTAATACGTTCCCATCTCGGACCACGTGTCATTCTCTTTAGAATAAGATTCTTTGTTTGTAATGTATCCTTCTTTGAGTTGTATCCATGTGTCTTCTCATGTGCAACCGAGCGCAAGCGATAAACAAACAAAGGATACTCTAGGCAATGACACGTGGTCTGAAATGGGAAAACATTACGCCCGAGGAGGTCCATTATTTCATTGTGACAAGATACTCAACGCGAGGCACAAGCGCAAGCACGGCAAGGATTACTATTTTTTCTTTAACCTTGTGCTTACGTTTATACTTGCTTGCGTCACGAGTTAAACCAGAATATTATATTTCCAGGCGTTTTCGTTCAATTTTTCAATTATATTTCGATTAACATTCATTCCCCCGGGTTCAGACCGTTCTATACAATACTTTATTCAATACAAACTTCAAAGGAACACTGATATTGGTAACAATTCGACATGGCAACATCACTGTCACGGCACGACACAAAATGATAATCATTGAACCAATCACAGAGCACAAACATACTGTTCATCCAATGAAAATGTTTCAATGCGTCCATACCGTGACCTTATCATGGGCGTTTGAATTCATCTGTGTTTACTAAAACACACCTTACGTAAAGTTAGGTTGATATCAGAAAGACATTCTACTGCTGTTGGTGAGCCCGATTCCCTGTCCGCAGAGCTGGCGGCTTTTTCATCTTTCTGTGATGTACTTTCATACCTCCAGCTGAAGGTGCCATTGACTATTTTTATTGCTGTCGTAAAAGAAGCATAAAATGATTACAGTATATCTGTAAATTAGCATGTGTTGTATATTGAATAGAGTCGTGTCACAACGCGTTATGTTGTTACGTTACGTTGTGTCACATTACATCACGTTAAATTGCATTCCTGAGCTATACATAACCGTATTCTCTACTTTCACATCCCCGTAATACTTTGCGTGTTTGGGGGGTAACCAGAGGGTAAAAACCCACTTATTTTTCTGAAGGCTGATCAGACAATGTTGACAATAGCTTGTTTGGTATCCAAACATACAATGAAGAAGTGAAAAACAGAAAAAGATAGAAGCTTGAAGTTTCTTCGTAAGTGAATACATTTTCAGTAAGACCAAATCTCAGGTATAGTATAATTCAATTAAGAAACCTTTCAGTTTGGGACAGTTTTTTTGATTGGCTACCTTCCATAGACGCAAGGCATTATGGGGATGTGAAAGTCGAGAATATTTTTTTAATCCCAAGGATAGTCTTACCTTGATGTCTGGACTCTTCTGCAGGTGTCTCAATATAGTAATCCCTAAGGTCAAGGTCATCCATACCAAGGAATGCCTGCAACCTTTGAACTGATACCCAGGCCTCCACCAGTCCATTCAAGACCCAGGGAAATGCATTGAGAGGCGAGATAAGCATATTAAACAAGGCTACACTAGTAAAGACCTGAAAAAGAATGAGAATAGGGATCAGAGATTGATCACCGAGGTATTGCTTAATGGGTTCCCTGTGGATCTGTGTCTAGCCATTGACAACCCAACAATAACAGAAATGCATGAATGGGAAAAATGACATTTAGTAAAGCAAATGAATTTACAATGTAACTCATTATAAAAGAAACTTGGCTCACATCCTTTTCTCATGTAGAATATATTCTTGTCTCTACCCTGGATATGGTATATATAACAAACTCTGCTCTACTGTGATTTGATTTACTGAGATTTTGGATATTCTGCAAACTTGGTAGTTACAAGTTGCATGCTGAAATTCATGTGTTTTTATTGCTGCCATCAATCAAAAATGATCAGTCAGTACCTTTTATGTTCTTGATTGGCAGCAGTAAAAACCAAATTTAACAACAAACCATTGAAATGTCTGAGTTCACAGAATGTGGAAAACCAGAGTAAAGAACATTTTTTTACCTTTGCGGCAGTCAGCTTGTTTCCCATCAGTACATAGGTCATGAATGTTAAGATGGAGATGATAACAGGTGTGGTAGCCCAGAAATACACACACCAAGCATCCAAGTATTTACGACCCTTGAGGCTCTTCAGCTCTGCTGATCTAAGATGTAGAGAACCAGGGGCAGATCCAGACATTTTAGAAGGGAGGGGTGACTATTACAAAGATTTTACCAGGAACTTGAGAAAAAGGGGGGGTGACTGTTACTAAAGATATACTGAGAAATTTGAGCAAAAGTTGGGATTCCCTGGATTCGCTCTTGAGAGCATATTAACAGGTAAATGGAAAAATGAAATAATAATAATAATAGTTTGATAAAAAAACAATATAAATGATGGAATGATGAATAGGTTAGATGGGTAGTTTTTCTGTCTCCATGTTTTTTTCCTTAGATAACTTGGTGCTGGTCAAATACATTTTTCAGTTGTGTCCAACACATTCACACACACCTTAATTCATTTACTTTACTCTCAAAGTTCCTCTCCCAGGCATTGAACTTGATGACCCTGATTCCATACAAGATCTCATTCATCATCTACCAGTGAAATAAAACAATGTTAACAAAGATAACAAGAACTTGGTGTGGGATAGTAGAGTGAGTTGGATGAATGACATGAAGGCCTTATGCACCTCCTGGAGTGATGAGAGATGATGACAAGGAATGCAAATTTTGAATGGGAAAAGAGGAGTTAAGCACTGCTTTCTTATAATCATGCTACCATGCTACTGTGACACCGTTCTACATGCATCTTTGGGATGATGCTATAGTGCTGCATGTGCCTCATTATTACAGCAACACATTGACACCACTTTATTTTGTGTAAACAATCATGAAGGCATTATCAAATGCTCTTCATGGTCAATCAAGATAAAAGAATTAGGCAAAACAAGCTATAAAAGGATTTTTAGTGTTTACCTTGACTCTTCTGTCTTTTTGCACCATCATATCTTTACTGAGTGCTTGTATCTTGATTGCAAGCCAGCGGTTGATGGGTATTAATATGATAGCAAAACCTAAACCTGCCAAAAATGCAAGGCCAACCTGAAGTGGTACAAAAATACTAGGCTCAGTAATATTATGCAATAGGAAAAGATGGATGAATGAAAGGATGAATGGATGAATGAATGCATGAAAGGATAAAAGGATGCAAGGATAAATGGATGAATAGATTAAATGGATGACAGAAATAATGAAGGATTAAATGTATGCATGAATAGATGGATGGATGTATAGATGAATGGATGGATGAATGGATGGATGGATGGATGGATGGATGGATGGATGGATGGATGGATGGATGGATGGATGGATGGATGGATGGATGGATGGATGGATGGATGAATTAATGAATGAATGGATAGATAAATGAATGAATGGATGGATGGATGGATAAATTGGTTGATAAATGGATAGATGGAAGGAAAGATGAATGAATGCATGGATGGAGGGATGAATAAATTGCTGTAGAGAAGTGGACAATAACACTATTTATTTTTTGGCATGAACTTTTAGCACTTCCTAACAAATGTGTGCTTCCAATAAATAAACGATTGCTAACTAAATCTGATGCAATCCTGGGATTGACTCTGGTATTTTTACCTGTTTGTAAAGGAGGTAGAGCGAGACAGCTATTTGAAAAGGGAGGCTCCAGAACTGGTGAAAACTGGGACAGAAGTTGACAACCCTGTCTGTATCAGTACTCATGTAGTTCACAACCTGAACAGTTTAAAAGAACAAGGGCACAGAGGTTAAATTATGACTGACTTGTAAAAAACAGTACAATAGCATGAGGAAAGGAGAAGAATGAAAAACTGACTGAAGGTGAACAATGTGATTCAAGACAATGGGTAATGGATGGGGTGGGTAATGGGTTGGATGGGTAAGGGATGGATGGGTAATGGGATGGATGGGTAAGGGATGGATGGGTAATGGATGGGTAATGGATGGGGTGGGTAATGGGATGGATGGGTAATGGGGTGGGTAATGGATGGGGTGGGTAGTGGGATGGATGGGTAAGGGATGGATGGGTAATAAGATGGATTGATGGATGGGTGGGTATGATATGATATGATATCAACTTTATTTAGACACGAAAGCTCTATCAAACTTAAGTACAATGATATAAAAATTCCAAATAACTTTGGTTTACCTAGGGGCCGTGTAAAATATAACAGTAAAAATATAAATACTATTAACACATTATATTGTAATATGCGTAACTATCATTACGAAAGAGGGAAAAAACAGATTTTAAATAATTAATTAGATAAAATCAAACCTTATAGCTATTGATGCAGAGATCATACTGCTTAATTCTCTTTTTAAATTTTGAGAGGGAGTGCTCCTCTTTCAACGAATCAGGTAAGGAGTTCCATGAATGGATGGATGAATGAGTGGGCTGATGGATAGATGGATGGATGGATAGATGGATGGATAGATTGAAAGAAAGATAGATGAATGGGTGGATGGATGGAAGGGATAGATCGATTTAAATGGATCGAGAGATAAGCATATGGATTGGTGGGTAGAGAAACAGAAGAATGAGTGGGCAGATCAAAGGGAATGGAATGGATGGAAGGATATGGGATCAATAGTTGGATGGATAGAGTGAAATTAATCATAGATGGGCTAATTGTTGTCTAAATTAATACCTCTCCAGTAGAAAACTTTGATAGTGACGTCATGCTAACGAACAAAGCCTTCTGATATACAGTAGTAATAATAGCTGCTCGCATCTTCAGACCAACTTTATTTACCTAAAATTAAGGGCATTGAATTTTAGAAAAAAGCAAGTTATAAAATTCCTCTTCTGTTCAGTTTTGCTGCATTTTAGATGTTTTATTTTGAGTTTCTTATACTTCTGATTCTAGGTTTATCAAAAATGAAATATATCACTTTTTTCTAGTGAAATACTAATTCAGTATACGAACCACTGTCACACATACTGCCACTACATTAAATATTCCATGCATACAACTTTCAACTCCCACACTGATATTGATGGAGGAAGTGAAACCTAAATAAACCAAACTCACATGATCTATCCCAGAGCCGGTTGGGGCGCGTAACTGGGCCACAGCTGCCATAGGCAAGCAGTCACCACTACACCATGCTGGATGTTAAAATTATAGTATTATAAAATAATAATACCAACCATGTAGCTAAAGTGTGTATTTATAAATGCTGATATCAGTGTTGAGATGAACAGCCCAGTTGCATAGTAGTATCCATGTAGAGTAGGTTCCTGGAGAAGAGAATCCACAAGGAGGAGTGAAATTAATGATGACTTGTTAAGAGAGGGGGCAAAAGGAAAGAAAAAAAGGGGAGGGGGGATGGGGAGAGAGAGATGAAGAATGGGAATGGACAAAAATAAAAAAGAGAAAGGTAAAGAGAAAGGGGGAGAGAAAGAGACACAGAGATATCCTCTTTAGCATAAAATGGCTTGGGCTTCCTTTGGCATAGACCTCATAGACCATGAGGGGACTGAGGACAACCTTGAGAGAAACAGGAAGTTCAAGGTCAAAGAAGTGCAGAGGAGCCTAAGTGAGCTATAGAGGGAAAGATTCAGCATATCCCATCCATCTTTTCTATTTACTAATTTTTATTCATATTTTCCTTACTATCACTCCCTTTACTTTCATTCTATATCATTGCTGCATTTCATATCAAGGGGAATGACTTGGGAAACTGGGCAACTAGTGACAAGCTAGATGAAATAAACTATTAGTTCTTGGAGATGGAAATGAGGATATTTATGGTGTCTTAAATTCATGGTTATCCAGTTTTGACCCAGTCCTAGCACAATATATGAAACTTAGCAATGGCCTATGACTCTTATATCCCTTGAACTACTATAGCCTCCCCCCTCCCCCAGTTACTATAGACACTTATTTTGATTGAAATATTTATCAATACCTTTCTATTCTCCATATATGAAACAAGAGCATGTAAGAGTAATGGTCCAGCAAATCCAAGAGCATCTCCAAGCAATTTCAAAACCCCTAAACAGTAGTACTTCCAACCAAAAGAATAATGAAGTGCAGCTAATAAACTTCTTTTGACAGTTTCATTTCTGCTCTCAAAGACCTCATCACCATCTGCATTTCCTGGGGCATACTGAACTTCCACATCTGATCCACCATCATCAAAATCAGAGTAACTTTCCCTTGATACCAATGTCTCTGGTCTTGACCTGCAATAGTCTTTCTTCCTGTAGTAGAGCTCCTTGAAAAATATCTCTTGAATATTTGATGTCCTCAGACTTCTCGGCAGCAAGTAAAGATCTTCAGCACTTTGAATATGACCTTGGTAACCTTTGAGCATTATTTTCTTCACCCACCAGAATAGGAATTTTGAGAAATAGTTATACGGATCCTCGGCTACACCTAAGTCATCTGATACACACTGAGTACTACTGTAGAATGTTCCTCTTGATATTGATCTCAGAAGATCTCGCCGTTCTCCCTCATCACCAGCTTGAATACCTGTTTCATTTAAATGTGGTGCTGGAGTACCACCAGGGGCAAACCCTCTGCTGTCATGGCATTGTACAAGTGATACTAAATACAAAACCAATAGAAAACTCCTGATGGTTGTTCCATACTCTTTGACCCCATGATAACTATTGTTAAAATCTCTTTGTGGTGATTTAACATTTTTAAACACAGAATAAACTTGAATAATTGAGGTTAAAAATACCAATAGCGTGGCAACCAGTAGAGGTGGAGGCAAGCATTTCTTGATTAAATACAAATGTCTAAGTCTCCAGACTGCAAATGTATTGATAATCCATGTCAAACATATCAAAGAATTCGTTAACAAGAAGACCGGTGGATGAAAGGACTCCAAAGTTAGTGAACACACAATTTCAACCAGAGGAGCTAAAACAATTAAGCAAGATAGAGCTATCCGTAGTTTGACCCAGATAATTACAGCTAGTCCATAGGAGGCTATTCTTGGACGTTTTCCTACAAAATAAGCACTTGTAAAAAGTAAAAAAATATTAGTCGGGCAAATTACAGCCAAGTATTCAAAGCAGGAACCAAAGTCTCTCCCAGTAGAATTCCACACTTGAAAAGACTGATTTTGAAGTCCGCAGAAATCCTTCAAAGAGTCCATAGTGTTGTTGTGTGTCGTTGTTTTAGACCTTCGTACTCCACATAGCGCCAAAACAATTCCCTTCAAATTGAAATAATTAAGAAATTTGGAAAACTTTATTCTTTCTTTCAGTTCCGCTATTCTTTTTTTTGCACTGAATATTATTGACTGGCTGATAGAGGATTGGGAACTAGTAAAAACAAACGCACAGGAACCCCAACCTTTGTGAAGAGCCAATTAAAAAAAATAATATTAAAATTCTTTTTAAATTTATATCTCATCAAAACAACACCATAAATAAAAATAATAATGAATATTCGAAGCACCTGCGAGCACCTGCTGCGTTGTAGAGCTTGGGACCTTTGTCCCAAGAAAGCAATATGCGCATGCTTTTATTTGTAACAACCGAGAAAGGGAGGATGAAATCGCGGGCACATATTTTCATGTGATAGCTGCTGAAAACTATATACCGCGGGCTTGTTCAGCGTCGCAGTCTGATTATAAATTCAACGGAATGAGGTGTTGTAGTTACACTCAAGCCGACATTTAGCCTAAAAAACTCGAACTAAATAATATATTCTCCAACAAATAACTCCAAGCTGCTCAATATTTGTTACCGAACATATCAAGCTATTTTTCTGGGCGTCTATGTAGATATATTTGTTCACAGAGCGATTTTAAAATGGTCATGAACGATTGCTTCTTCTGGAGTTAATGGCGGATAACTTGCTAAAAGCTGGTGATGTTGTCAGGCAACGATGGAAAATCGTGAGTTTCTCGTCAAATTTTCAATGAAAAAATACTTCTTGGTGGTTTGGCGAATACTTGGACTTTTCTTTTAACACCTTTATTTTGTATAGGAGTAATTCTTAAGGGACAGGCTTGAGTGTTTTGTATTGAAATTGGGAATTTACTTGAATCGTCAACAGTTGAATTAATTCGTGTTCACTTTTCGTCTTCTCAGCTGCGGCTTCTGCCACGCAAAAACACAATAAACGCCTGTTCAAAGCAAATAAAAACCACCTATTTGCAATATGACTAACACTTTCAATTCAAAATTCTAAGAATGTTGAGCAAGAATTCCTAGAATATTATTTACAATTGTTTCCAGAATCTCTCTTCCCGAAACAATTCAACCGGCTTAATTTACAACATCATTTTGTCACTCGCTAAAGATTGACATGAGAAGACCGGTAATTCAAAATAAAAGTATCATAAAATTATGTTTGTTTTCTAGAAGTATTTTACTCTTTTAGAGTTTATTTAGGATTTTTTAAAGAATGAAAATCGTAGTTTTGGATTGCGTGTTTTGCTAGTTTTTATTGGTAATTCAGTCGATACCCCGTGAATATCATTCTAGACATTTCCAATGACGTTACAAAACCGGATAACAAAATATTAATGTTATATTTTGTTTACGTTTTTGGTTAAAGTATGGTTTAAGCTAAAGTCATGAGAACTTCTAGACTGTATTATTTTGGACTGTATTTCTTTTCTGTATCTATTTTCATTTTGTACTTCTTTTATTAATAATAGTGATAATATGCATGAATTTGGTTCATACTTTTTAGCTATAATGTAAAAGTATGCATAAAAGAATATAGTATTCATAAATGATTTGGGTAAAAAATTTTTAAAAATCTTGGTGTTAAAGTGCCTATAAACCCTAACTGAATATTTTCAGTATTATTTCTATTTGAAGTGAAAAATTGAATAAAAAAATATTTGTACATGATTTGAGTGATGCATCTTTGAGATAATAAGGTTTATTCATTAATATGTTAAATGAGGGTTAATTTAATTTCAGAATGAATACTCAAAATATTGAGTCATGGTTAATAGATTTTTAAATGTATTTACTAGAGTTCACGAAATAAAACCATGAACATTAAATAGTACTAATTAGTACTATTTCATACTGAATCCTTTGTTTCCTATTGTTTAATTATCACTATTTAGTGCTAAAAATATGCATTTGTTTCACGGATTTAGTGTGTGTAACATACTGTAATAATGTTAAAATGGTAATGACAATATCATAATAAAAATAAAAACAATGATATGATAACAATATGGAAGATGTTCTTTTAATTTTATTAGTACATCTACATGCCTATCTTAGTATTTTTTTAGTCCTTTTCTAAAAATAAAATAATTTTCCATAAATTTAATCAAATATCTTGTTATGATTATATTTTCCTTTTTGGCCGTCATTTTTATGCATCTAATCAAAAAAGTTAAGAACCATTTTAATCTAATAACATTTTTACATTCATAAAAAATAATAAACTACTTCTATTAACTACAGGATTTGTTTTTCTTTCTTTATCTCCTTCATTATTTTTTTGCCTTAGTTTTGTTATTTTTTCCCTTCATTTCTCTTAATTTCATTCTTTATTATTTTCAGACCAAAAAGATTGGTGGTGGTGGGTTTGGTAAGTATTATTAATTTAATAATATTTACTAATAAGATTTAAGATTAAGGTTTTGGAAGGCAGCAGGCCCCCTTACACTGCTACCTTGAAATCTCCTATAGCCAATAATAATAATACTTGGACAAATTTCTTATGTATGATGAATATTGATTAATTAATCTTTTCTGTGTGGCAGTTGAGCTAATGATTTATTGCTATCACATTCAACATCAGAGAGGAATTAAACGGTTGAGTAGTTCCTTCCTGTTTATCCCTTTTTGGATAATATTTTTTATTCCTCTAGACTCATCAAAGGCTCTACATTTTTTATGAAAAACTAAGATTCAGTATACGTTAAATAGGGCCAAAAATCTATTGATTGTTTAAGATTAAGATATATTTGCCATTCAGCTTTGAAAATAATTATGCTAAAAATATATTTACATACAGACTTATTGATGTCTGACATCATAATTTATAATATTTTGAGTAATCTTAGATATAACAGGGAAGACATTCGATCCTTGAACACTCATAGCTTTTTGTCACTTGTATACTGTAAATCTTCCCTTGATTCGATTATCATTTGATAAATAAGATTTGTTTTGATCTTTGGTGTATTTGAACTCAATGCTTCATCTAAGAGGGTCCAGAAACAGTAGAATGTCCAGGAAATAATAACCTACGAGAAAATTGAACTTTTCACAGTTCAAGTGTCCTAACTACAACAATAATAATTTCTTTTCAATGATATTCAAATTGCCAAAACTATTTTTGTTGGCAGGAAAAAATAAATTAACTTAAGTCAATAAATATTGAAATTAAAGGGCCTATTACCCTTCTGACAATTATTACTGTATGCTCAGTATCGATTCTACATGTACATGAGGTAAGATGTTGAATAACTTGAAAAGTATGTATGTATAGTTTGGATGCAGCTTCTTGAAGTTATAAAGGTTTTTTCATGTCATATGCTACTGCTCTGAGGAGGCATTTATGGGCATTTGTTGTTCCTTGTAGTTCAAAATACCGGTTTCTATATGAAAACTAACTTGCAATAATTTCTGTAAGAGCAATGGCAAAAACAATAAAATATTTCAAATTTACAGTATCTGTGCCATACTCCTCAAAAGTCACAACATTAGCATATGGCATGGAAAAACCTTTAAAACTTCAAGAAGCTGCACTTAAGTTATACAATTTTTTAGTGCTATTCAACATCTTACCCCATGTAGAATTAATACTGTGAATATTGTCAGAAGGGTGTTAGGCAATTTAAGGAAACATTTTCAGTTTAATACTTTCTATCTTTAAAATCAATTGAATCTTATCATCGTTTTCCTTCTTCTTGTTTTTCTAGGAGAAATATACAAGGGTTTGGACTTGGTGACACACGAAAATGTAGCTATGAAAGTAGAATCGGTGCATCAGTCCAAACAGGTCTTGAAGATGGAAGTGGCAGTATTGAAAAAGCTTCAAGGTGACTTGAATTATAAGTGTACAATTTTTTCAAGAGTGTTATTATCAGTATCAATAATAATGAAGGGTGGTAGGATTGTTAGTAAACTTTCCATTTACCTATGGGATCTTTGGTTTAATTCCTAAACTGGGAATCACATGTGAGCAGAGTGTGTTGACTCTCTCCTTTGATTCTAGGGTATTTCTCCACGTTTTTTAAAGTTTCATTTCAATTCTTGGTCAGAGTTTCATTTGTCATTGATCTTCATTATTTTTAATACATTGCAGGGACTGAACATGTTTGCAAGTTTGTCAGTTGTGGAAGAAACGAAAGTTTTAACTACCTGGTTATGTCGTTGCAAGGAGTCAATCTAGCAGAACTGCGTCGAAGCCAGCCAAAGGGGGTGTTTTCCTTGAGCACCTCATTAAGACTAGGAGTGCAGATACTCAAGTCTATTAAATCTATTCATGAGGCTGGCTTCTTGCACAGGGACATCAAGCCGGTTAGTTTGATAGCCAGCTGATGTTATAAAAGCCTTTGATAATTATCTCGGATGCGAGGCTAACAAGAAAATTCAAATTAATGTTTTTTTTGAAGAACCTGTGCCTTTTTTTTTTCGTTTTCTTGTTTAAGCTTCACATACCAAATAATTTTCAAAGTAATATATTGATAAAACTACTCAGAATAGGCATAATATTTCCCATTTCAAACCATTTTTTTAGGTATTTCTACATTGACTCAAACATTACTGGTAAATAAAGAAATAATAATCAAGTGAATGACAGTTGCTCTAAACGGATTCAGCCTGTCTGTGCTATTAAATTTGGAAATAGTATTATGTGATTGAGATATATACATTTTAAAGGGTGTTACGGGTAATCAAAGAAATCAAACTCAAGAGAATGGCAATTACTCTAAGTTATTTTAAGTTGGTCCGTTATTTTATTTGTATGGGAAAGTTATAGGAGTGTGTCTTACTAGACTTGCCACATTAATTAATTATACAGTATCCGTTACTGTAAATCACAACACTCAGCATGGTTGCTTACATATGGTCATAATAATTACAACCACAGCCTGACAGATCTTTACCGCGTTTCACAGATATTTGTTTCTGATTATATGTGTGGTCATTTTTTCCTTCCTTTAGTCTAACTTTGCCATGGGAACATCTCCAGATACTTGCCATATATGTTACATGTTGGACTTTGGACTAGCTAGACAATACACCAAGGCAAATGGAGAAGTCAGGCCTGTAAGTATTGCTGGATTCCTCAAATCATTAGGAGGATGACAGATAAATTATTAAATAGATACCTGTAGTTTTATTTGGGTAACCCACAATTATTGACACAGCTCAAACCTGTAGCTCTCATTAATTACATCACTCCCTGTTAAGGGCACTTCCATGAGGTTTGCCCCACACTCTACCACTACATTTCACTGTTTGTATCTTGCATTGATTTTTCTGGAACAATCGTAACATTACCAGAGTCTGGAGAACTAAATACTGCCCATTTCATTTTTAATTGATTTGATTTTTTGGTTGTTTTCATTCATAGCCAAGAAGTTCAGCAGGATTTAGAGGAACAGTTCGCTATGCTGCTATCAATGCTCATGACAACAAGGTAAAGACTTTATAACCTTGAGATATTTGTACTGGTTATAATTAACATTGACACCTACTGTACAATTAGTAGCATTAGTCTTGGTGATCGTTGGTTCAGTAGTAGCTACTTGCACAGGAGGTTGTTGGTAAAACTTTGTTGACATCTGATTAGTAGGATGTTAGTAGATGGACAGGAGGTCCATTATGTCAGGGCTGCTTGATGGCAAGACAGGATGAATAGCTGTATCTGATTGATCAACATATGGTCAGTCAAGAGGACTGGCCTAAGAGCTGGGGGTGGGGTACTCTTGCCCGTTTAGGGTAGGGATGTGCCGCTGAGCCCTCTGAACCCTGACCCTGTTCCAGAGTAAAAATTGCTTAAATTCATACCCTGTTCCAGAGCAAGATTGCTGAAAACCCTGTTCCAGAGAGGAGAGAGCATGATTTCATATACCCTGTTCCAGAGTAAGCATGATTTTATATACCCTGTATCAGAGTAAGCATGATTTTATATACCCTGTATCAGAGTAAGCATGATTTTATATACCCTGTTCCAGAGTAGAAATGCTGAAAACCATACCCTGTTTGGCGGCACTTACCCATATAGCAAAGGGGAGTACTCTCCCCCCCCCCCCCCCCTCCAGGCCTAAGAGGCATATGGCTAGACAGGTGCCAATTTTAGCCAAACATTTTCTATTGACTGGCCATGATATTGAGCCCTGGTTGGGTAATTAGTAGCCTTTGGTAATTATTACAATACATTATTAATGTACTTTATTACTAGTGTTTTCTTTGAGATAAATGCTGTTAGGTCTTGTCAGGAAATTTTGCAACATTTAAAAGTCTATTATGTATTTACTACTCTCAACACTTGCTTGTCATTGCAGGAAATGGGTCGTCAAGATGATCTATGGTCCTTCCTGTATGTCTTGGTGGAATTCAGTGTTGGCCACTTACCGTGGAGGAAAATTAAAGATAAGGTACCAAGATCTAACCCCTCTGTTCCTTGGTGTTACATAATGAGTAGAATCTCAGGGGAGGGGACATACAGTAGGCAGCAGTGGAATTGTGAAACAGGATTCTTCATTTGCATATTGTATTATTATGGCCATGTTGGTGATATTTAACAAAAGATTTTCGATGATTACTCTTAGATTTCCTTTGTTAAAACCACCAACATTGGTAGAAGCTGATCGATCCAGGGTGATTTCATGGAACCCTTTTTGTGAAGCCAATCACAATTCTTTTTGCTCGTACACCTGTAGAATGACATTGATTAATACAATAATTTGGCATACAGTACTTCTAATCTGGTTCAATCATCTGCAAAAAATCAAATACAGTATACTATAAAAGTATAGTTTTTCTTAAATGCAGGTAATAGCAATTCTGGAATTATACTATTAATTATTTCTTCCATTTCATTTTAGGAACAAGTTGGTAGGATGAAACACAACTATAACGTCAATCAATTACTGAAACCTTTACCTTCAGAATTCAAACAGTTTCAGGAACACATATCAAAGTTGACATATGAAGACAAACCTGATTATAAGGTACACTAAGACAATATAAGATGCTATATATAAGAAAGGGGATCAATAAAATGCATAGCAGTATTGTTCTTGTCTAAAATCAATATATCAACCTATCATGGGATTCTACCAGCTCACTAGATAAACTGTGCTGACGAGGCGGAATACAGGCTGAAACAGCTGTCTACGGTCTCTAGTTGAGCTGGCTCATTTTTTACGTGACTTGATGTTGTGAAAGGCCCACTGGCCCTCTTCTTCAATCATTTCATATGAGGCTAGTAATCTAACTATTACACATGTTCTTATGTGATTTCCGAGGCTGTCTCATCTCTCATTTGGTACTTTTTATATTATACTAATATTATTATGATTCTCTTCCAGTTATTGATGGGTCTTATGGAACAAGTGATCAAGAGAAAAGGAATCAAAGAATCGGATCCGTTTGACTGGGAGAAGGTCCACTCCCATGAAGTAGTATCCCAGACAACAACCAACACCAGCACACCCCTCATGGGGCAGATGCAATCCACACCACACGAGAACAAAGACCACCTTGAAATTCATGAATCCGACCATCCCATACCCACAGCTGACATCATAGAAGAGTTGACGGATCATCTCATTGAGAACAAAGGGAATAACCCTAGGAATATTGGTGGTGATGTGAAGGGAGGGAAGAAGGATAAGGGAGCTATACAGAAGATCAAAGAAGTGTTGGATGCTGTCGGCAGTAATGGAAAGCTGATTAATGGACATTGCAACTTAGTGAGCACTATAAATGAGGTATGTTTTTTTAAACGAACATCACAATGCTAGTATGAGGATTATGATAGTAAAGTAGTGTAACATGACTATCACCTTTTTTGTCTTTCAAACAGGGAAAATTGAAAAATGGAGAGGATAAGGCATTAGAAACGCCAGCTCTGATATCAGCCATCGTGCGTGATGTACAGAAAGCACACGTAGCAAAGGTAGATACTAAACAAAACACAAGGGCACCTGAAGACATGCACGAGCAGAATGAAGCTGGGGAGAACCACAAAGAATGGTTCGATATGGTACCGGAAACCGTTGATGGAGCTATTGAAAATGTGCAAAATAATATTGAAAGCTCTCCGGGAGAGGGGACACAGAAAACGGTCATTCTTACACCTGACTCCACCCCTGTTAGACAAGAAAATGTCAACACTCCGTCAGAATCGCCAGCATGGCCAGGAATCGTAATTACGGAGCCAGAACCCAACGAACAGGAGAAGAACAAAGATGGTGGTGGTGGTGATATTGCGCATAAACCCTGGCTAGAGGATAACGCAGAGGACCAGCCTGTTGTGATGCCTACCCCATTGCTCCATGCTACCTACCACCAAGGGGACTTGCCGGCTTTGAACAGGCACAGAGAGATCAAAGTTAATTTGATCAACCACCATACTCATTTATCACCAGATGTCGATGATATCTTGGGACCTGCAGATGAAGATTATGTACTCAGGACCTGGCGACAGACGGCCAGCATGGAGCATCTCAATGTCGAGGACCAAAAAGAAGGCTCTAGAGAACCAAGAATGAAGAATTCTGTCTCCGCTCCTGATCTGCAGGTGAACTTGGATCTGTGCCGCGTTCCTTCCGTGCTTGAGCAAATGCAGTACGAGCGCCCTGCTCTCACATCTAAGACAGTCTCAACATACATCACGCAAGAGGTAGCCGAATACAAACTAGATTCAATCAACTTTGCTTCGGATAAAGAGGCTTCGTCAACGGAGTCTCATCGTGGAATCCACGTGGATGTGTCACGCAATGCCGTCACAACAAACCCCGTGACAACGTTGAATGATTACGAGACTCGAGACAGTGATGATAAGGGTGTTGCGGCCGGGAGCGGGCTGACTACGGGGGACTTGGGATACCAGGAGACCTCAAATATTTCCAACTCCGAGGACACAAAGAGTGAAAACTATGATGGGAGAGAAGGCAGTGCTCCTGACGAAGACTTCCCAGAACCTGCAGATATAGAGTTAGATACTGTGGATGTCAACGAACAAGCCAACAATGTAGGAATTATTGAATGTGATCATACGTTTTCTGAGAGTAGTAGTTTCGATAAGGAAAGTGAGAAGATTGAGAGGAGCGAAAATAATACTCCACAGAATGATGGAGTAAATCTGCCAGTAAATGACCAACTGCAAGAAACTTTGAACTTAGAACAGTGTTCTTTAAATGATATCAGACAAAAAGACTTAAGTAATGAGGTTGAGGAGAATTATAAAGAGCCGTACAGTGAACCATCAGTCAGTGACGGGAATGAGAATAACCTTCAGATTGCTGTAGAAGATAAACTGGAGCAACCTGAAAGTGAAGACGATGCAGAATATAAAAATTATAATATGCCTTCAATCAATGAACTCGAGGATAATAATGGTACATTGTCAATGGATAAGGTCAATGAAAGTCAAAATGAGGATTCTGATGTGGAAGAACAATGTCAAATACCAACACTTAATGAATTAGGAAGTAATAATGATAATGTCGCCGAGGCTTCGACGAGTAATTTTGGCTTCGGTCAGTTGGTAGAGGACTCTCAACCGGTACCTGCTCCAAGGGAGGGGCGATCGGGCTCGATTGACGAGATGTGTCGTATTCCAACCTTAACAGAGCTGGCCGTGGAGGATTATGGGGTAGTGATGGAGGCATGCACTAGTAATGATATCCTAGAAGGGAGAAGGTACTCTGAGGATGATATTTATGACAACACAAGGCATGGAACAGAGACCTCCTCCAAACCTCTGCACCCTAAACCGCCACCTGGTCGATCTGGAAATGGTTGCGTCCAGGCAAGGTAGGTTGCATTTATAATGGTATAATTATGATAATACAACATGCATTGTACTGCTTGTCCAATCAAAATGCTTGGCCTCCGCGGGCTAGTCTGCTGAGGCAGTCAGCTGGCTCAAGTTAACTTTAAAAAGTAAACACATTTAGGTGAAGCGCATGGGAAAAGGATGAGGGAATGTGACCCACAGGGCTAAACTTCTTATTCTCTGACCTACCAATCCACCTTGGAGGGAATCCGCATTCAACAAAAAATTTTTTTCAAAATGTCATGTCTTCGCCAGGCTAGTTCAATCTCTGCACTCCACAGATAGTTCACACGGGACACGGGTATCCCAATAAAGATGAAAAACCAGTCGAATAAATTTGTGCGACCCTTACGCTTCCTTCGTGCGAAGCAACCTCCCGCGGGTACCCAAAACTCGATGGAGTTTTCTCTCTAATCGATGGCCAATCCTTTACTCTTTCAGGCTACGACGTTACAAGCAAAAGAAACACAATGGTTTTATCCCGCATCTGGTAGCCTTGAGTGACAAACCTGTTATCATTTAGATATCATCACGTGATCAGGGGGATATTCTTTTTTTTTACCACACCCAGCTGATCTGAAATAGTGACGCACTAATGACGTCAATGCAAAACTGAGCGAAAAATATAAACATGGCAGCCATTGAAATATAATTGAAACTATGAGACTCATGAATTATTTGAAGTATTAACAATGTTATTTTTTTTCATTTGGTGGCCTGGAAATCCGTGATTTCAAGAGGAAAAGTGAGACCTCAGTTTTGTAAGTTTTCGCGATTCTGATTGGCTAGCATTTTTACTCAGATCAGCTGGACGTGCTAAAATACCTTAATATTTTGAGCCTTTTAAATAAATGTGCTAAAAGTACTTTGTCTTGGTTTTTGATCTTAAACTGCTAGAAAAAAAGACACTTTTTACTTTGGATTCCATTAGTATTCATATTATAGACAATGATTTCTGACAAAGGTATTTACAGGAAAGTTGATTTGTAGGCTGCAATACTCTTTAGATTCAGCAAACATAATGAGCACTGTTATATTCGAGGCCGGCGTATTGAATTTTATTGATGCAGAGTGTCTGTCCGTGTTTGCGGGCGTGTTTCTGTGCCTGATCCCTAGTGGCTAGCGATAAACCTCGTGCTAAACGTCTCTCTTGTCTTTTTCCTTCGCCGCGTCGTTCGAAGGCATTGCTAAATTGTTTATTACCAATTTACGCCAAACAGAACTTTTATAAATACTATGCACTCCTATTACTTCCACAATTTTTTGTACGGAGCTACCTGTTGTACGCGCATCTATCCCAATGATCTTAGAATGACCTGACTAATCACAAAGCAGAAAAGTCTTCTTTCAATTGTTTCAGCAATTGTAGGCTGTCTGAATGATCGGGGTACCCTTCCATTGCCTTGTTGGCTGAGCTATAGCTACTCTGCAGGTCACCAATCTGTCAAAAACAAATACGATGTTAGGACCAATCCACACCGAGTGCTTTTACTCCTCAACATATCATTCCTTGTGAAAGCGGCCTGTAGTCTTCTACACAGCCGCTATTAGTGTCAACAACTTTTCTCGCAGTTTTAAGGAGGCTCTGGGTAGTTTTGGCCTGGCACACCTAGCCGCATTGAAACGGCTACAACTTCGTCTTGTATAACTCGATCTGCAAGCACTTTTCACACAATGTCAGGAAAGGATTGAAGGTTTCAAAAATGATAAATTAGTTTAAAGCGGCCTTTTTATTATGACGTAATGATGACATCATAGAAATCGGTTACCACTTATTTTCTCCAAAACTAGACCTAAACTTTCAAAGCGACTTGCACCAGTCGATAGTATTCATCAAGGCACCCACGATATTGCAGTATAAGAAAAATGTATGAAAGCGTTTTCCAAATATTACGCGATGAATATTTTCATGGACTTTTACTAATTTTTCCAGCGTGTCAACTTTATAGCCTTATAATGTGGACTTTGATTTAGTGGATTCAATATTTTTAGTAGCTAGAATATAGATACGGATATAGACACTGTCCTTATTGAGTATGAATGAAATTGTGACTTTTTTTCTGTTTCAATGCGGCTTGGTGTGCCAGGCCAAAACTACCCAGAGCCTCCTTAAGGCATATTTTTTCGAGTACGCATGCGCACTTTTCTCATTTTTTTCCGAGGAGCCAAAAAAAAGCAAGTTGCTGAGAACGCGTTGCAGTGTTACACCTCACCTCGGCAACTTGCAACGCTACATTTTTAAGCATTGCGAGACAAGCTACTGAGAAAGTTGCAAAGTGTGACCTTCATAGATGAGGACATGCACTCGCCGCCGATGTAGAGTAAAAACGTTATCCAATCAGAGAGCGGAATCAACATATTACCTTGAATGACAGGAGGGCGTGGTTGTAGTGTGGTTCGTACATGACAGAGGAAAGTGAAGCTGCTGCTTGTAAAAATGCTCTTGCCTGAAAATTAGAAAAGAAATGCTATTGAACTGCCTTCAAAGAAATGGCTGGCACACAACTTGATAGTAGTCGTAATATAGTTCTATTTCCGGCAGTGTCGCTGTACTCCTGCTAGAGAACTGGAGAGGTAACCCTGTTGGAGCTCTCCAAAGAACCTTAACAACGCAAGAGAGTGGGAGGTAGGGTGTGAAAATAAAGGAAACTAAGGAAAGCAACCGCAGGTCCGCGGAGAAAGTACAGTAAAGAGAGTACTAGAATATAGACCCCTTGCAGTACATTTGAATGCAGCTCACCCTGGCCATGGATCATAAAATGTCTTCTTATGGATCTGGAGGACATACTGTAACAAAAGGTTTCAGGAGATAAAATGTCCTTTTATGATCCATGATCTGGAGGACATACTGTAACAAGGTTTCAGGAGATAAAATGTCCTTTTATGATTCATGATCTGGGGGACATACTGTAACAAAAGGTTTCAGGAGATTAAAAATTCTTTTGTTTTGTCCTCCAAATAAAGCTGATTTGACATCACATGCAGTGTGTCTATTAGAAGTGCACTGGAATAATGTTCGACCTTCTACAAGTTTGAACCCAAGAAATTCAGTGATTTCTCATACGTGCGCACTAGTGATGCGACCGCGAATAGCCAGGTGAGTAAGTGAGGATGTTGGCACTTACCTGATCATTATGTCCCTTCCTCATTTCTAATACTCCAAGGTTGTTGTAAGCCTCTGCATGATCGTTCTGTGACGCCAAGGCTAACCTAAAGCACTGGTAGGCTAACGCCATGTCACCAATACCCTAAAAACAAACGAATCCGTTGAAATATTGGCCACGTTATCCTTTCTTTCTTTTGGTCCCATTCGACCCGACCCCACGTCACGCCATGCCACGTCACGTCACACTACGGTTTCTTTAAGCTTGTCCCACATTCGTGCATCCAGACAAGTTGCATCAGTTACTACTGCTTTGTGAAACGCACCGAAATCTCGTGTCGCAATTTTGTTACATTGTAGCTATAATAGACATTTTTACCTTGGGTGCGATGTTTTTCCATTTCAAACCACGTGTCATTCTCTTGAGAATAACGTTCTTTGTTTGAGTTGTATCCGTGTACATGTGTCTCTTCATGCGTAACCATTAAACAAAGAAATGATACTGTAGAGAATGACATGTGGTGTGAAATGGGAAAATATTATGCCCAAGGTAAAGGTATATTGTTGCGAGAAGCAAATTACTTTTACTCTTTGCAACGATTATTAAAACATGTTTGAGACATTAGGTGTAACATCCTAAACACTATTTTAACAAGGAGCGAAATTTCGAGAGCAAAAATTCGTTTTTTATTTTCTATTTTACAAGAAAATAGGTGCATTCATTTTGCATTCATTTTGCTAACTTACCAAGGCAACATGGCCTATGTTATACCACACATCAGGCATTGTCTCATCTGAAGCTAGAGCTAGTGCCCGCTCGAAACAGTTCAAAGTCATGTCATACTGCTGAGCGTAGAAGCAACACAGACCCAGGTTATTGAACAACTCTGAATTATAGACACCCATCTGGAGCAATCGCCTGTGGGATAATGACAAATCCACGCTTGAAAATATGATAGTACATTAAATTTTCATCCCTGTATGACCCCGGTGCACAGCTCTAACTGATTTAGTTAGGGTTTATTTAGGAGAGGAGGGAGGAAAAACCGGGATACTGGAATGACCCTCGGAGTCAGAAAGAGAGCCAACCAACTCAGCTCACATGGGGTGACTATTATTCAAACCCCGGACCTCAGAGGTTAGAGGTGAGCATTTTGCCACAATGCCAGTCCTGACTCCCCTGACATATACCACACTCAACACTCTCCTTTTGTAGAAAGAAGATTGTGTGACACTATTGTTATCAGCCGCTGTTAAAGTTGTCACACAACATCTTCACTCCTATTGGGGAAAAAACATTGCGTAACACTTTCACTAAGGGCTGCAGTCACGCAACACTCTAGGAGTGGTAGCGTAGAACATTGGAATCTGTTGGACGAAACATCATCACTAGTGTCCCTAGTGATGTCACTCTCACCAAAAAAAGTGTTTGAGAGAATAAGGTCATTAAACCCATGAATTACATGTTAGACTAACACCTTTTTGTGTCTATTTGACTATTACAAGTCCATAAATGTTTTTGATTTCACAGTTAAAATGCCTTCACTCCTACTACACTCCATACCTGTAGAATCTTAAGGCAATCTCTGGTTGGTCGGTGTAAAAATGATTAGTTGCAATACATGCAATAGCTTCTACATGTGTGTTGTCATAGTGAAGCACTTCTTTGTACAGCTTGACTGCATTATTCATATCATATAACTCTTCATGGATTCTTGCTATCCCAGTCATGAGAGTCATTTCTCCTGAAAACTTTTCAAGTCCCTGAAAAGAAACATTGTGCAGATCTTTGTGTCAAAGGCTTTACTTATTTAATAAATATTAATTATTATTAAAACACTCATTAATAATTCATAAGCTTATGGTCCAATTGGAGCCACCATACACGTCACATGCATGGACCTTTATACCTGATAAAGTCCTCTTTATTAGTATTCAAGTGATTTTATTTATAAAGACACATGTCAGCAGAAAAAAAACTGAAGAATTAGATGCTTTTTAATTGTTTTCCGTTATGTGTTGATGGAAGAAACTCAATTAGCTCCCCCCTTAAATTTTGGCTGGATCCACCCTTTTGATTATTAAATTGCATGACTGCATAGTCTGTGGTATATATGACTATATATCTAGTATATAAAATATATTAAATCTGCAGAGCCAGGGGAGTAAAGTGGGACTCCTGTCTGCAAATAGAACACTACAAACAAAGGTACAAGCCACTGAATAACAGCCCAGTCACTAGTCTTTATTTACCTTTTTATATGTTTCAATAGCTGTCAGTGGCTGGTCTAATCTCCTGTATACTTTACCAAGGTACAGATATGTGTCTACTGTCTCAGTGTCTCTTAGAGCTGACTTGAGTTGTTTTTCAGAATCCCTGTACATGCCTAGTCTGTAAAATTAATACAGCATAAATATCAACCTACAGTAGAATACAACCCTTTTTGCTTGGGCATAATATTTTCCCATTTCACACCACATGTCATTCCCAAGAGTATCATTTCTTTGTTTAATGGTTATGTATGAGAAGAAACATGAATATTGATGCAACCTCAAACAAGGAATCTTATTCTCAAGAGAATGAAACATGGTCTGAAATGGAAAAAAACTTTAGGCCCAAGAGGAAAGGAACTATTGGACAATGTTTTTGGGAGATATTACACTACTTGGATACATAGGCTCCCTAATAATTATCATAATGAATAAATGAATATTAATTAGTTTATTAATATAAAGTAGGATATACTTACCGATAATAACATTTGGCCAGTTGTACTTTCCACCACCAGTCTTTGAATTGTGCTTCTTCTGTTGCTCTGGATGCAAGTTCTAAAGCCTATATAAGCATTTCACATCACTCTAAATACATGTAGTATTCATTATCATGATATTAGATATCTGTCAGTTGATGACTGCCCAGGAGAGAATGTTATTGTACATCTAGTTTTTTACATAATTATACAGCTTCTCATTAATCCCATATAGGTAACTGTCCAATTGTTTTCTTAATTGGACAGGTCTTGTTGATATGGGATTAATTAAGCAGCTATATAATTAGTAGGTAATGGGATTTCATGCTCCCCAATAAAGAAATAATATTAGACTCGAAAAATTCCTATGCACCATTTGAGAACTAGCTGCTCTAATTGGTCATAATTTATCAGTCTAACTATTCAAAAGTGCCCCCAGTCTTAGCTCAAGAACATTCACTTGCAATGTGTAGTTCCAGTGATTATCCATATCCCCCCCCCCCCCCCCCCTCCAACATACACACACAGAGGAATTTGGATTTTTTTAGGGGTAGGAGGGTCAGAGAAAGAACAAAATTTCAGAATTTGTAAGGAAGAAAATTGGAATTTCTGGGGGTGGGGAGGGGTTAAAAAAGTTCCTCCATGGGTGATAAGGGAAATTTGTTCTGGAACTACACAATAGGTACTTTAACAGTAATGATGAAAAGGTAAATTATACACCGGTAATAGGTACTTTAATTGTTTTTAAGATACTTACATTCCTAACATCATTTTCATGGTGAAATATGTACTCAAACAGAGGCTGAAATAAAAAAGACATTTTAAATCATGTAATATTCTTTTATTCATTTATTTCATGTATTATTTTCTGCTAAACTCATTTAGCAATTATTCCTTTGAAACATTCAGTTAAGAAGTTTCACATATTCAATATGATGGAAAATTTAAAAATTCTACATATAATCAATCTCTCTAGAACCTTTTAGGCTTTCCATCTGTATATCCCATATTGGAACTTGTCAGCTCAAATCCTTACCTTGCTGGTCATTTTGACCAGTATTGTTGAGCCAGAAATGAGAAATAATCAAGATAAAAATAATCTTTGACTGGCCGGCTGTTATTTTAAGCTCTGTATCCACAAAGAGGTTACTTTAATTTTTTACATCCATCATCATTTTATTCTATTAAAAATGATTTGAAAATGACTTGGGCCCTTGAAAAACACAAGGAGCCCTTCTAAAGAACAACCACACCATGCTCAATACTATCATCTCCCAAGAAGAAAAATATAGTAGCACTGTAGGATGACCCACCCCATTATCATCCACAGCTGACCACAAGTATGTCTGGTAAATATAGTAGTACTGTAAGGTGACCCACCCCATAATCACCTGTAGTCCCTGCTGCTACAGTGAACTGACCACAAGTACATGTATGACTCACCTTAGCCAGATTAGGTCTCTGTGCATACTTGGACAGGTTCAGTTTAGAGATATTGATAAAAGGACCATCAGGTTGAGCCAACATGGATGCCTGGATATATACAATGATCAAACTTAACCATTTCTGTTTCTTAAGTAATAGTATTAGTGTTCATGCTACATTATCCACATTCTTTTTTAGAGCTCTTCAAATGTTAGAATGATATACTTACAGTTCCAAGTCTGACATATCGACCAGAAGCACTTGTCACAGGCCTAAAAAACATATATAATTACCATTTATATTACGACCGAACCAGAGGTATAACTACCATCTACTGTGTCTCATTTTCTCACTGGACTCTGATGATTTTTGCTCATGTTGTCGAAACGTCAGTCACCACCAACAACAGTCTTTCTCAAGACTACACTCACCCACACAATCACATTTCACACCAAACTTCAACACCTGGGTTCAAACCATTTACTATTAAAACATATAGTATTATTTATAAATATTTCAAATGACCATAACTATCCATATGCTTTGGTACCAGATTTGAAGGGCCTCACCTTTTATAATATAAAATCTTATTCAGGCAATGAAAAATCAAAATTATCAATAGCCTTCTCCTCAAGTCCAATATTATGCACGCCTGAGTGTGTTACATGGAAACAATTTATTCATGGCCAAATGCAAAACAACTATGGTATCTACTGTATGTGAAGTACGTATTTTATACCTTGCACCGAGTCCCAAGAGAGATTGTTCTGGGGTAAAAAATGGATATATTTTTTGCATAAGTAAGGATGGTCTATTGGATAAATCCTTATCCACTGGATAAGTAGATGCTGTTATCCAATACATTTATCCACTAGATAAAATTTATCCATTGGATAGCGGTATCCACGCTTCGTACAACCGGGCCCAGAACAAGTCAATTCCTCCAGGAAGTCAATGCAAGGGGTCTATACTGGTATATTGGTCCTAATCCCATTGTCGTGGATAAGTATTCGTCCAATACTATAAAATAATAATACTGCATGATAAGGTTTTTATGCTGCAGTTAACAAACCTTGCAGTTTGTGCTGTCCTTGGTGTGCGTATTGCTTGTTCCATTGTTCCTGGACGTCCACTTTGTGTTCCAGGTCTGACAAATCCACTAACTGGCCGACCTGCTTGAGACATGGGTCTGAAAAAAGAATTAGATAAAGAATGATTCACTTTAGGATCAACTATAAAAACAGCTGTACAAATTGGGACCAAGACACAAGATATTGCGGCATTACCTAACACCTGGCGTTGGACCTCCTCCAGCACCTGTGCCTGGCTTCTTCAATGACGTTCCTGGCCCTGCATTATAAAGACATTTATCAGACTTCTTGACAATTAAAACACCTGCAACATATATAGTTTTATGGTGTGACATGCAAAAGTAAGACCACTTTTACTGCATTTGCATACTTAAGGCTTTTTGCTGTTAAATGAGCTTTCACACACCATATTTGGAAATGTCCATTCAAGAAAAGTTTGCAAATACTTTATAGTGATGTCCACGATTGTGGACGAAACCAGTTTTAAAACCAGTTTTTAACCGGGTACATGTAGTGCGCATGAGCAAATGGAGCCAAACATTGTTTGATGAGTGGCTGTCAAAATCATGCTAAGTTACGTCACGCAGACACGACAAGTATAACATCCTACTTGGCAGAGTCTATTTTTCTCACTCCACCAATAAACAAATGGAAAATAGGCTCTGCTAGCAGGGAACCACAACCCAAGCAACTATAATATAACGTTCTGAGCTATTATTCTTGATTGACAGAAGCCAAAAACTCGGGTGTTTTGAGATTCGTTGGACGGGAAATTATGAAAACACAATAATCACATGGAACAAATCTCAATTATTGTTTTGCCAGTGGTATTTTGTACTTAATTTTTAAATCCTTTATTGAATGTACTCTATTATGGTACAGCATAATGAGAATCAAAAAAAAGTTTAAAAATTGAATCACGACAAGGAAAAAAGATTGAAGATTATTTATTCGTGTATTTTAATTAGGTGTAAACCTACTCGGTAACTGGGCAACAGCATTGTCATCCATCAACATCTCTGCTATTCCCTCTTCGTCCACATCGACTTCGTCTACGTAAACTTGCTCTGTCAGAGCTCTTGTTTTCAGACACCAGGCAGACTGATACAATAAATGAGAAAATAGATTATTATAAATAGATGCGAAAATGTGTTGGTTGACATGGCATCGGTGAGTCACCTCAGTTTCGTCGCTTTTTTGTGTGATTATAAACGATATTTTGAGTATTACCTGGTCGTAAGGGTTCTTTTGAAGCATTTTGGTGCAAAAATCAACACATTCTTCATGTTTTCGACGTCGAAAAAAGCTTAAAGACAGAAATAAAGGGTCCATTTGCATCGGCAGCTGAACGGCAGTCGCCATCTTGGATATAAACACAGGTTTCCCATCCTCTGTTTTTGTATACTGGGCTTCCTGTGTTGCGAACTAAAGCAATCTCAGTAAATCTCAGTAGAGTTTGAAAATAATCGCCCCTGAGAATATCTCTTAACTTGAAATCTTAAAAATAAATGTTCGAAAATAAATGATAGACAGTCATCAAGGAAATTAAGAATTTAATATTAAAAACATATTTGATAAGATGCAAACAACTATCTTAAAAAAAAAATCCCAGCAGCAGATAGGTCAAGAAGTACAAGAATAATGGAGCGCTGGTTATCAATTGCTAAATATAGGTTCAAACGCTAGGGCGAAGTTTTGCATTAGAATTTAAGACAGAAGGCCGCAGGCCCGAGGTCTTGAATTCTAATGCAAAACCGAGCCCGTGTGTTCGAACTGGTTTAAAATATCAACTAAGCCCTAAATTCCATTGTTTCGATGCAAAACACGTAATATTAAATCATAGTGAATTCAGAGAGGTAGATTACTGTTGCTTTGTTCTTTTGCAAATAGAGTGCGTATAATATATCCGTGTTTGCGCTCTATTGTTCCGATAGAAATAAAAATAGTACTGTTTTCATACCTTGCGTTCTCTCGGGCAAGTATAAGGAAAAGTAATTAAAAACCTATCCCGGGTTTATAATTCAGTCCCGCTCTCCCCTGTTGATATACATTCCGCCCCCGGATTTAAGAATCTGGGTTTTCTAAACAATTTAAGAACCTACATCAAACAATGGATTTAGGGTGTGGTTGATTTTTAATAGAATATCATTATGTACTTTTAGGAGTGCAGTCTCGACGCTATGATTTTGCTTATATGCCGATTGAAATTGTTTTCCTCAAGATGCTGTAGAAGTTGAACAGCAACAACTGAATTTTAGGTTAGAAATCGGCCTAAAATTTGAAAATTCTTCATTCCTCTTGCAATACATGCATTATAACTGGAAGGAACATTATAAGGAACTAGTATGATATATCGTTAGCAAAAAAACATGCAGCAAGTTAGATGAGTTATAATTTTAATTTCCGACGATTTATCAACTAAAATTAATTGTATTTTTTTGAAAGCGGGAAAAAAACTTGCAAAGAAAGGTTAAGCATGAGTTTCAGTTAACCATCCAAGGTTAACCCTCCTCGGGCAAGCTTGACTCAGTATCTTGAACGACAACGATTTTTCCACTGGATCACGGTTCCTGGTGAATCAGCATAACACTGGCCGTGAAAACAGTGCATCGAATAGAAATTCTTTTCACAAGCCAGCTTCAATAGACCTATCCCGAATTCGCTTGACTGACCACGAGACTGAACTTGATTCGTTTAATCATCAAGTTCAACCTCGAATCGAAACCATTGTTTCGTGACCAGTCAAGCGTATTCAAGCCAAGCAAAGCGCACAAGCCCAAGCCCTCCCTCCTGCTACATCATGTCAAATGAATAATTTTGAAAAAACGAGGTCGTGAAGATGGTCTGTTACGTACTACTGTGACCTCATGAAGACCACGTTCAACTTCTAGAACTTTCAAAACTTTAATACTTATATGAATCATGCTTTATATAAGATCATGGTTTTTTTTTCAGCGTACACAAATAAATAATTAATTTATCGTTGGTATTTGTGAATACTGAGTATAAATGAGTTTGTAATAATTCCAGGGGGAGAGGGGTTTATATTGTCCCATGTTATTGTCCATTATATTGGAACATCCAGCAAGCTAGACAAGTTGCTACAAATAATAAACGTGTTCTTATATATTAGGCGAGTTGCTTGAAGTAACTGAACGAGTTGTTGCGCGTTAAGCACAACTCGAGCAGTTTGCCGATTGGAACTGAGTTCTATGATAGTAATTTTCGTGTTTGTTTTTCATCGGCACAGAATACGAACGACTCTCTTCGTGGATACTTTCCCTGTAGCAGAGTCTCCCTCGAGACATCCGCAGAGCTGAGGCGGGGTATGGACTTCGGACCTGACGGCGATTAATTCCTTCTGCCCTTGGGTGTACGAATTACGCAGAAAATGTTGTTCTAGCCGGAGCATCAGGTGACAAATGTCCCACGTTTGAATAAAAAAACCGTGTATTACCATGCTTCGGGAGTAAATCGGAAAGCGGCCAAGCGAGATGGGGCCGTGCATGGCGCGAAAGAATTTGATGTTATGGCCTAGCAAACAATCGAATTCCCAGAGCATCAAATCGTTGGGAAACGATCAATGTTTTCTGTATTTCTCGTACGCTCTAGATCGCTTTAAATGAGTTCAATAGTCTTGCATTTTTGTGTAATATTAGTTTAAGTTCTAATTTGTATCCTGACATAGTTTTGAGAGAAATGATCAGCGAATTTTAGAATGATGGAAGATCTAGTAAGATTGACTAGAAAACTGCGATGAAAAGTGCGCATCAAATGTTTACCCCGTCTTCTGCACTATACGTTTTCACAAAATCGCACAAGTCGATTACCTTCAAAATGTTCCTTTTAAAACTAGATACAGAGTAGAACTAAATGAGCAATGACTTTTGTGAATATATATATGGCAGATTGTGGATGGCAAACTGCTTCCCATCAAAACAGATCGTCCAGCAGCTCACAAGGCACTTCTTGAGATAATCAGATGCAACTACAAGTCAAACTGTGACAATAATCGATGCACTTGTAAAAAGTATAACTTGGATTGTTCTCCTGCATGCGGTACCTGTCAGGGTCAGAGTTGTTTGAATATTACCAACCAGCAGTTGGATGTATAGGCGGTGAATGGATTCAGTACTGTTTGCAAAAATGTTTTGATAATGATAGGAGTTTTTCAAATGGTATATTGTTAAATTTCTATGCTTTATAACAATGTTATCATCATTTTAAGTCAAAGTGATAAATTTACAAAGTATGGGCTTCCTGTGTTATTGACATTTGCATTTATTGAAGAATCTGTCCAGATTATTATCTTTTTTGTTTTGATATTGAAAACCTTATACTTAGTTTTGATATAATTGCCTCAGCACAAAGCAAAATTAGAGAAAGAAACAAGCTTACATATATTTGTTTGGAAAATTGATATTTTCCCCGTATTGGGCTTCCTGTGTAATTCTTGACAATATTAAAAGCCGTTTTTAGGGATGTTCCACCAAAGGGATTTTTTGGGACTTTTAGTATGTTGATTAACTTACCCTAACGGGTCAAACAACATTGAGAAAAATTCTGTTGCAATTTGTTCCAACCTAAACCACAGGATGACTGGACTATAACACCAATAACGTTAAGAGTAGATGTCAGCAAAAATCAAACAAAATCGAAATTTGTTGGCAACAGTCAAAAAATCGATTTCGCTTATATTCAAGTATAAGGTAGACGTATAGCCAAAACAAATCGTGGTATACTTCGTTTTTTGAAATATGGCGTTATTTCCGAGAAAAACGAGAAAAACCAATTTGTGCATAATTGACCCTCTGAGAGAGCCAAAATGTCATCCAACTTCGAGTGCCTCGCGTGCCTTTGCAAAAATGTGTATGAACTTGATTGTTGAAAAACTTTTTTAACATTGTCTTGGCTTTGAATCTGTGAAATTTTATTATTTTCCAATGAATTTATGTTGGAGAAAATTTTTTTATTAGCAAGTTACTTTGGCACGTCATCAAATATAAAGAACTTTCAGAAAATATTTAAACCATGTGCTATATAAAATAAAACGTCAATATTTAGAAATTGAGAATTTAAAACAATGTTCTAATCGTGAGTAAAGTGATTGTTTTGGGTATTTTGTTCTGCAACGAGTAGTGGAGAATTAAAATTGTAGAAATTTCGAAGAAAAAGCGGACGTTCTTTACCATCAAATAAATTTAAAATATTTCCTTAAAGAGCAAAATATTTAAAAAAAAGCTAACTACTAGATTGAAATACTATAAACCTACATAGTTTGAAAAAATGGATTTATAAAATAAAAATTATCCACAATAAAGGATCATTTTTCCAGAGTCAGGTGCTTTTACAAACATCGACAGCGTTGCGTTACCCAAAGTTCGTGATCGCGCGGCATTCTAAAAGAAGTGGGTGAGACCTTTGATGCTACCGCGTCACACCTTTAAATGTCACGTTCGTATTTACGAAGACGAATTCTACTGAAAATATCAGTTTTATTTTCTTTAGAAGTAGGCTTTATTGGACCATAAAGGATATTTATATACAGTCATTATCAATCATTACGCTAAAAAAAAAGATGATATGAATGTAAAATCCGTATATCGCTCAGCTGATAAACGATTTTTAGAACAGTCACCATTTAAAGAATTCGTAAAGTATAGCAATTTTCTCCAACTTTAAACCCTTATTACTCGTCTCAGATCAAAATACCCAAAACAATCACTTTACTCACGATTAGAACATTGTTTTAAATTCTCAATTTCTAAATATCGACGTTATATTTTATATAGCACATGGTTTAAATATTTTTTGAAAGTTCTTTATATTTGATGACGTGCCAAAGTCACTTGCTAATAAAAAAATTTTCGCCAACATAAATTTATTGGAAAATAATAAAATTTCACAGTTTTAAAGCCAAGACAATGTTAAAAAAAGGTTTTCAACAATCAAGTCCATACACATTTTTGCAAAGGTACACGAGGCACTCGAAGTTGGATGATATTTTGGCTCTCTCAGAGGGTCAATTATGCACAAATTGGTTTTTCTCGTTTTTCTCGGAAATAAAGCGATATTTTGGCAAATGAAGTATACCACGGTTTATATCGCATCCAGGTCTTCCTAATACTAAAATATGAGCAAATTCGATTTTTTGACTGTTGCCGGCGTATGTTCGATTTTTGCTGACATTCTCTCTTAACACCAATTAACAAAAACACCAATTTAAATATTGGTGTTTGTTAATTGGTGTTATTGGTGTTAATGGAGTTATTAGAGCTTTTCCGCACAAGACAAATCAATAGCTTTACACATGTAAATTTTCGTTTTGTACCTTACGCATGCTAATTTCGTTGGCACCTATTATGTGAACAGAAAAGTGAAGTGTGGCCAATTGTCAAATCCTTTCTACATGGTCCAAGCTAGATAATTCCTTAAAACCGAGACAGAAAATAAAGACAAAATTGAACAAGAAAAATATGGTTGGCCAAATGTTGCAAAATTCAACAGCATGTATATTTATATTCACCAAAATATAATTACATTCAACAATAAAAGTGTGTTCAAATTCAACCTTCGTTATTTATATTCAACACTTATATTTGCATTCAACTACAAAATTGTGTTCAAATTCAACCTTCGTTATTTATATTCAACACTTATATTTGCATTCAACTACAAAATTGTGTTCAAATTCAACCTTCGTTATTTATATTCAACACTTATATTTGCATTCAACTACAAAATTGTGTTCAAATTCTACCTTCGTTATTTATGTTCAGCACATCATATCTATTCAACTTCAATGATACATATTTCTATTCAAGGCTGCCTTCGTTTATCTATACACCTATATAATTCGCTGTGTCTATATGACCGGCAGCCGGTCAGGGTCTTCAAATTACTAAATGGCCGGCAGTCGATAATTTTTATTTATATCTAGCTAGAAATATAACCAATCGATTCCAAACTACTCCAACTTTATTCTTTTAGCCCAAGCGAACCCGAAAAACGTTTTAGATCTCATATTTTACTTTTCGCCGATGCCCGGCATAGAATACGAAGCCATGAATTCAGTGACTTAGTGAAATCAATAACACGACTGCCGGCTAAATAAAACACGAATTCCTAAATGACCGGCAGTCAAAAAATGCACATTTTCCTAAAACAATCGCTTCCAAAAAATCAAATCCGAATCACCATCCCAGTGAACAAAACTAAAAGTTGTTTTGAATAAATATAAAAATTCTAGACTACCGGCCATTTAGTAATTTGATGACCCTGGCCGGCAGTCAAGAGTTCCGAGTATACTCCAAAAATATGTTTTTGATTTGATTTTTTTGATTTTTTTTTGAATATTTTTTAAAAATTCTAACGTTTTTCGGGTTCGCCTGGTCTAAAAGAATAAAGTTTGAGTAGTTTGGAATCGATTGGTTATATTTCTAGCTAGATATAAATAAAAATTATCGACTGCCGGCCATTTAGTAATTTGAAGACCCTGACCGGCTGCCGGTCATATAGATACAGCGAATTATATAATGTGTATAGATAAACGAAGGCAGCCTTGAATAGAAATATGTATCATTGAAGTTGAATAAATATGATGTGCTGAACATAAATAACGAAGGTAGAATTTGAACACAATTTTGTAGTTGAATGCAAATATAAGTGTTGAATATAAATAACGAAGGTTGAATTTGAACACAATTTTGTAGTTGAATGCAAATATAAGTGTTGAATATAAATAACGAAGGTTGAATTTGAACACAATTTTGTAGTTGAATGCAAATATAAGTGTTGAATATAAATAACGAAGGTTGAATTTGAACACACTTTTATTGTTGAATGTAATTATATTTTGTTGAATATAAATATACATGCTGTTGAATTTTGCAACATTTGGCCAACCATAGAAAAATGCCAAACTTTATTAGATCACTGTGTTGTACATTTACTCGTCAAGTTTCTTCTTTTCTAAGGTTTTTAACACAGATGCCATTAACCCCATCGTTTGCATGGAAACTTGGCACATTCTTGTGTGGGCATTTTGTGCGTTCAGACTTGCTTCGCGGAGAGTCTTCTTTTTTGCTGGGGAAACAGCTTCTTCTTCCATAGAATCCTCATCCGAGTCAACGAAAGCGTTGAGTTTTGTCTTTCTCCTCTCCTCGGGCGTTTGCTTTTTTGCGTACCGCATGTAAAAGCTTTCTCCCGTCTTGTTCACACTTTAGCACGTCGTCGTCAGAATTTTTACAATCTTTCATTTGCTTGCGCTGTTTGTTTTCGGCTCTGCTGTTTTGATACAACGCAGTCTGTTTTTTCGACTCTTCTCTGGCAATGCGTTGGATTCGTCTCACAACTTTGCTTTCACCTTCTTGGAGGTAGAACTGTTGAAGGCGCAAATTCATGCTACAGCCGTTCATCTTTTTCTTTGCAGCGCTCAGGACTGCTTTCCAACCTTCGTGACTACTATCCATGTAGGCGTCCATTACAATTTCTATTTCTCTCTCTCCAACCCTAAGCTTCATACGTTCTTGTTTTGCTTTTCCTTCTTCTTGTTTAGCGTTGCCTCCAACATCATCTAAAGGTCTCCAAATAGACATGGCTGGTGATACAGCAATCAAATAAGCCGTCTGATTGTACGAATATTTATACTCAATTTCCACACTGCGATTAACACGTATTTCTACATGCATTCATATACCCATGCCTGCAAGGATCACGGCATGTAAAAAGGTGCTAAGACGTACCGTTGGCATTTTGCCTAATTTTTGGGTGCTAGTGCTGTTGTAAAAATCGTGAATATGCAAAGTGCCAAAGATATTTGTGAATATTTTTTGTCTTTTATAGAGCAGCCGCATCAATAGGGATAGGGATGGTTATCAGGGAATTTGTGTTTTCTTTGCGTTGGAGATATTGAATTATATTTGATTAATTTATATTTGAGTGATAGAGATGGTTATCAGGGAATTTGGGTTTTCTTTGGGTTGGAGATATTGAATTATATTTGATTAATTTATATTTGAGTGATAGGGATGGTTATCAGGGAATTTGGGTTTTCTTTGGGTTGGAGATATTGAATTATATTTGATTAATTTATATTTGAGTGATAGAGATGGTTATCAGGGAATTTGGGTTTTCTTTGGGTTGGAGATATTGAATTATATTTGATTAATTTATATTTGAGTGATAGGGATGGTTATCAGGGAATTTGGGTTTTCTTTGGGTTGGAGATATTGAATTATATTTGATTAATTTATATTTGAGCGATAGAGATGGTTATCAGGGAATTTGGGTTTTCTTTGGGTTGGAGATATTGAATTATATTTGATTAATTTATATTTGAGTGATAGGGATGGTTATCAGGGAATTTGGGTTTTCTTTGGGTTGGAGATATTGAATTATATTTGATTAATTTATATTTGAGCGATAGAGATGGGTATAAGGGAATTTGGGTTTTCTTTGGGTTGGAGATATTGAATTATATTTGATTAATTTATATTTGAGTGATAGGGATGGGTATCAGGGAAATTGGGTTTTCTTTGGGTCTGATATATTAAATCATATTAATTAAGGTGTTTTATATTTAACTTAAGGACAAGCATCAAGGGAAATTGGTTTGGGTATTTTATAAAGGGTTAACTTATTTAGGCACACGACCACATCAGTTTGTAACTGTAATTCCATCGTGTTAAAATAAATGCTATTTATTATTTATTATTATTATTATTATTATTATTATTCATTATTATTATTATTATTATTATTATTATTATTATTATTATTCATTATTATTATTCATTATTATTATTATTATTATTCATTATTATTATTATTATTATTATTATTATTATTATTATTATTATTATTAATAGGCCACAAAAATGGTTCGAGGTAACCTTCAACGTTTACGTATATATTTTTTCGTTATATCCACTTTTCAACCATTCCTACATTTTCTATCATCACTTGTGCCACCAACGGATCCATCAATGCAAGAGCAAAAACGTGCTTTACTCAGCCTGGTTATGGTATTAATTTGTGCTGGACTTCTCTTCTTTATCCACCAAAATCGCTGCAAAACAGACTTCTGCCAACCTTCAGTTAACACAATTTTGATGGACGTGACGTGTTTTCTTTGATTCGTTGTCAGCAATATCTATTCTGGCTGAACACGGGTGAGACTCCACAATCGTTTCTGATTTTTCGAGACGTTGCTACCATGTGTGCACCTTCCTTACACAGAGACGTCTTTCACTATTTAGAGATATATCGTGAAACATATTTTTGCAATTTAAAACTATGCTGTTACGTTTAGATTTGGCAACAATACAGAAAATGTCATGATCTTTGTTATTGCGCGGAAATATGTTATTAAACTTGATGCTCGTTTTTTTTTATGTGTAAGAGCTTCATTTAAATGTGTAAGTTCTATTGTTATTCTGTTCACATATAGGTGCCAACGAAATTAACATACGTAAGGTATAAAACGAAAATTACATGTGTAAAGCTATTGATTTGTCTTGTGCGGAAAAGCTCTAATTAAGTGTAAAAGAAAATACATTAATTCTCCATGAATGTCTGTACGTGCTATAGTTTGTCAGTTGATGTTGTTGAATGTTCGTGCATATTTATATATCGTTATTGAAGTAATATTTCAAACACGCGAGAGAGTTCTTCCTCCGATTTGCAAACACCGAAAAGTGAGTTGAAAAAACGAGGCGCAGCCGAGTTTTTTTTAACTGACTTTGAGGAAATTACTGATGAAATTACTTCTCAAACTAATGAATATTTCTTGGAGTCAAAGAAAAAGTTTACGGAATTTAATGCAAATTAAGAACACATTTCCAAACCACCGTCACAGTAGTGATTTGCTTTGTTTTCTCCTCATTAAATATTCATGATATGAGAAAGTCTATTCCACACTAATGAAGTTTATTATGGCGTTAATGAAAGTATGTTCACCTTATTGATGCAACAATCGACATAAATGAAAGTATATTTTCTGTTATTGAACAGCAAAGTTTGTATTTTATTATTAGAAATCAATGACCGTCTAATTTTTCTGCTTCGCTTGTTAATGCGCGAAGCCGTGTAGCGTGAATATACTTGATCACATCATCGCAATTCTTGAAACTGAACCAAGCGGTTTTCTATAAACATAGATCAAAAATTATTTGTTCGTTCGACTTGAGCTTTTTTTAGTAAAACAAGTCATGTCTCTTGCCTTCTGCTGATGAGGACGCGCAGTGAGACTGAAATTCCTCCAAATCATTTAAGGTGGAACCAAACTAATTCAGAGCGAATTTTAGACAATTTTGTCAACCTTAACTCAGGCCCCGATGCATATTCGGATTTTTTTGAAAAAGTATTTTTTTTCTTTGCATCTACACGTATCCGGTGAATACGCAACTTGAAAACTTCGAAAACGGATATGTGTGGTAGGAGGAAAAGCTATTCGAAATCAAAACGCTAATTTCAAATATTAAAAAAATTTTTTTTAGAAAAGTCCGGTTTAAAAAATACCTGGATACGTGTGAGATGTTAGATTTGGATGGTTTGACTGCAAAAGCCAAAGCTATCGCTATTGACTATTGATTACTCCACAATAAAACGCTCGAAAACGATAAGCGTATTCATCGAAAACGCATCGATTTGAAATCGCTATCAAAAGTGGAGCCATATACACATTGTTTTGATGTGGACGGTCGAAAACAGAGCCTAAATTTGAAAACGATGACGTCATAGCATCGCGTTATCTCTTTTCCAGACCTCCCTAGTTTCAAAACAAATAATATGGCGGATGAACACATTTTTATGTCGTTGACTTGTTTAATGATCGCTTGTTTGGAACTAAATATTGCTTTGTTCAACCTTCTGTTGGCAAAACATAACAGAAGACATCCATTTTAAGGGCACTTGTATTTTCATAATAATATTAATATTAATTTATTAAATATTAATATAATAATTTTATGTAATAATGTCTCTCTCTCTCTTGGTTTGGTTTGATTTGGTTTGGTTTGGTTTGGTTTGGTTTGGTTTGGTTTGGTTTGGTTTGGTTTGGTTTGGTTTGGTTTGGTTTGGTTTGGTTAAAAACATTTAAACCAACATTTTCATGTCTTCTTAATGAATGTATCTTCCTAAATATTATCCAACGTAAAAATATCCAGCTGTTGGTCCCCCCCTCCCCGCTACGAAGATGATAACTAATTCTAGTACACTCGTTAACCTGATTGCTTGCGTAGGAAGGCTTTAGACCTGAACATCGATCAAGTTCATCTTCACGGTTGAACGACCACTAACTGTAAGGGGGAGAGTCATTTCTTGAGTGTAGCCAAACCACGAAGCTGTGATCATGGCAGCTACACAGAAATTTGCCGGCGAATTTCGAGTTGCGTTAACTTTTGCCCTTTTTACACTTGTTATTGGTAAGTAATAATTAATAATTTCAAAGCATTATCCAAATTGCTTTAATAATTAATGGAAAGAGTATCATCGTGTGTGTAAAACAACTATAAAGTGTTTTTCCAAATGAGCTTTTTTCCAGATTAAGAATTTAAAATATTATTCATTCCTTTCTTTCGACGAACATTTTAATGTAAGAAACATTCAACAGTTAAATATCTTGAAAGCTTTAAATAGCATATTTTCAAAGTTTTAGTCTCTAAATACTGGACTTTAATAAATCAAACTGTTGATCTAATGACTACTGCATTTGTTCACTCGGCAAAGGCTTTTTGTTGGTCATTCTTGAAGGTCAAGGTAAAGGATGAATTTATATAGCGCCATTTACAAGATCAGTGGTGGACTTTACGGGCTGCATATTAATGTGCTAGTAGCCGAGCAGCCGTGCAGCTTACAATCATGAGTGATATGTTAGTATGTTAGTATTATGCCTCCAGATTGGGATAGGCTGTTGAACCGGGAGACAATCCCCTACTCTTATATGAATAATTCAACAGGTTCTTTTATGTCCTCAATTTTACTGCAGCTAGGAAGTGTTAAGAGACAGGGCCTACGGTATTAAGTCCATATCCGAAAAGACTTGAAGGTCTAACCATTCGCAGATATTATTACAAAGGCGGCACCTTCTCCTAAGTTATTTTAAGACCCTTCCGCACAACAGACCGACGCCCTTACCACCTGAACTACCGGGTGGGGTAAAATAAGATCAATATAGATAAATAAAATCGAGCTAAAGAAAAAATCCATGGCATGAACTCAATCGCCAGAGGGATTACTACCACTAAGAGCTTTGTAACATGAAAAGCGTTCTTTTATCTGCAACGAGATTTCCCTCGTCTCGTTCCCACGTTATTCAATGACCCAAGATCTAAAGTAAGCATAAAAAATAGTAAAATCAAATGTCGTCGAAAATATAAAATGTTTTGGGGATATTTTGTAAATTAAATCTAGCTATTTATTATTCAAACTTCACTATGCAGTGTTTATTAATTCGATATTTGGCAGATTAAAGTTTAATAATTGTTAATTTGTTTTCGTTTACAATGCACTTAGTGAACTACGCGTTGCCAAATATTATAATTTTTGAGTGGCTCGAATAGCTAGCACCGTGGCTCGTATCAGAAAAGCCTAAAACATCTTTAAGTTATGAATCAAATTCAATACCTAAACTATTTAACCAAACCTCTTCTGTTAGAAAATGTTTTTCATGGTGATATTATAGATATGTATATGACTGTTATGGCTACTCAAAAGGACATTTGACTAACAGCTTCAATATCAGGTCAAGCAGTTTAAAACTTCAAGATCTTTCGATCATCCATAGTTTACACATAGTTAATAGAGGGGAATGGTTATGAAACCTATTGTTATATGTCTTTGTTCACTTTTTTCAAGCGTGACCGTGCACAATCCTTTGTTTTACCATTGTCTTACGATTGTTGGCAATGGCTGAGTGAACAGACAAAAATCTTTCTTTTGGCTGCTAGTTCAAAATACTTAAAGATTTATAAGAGATATTTGAATATTCCTTACAATAATCCCATAGGCAAAGCTTATGTTTACTTATTTTGCGATTTCGGACGAGCAAAAATCAAACATTGTGCACGGTCAAGACCGTTTCAACATCAAAAGCGAACAAAGACAGATAACAATAAGTTTCCTAACCATTCCCCTCTATTAACTATGGTTTACACAAGTTAGGAATTGCACTATTTCATAATGACGTCACAGCTTGTTTACATGGAGGCAGAATCGCCGAGAACAATGGGAATTTCGACAAAATCTTCATTCTCTCCGAAAGTTTCAAAGTTTCAAGGTTTATCCTTCGATAATAATAGTATTTTGTTGATATTCCTCCCTTCTCTGTTTTGTAAATGCAATTTATTGTGTGTTTTTATCTTTGTGTTTTTGTCCCCCTCTTGCGACCAAAGTCCTTAGCGTTAAAGCAATAGATTGTTTTGATGTGACATCATTATGAAATAGGGCAATTATTATAAACATGATTTATTGCAAGGTTAATACACTCTCTTATAACGGCCACGATCACACATATCCGGATATTTAAAAAAATATAAATTGAAAAATTAATTTCGTTTTGTATATAGAAAATCGCACGATCTCGAGTACGATTCGGAATTTACAGGTACGAGTGATGCTTTGAAAGCTTTCAAAATTGGACGAGCCTTTTTAGACGAGTTCAATTTGAGAACTTTCAAAACATCACGAGTATCTATAAATTCAGAAATGCACGTGAAGATTGTGAAATGTTTTGTTTATAATACACTCAACAAGACTGAGGACAGAGTCAATTTGGGATTAAATTTTGCTCCTCCTGTCCAATCAGAATGGAGTAATTTTGTTGAGTGTATTATAAAGAATATAACTCTAATACGAGTGGAAGGTGGTGCCTTATAGACGATAGTAGATCTTACTTCCATTTTTTCCCTGATTTGACTTTTACACATTATTAACAAGGAATTTTTATTTTAAAACGAGTCATAACACATGTCTACACATGATCGCATTCCAAGATTAATGATTCATTTTGATTTAAAGTGGTCTCTGACTTGTGAAATTTCAGACACAAGTAAATCACAATCATTTAGAATGATTGATTTCATGTCTAAATTTAATCGATTTTTCAAAGATTCGTGGAATAAGATTACTTCTAGTACATGCCAGCATGCAAATTCTGTCGTATAGCCACATTTCGCGGACTAATACCTCTTGCTGTTTTCAATGTTTCGCTACGCTACTACTGTTTACAGGTTTACAGGGACAATAAAATCTTTTGTTCAATTTTAATGAGAAAAAAGCACAACGTCAACTATTAAATGTTGAAAATTTTTCATTTTCATTTTTTAAATATTTTACTTACTTTCTTTTTTTCCCTTCTACGTTTGGTTATTTATCAGTTTGATTTCATTTTTATGTCTTTACTTTCGTCGTTTTTTTTCTGTGGTGTTACGCAATGCTATGCAATGCTGTGGTATGGAGTGCATACCATATATTCGTTAAAAAACGAACGAATTGTACACAGTAGTTTTTATAGGTCTACTGAACTTACTACTTTGTGCAAATTTACGCACTCTGCTATCAAATATGCTGATAAACTAGAAGGTTATCGAACGTGCCTGCGTGACTATGACGTAGCATAAGGGATTATTTAATAAACACCGCTGTGGTTCTGGAATACGGTATTTTAAAAGCATCAACCTTTTAATTGTGACTCACATAAAGTTCATCAAAAAATGCCCAGCGTTCAGTATTAAAGTGCTACTACGACGAAAATCGCTCAAACTTGGATTCAGCTGAAACTTCCTAAGAATACTCTTTAAAGATCCAATAATCACTGTATGAAGTGTTTTCTCGATGTTCAGGACGAAAGTATGATATTTTTACGATTATTTTTTGGAGTCTGTGACGTCATACACTCAACATCAAACATTGCTACATATATTTCTTTGTATATAAATCCTTAATTTATTTTATTCCTGTGAAGCCCAAAGGGTAGCTAATGTGCTTATTTCACATTACTTGTGACTATAATTTATATTTTGGGGTGTTTGGGTATTTCTTTCTCCCTTTACTACTGATATTTTGATCATAAACTACAAAGAAATGTATGGAGCGATGTTCGATATTGAGTGTATGACGTCACAGACTCCAAAAAATAATCGTGAAAATATCATACTTTCGTCCTGAATATCGAGAAAACACTTCATACAGTGATTATTGGACCTTTAAAGAGTATTCTTAGGAAGTTTCAGCTGAATCCAAGTTTGAGCGATTTTCGTCGTAGTAGCACTTTAAAAGTTGCCACAAAATAACTCAAACACTTATGTTATGTCAAAGTCATTAACATGTTTGAAATATGAACCTTCGTATTTCAAAGACAGGACCCTCAAATGACGAAATATTTCACAATCACTAGAGTGCACGCACTAAAACCGTGAACATTAAATAGTACTAATTAGTACTATTTCATACAGAATCCTTTGTTTCCTATTGTTTAATTATCACTATTTAGTGCTAAAAATTAGTAATTGTTTCACGGATTTAGTGTGAGCACTCTACCTAAAGAATCAATTTTGAAAATATTGTGCTCATAAGGACTTTAAATCAGTGATCAATTGTGACGACCAAGTCTGAGTAAACACAACCACTATCCTATATTGTTTATGTTTTTACTCGGGCTATCTGCAAGGTAGGCCGAGTCTAGGTTTCGGCTTTCTATCAATCTATCTATAGAGTACAGTATATACGTCGCATATGTACCTGCAAACCAGCAAGTGCTAAAAGCGGAACTCCCGATACGGAAGTCACAGGGAGAACAATTTGAATGAAACTGAAAGGTAAAAATATGATCGGGGAAAAAATATTCAATTATTTTTTATTCGAGATGAAGATAAATTTGGCTATTAAACTTTTGTAAAAAAACGTTTTACGTATAGAAATACCGAAAGATAACAAAAGTAAAATTAACGTTTGATATAATGTAAGATATTAGACACAAGCAGCAGGAAAGAACTATTGTGTAAACATTTTTCACTGAAGTGGATAATTTACGGATTCTATTCGGTATCAATGCTGAATACTCACCTCGCTGACTGAGAAAGTAGCCGTCGACAAACTGATTTGCTTGTTATAGCAATTTCTCTTTCGAATTCGGCAAGATACTAAAAACTATGCAAAGCAGAGGCTGGAATAAAATAGGAAGTTGAAGCATATGATATTTTAAAACTTTGAGACTGAATAGTGATTAAATCATAGTAGTTTCATTTCCAAAGCTAATTACAATCGAAATCGACAATCGCCAGATCAAATAGGAAGTGGTTTTTCCCCCCGGGGGGTGGGGGAGTAATCTCATATATGGACTATACGGGGATGATCCGCTGAACAGGGTATGGTTTTTCAAGCTTCTTGTCAAAAACAGGGTATGCAATTTCACTCAAGTTCCAATTTTTTTCCTGAGCTTCCTGTCATATCCAGGGTTTCTCCTGTCGTATTGACCGAAACTGGTCCAGGTTATTATGGTCTTCAAGAAGCGATACGCGAGCTGGCATGATAATTGAAACAGGAACTCAGTCGCAATTAATTATATCTTTTGTCATAAACAGGGTCTACAAAATTTGAGTCTTTTTGTCATAAACAGGGTACCCGTTTCAGAATCCCAGCGGAACACCCCTACCCAAATCCTGGGGGAGTACCCCCCCCCCCCCCCCTCAGGGGGTTGTCGAACTCAAATATTCAATTTAGGGGGGGAAATCTCTTGGAGCCATTGCTGCGCCTAGGTCAAACTAATAATAGACAGTATCTTGCAGTATAGATGTTATGACGGTTTTGGCCGCCATTTTAACGAGTAGGCAAAAGTCTAGAAGGCGCGGTTACCAAGTCTCATACATTCTTTGTAAATTTTTATCGAGTGACGGCGAAACAGTGTTAAAAACTATCAGTTCTTGCTTTTTCTCTTTATTGTGGGCATAAATACTCTCGATTATTCAAGGTAAGGACACGTTTTAATCATAGCAGGAGAGCCAAGCTCATGGGATCAATATTTTGATCGATTCGAGCCGATTTTTGTGAATCGTCTGGCACCGAGTCCACGTTGATGGATGCGTGCAAATCAAAACAAACACGAATCGTCATAAAATCTGTTGAATCTGTTGAAGTGTAAAATATAATTCTTAGTAGAAATCTAGTTAAACCTCAAGCAAGATATTTTCAAGGAGTCCAAAAGCCTCTTTGCTCAGCCGAATTTAGCGAGGACACGAAGCCCAGTTCTCGAATAGATGCAAGGCATCGGCGTGGAAGGAGCTTAGTTTATCAGTTAATCATTCTACTGTACCCTAGGTTTTCAAAAGGCTTCTAATAAATTGCCTGTAGAAGGTTTATTACAGAACGACGTTTACGTTCAAATCGATTGGGTTTAGAAGTAAAATCCTAAGAAAAAAGACATTTAGTTCGTTAAACACGTATACCACCACGAACAAGCGAGGCACATTTAGCTCACAAAAATGCGCGAATAGAAGACAAAAACAAGATGAAAATTAAGAGAGAACAACACTTACCAAACGATGAACTACTCACAATAAAGTACATGACAGACAACACGGCGCGCGGGGTTAATCGGTTAGGGAACACACAGACACTGGACATACTGAAACGACGGATACACGGACTAACTTAAATACTGTTGAGAAATGCCTCAACATTGCCCTAATTCACTATGACGTCACATCAAAACAATCTTCAACAATCTATTGTTTAAACCCAAAGCATCATGGTCGTCGGACGGGGACGAATCAACGCAAATTCACCGAAAATTGTTCTAAAACCCGTATCAATCCACGAAGAGAAGTAGAACCGCCACCCAGTTAGCTCAGTTGTTAAGAGCGTCGGTCTGTTGTGCGGGAGGTCATGGTTCAAGCCTCGACCGGACCAACACTCAGGGTCTTTAAAATAACTGAGGAGAAGGTGCTGCCTTTGTAATTACATCTGCAAATGGTTAGACCTTCACGTGGCTCGGATGATCACGTTAATGGCGGTCCCGTCCCTAATTGACTAGATACGTTAAAAGAGGACCACGAGTTTATCAGTTGAATTACTGTCAAGTGTTATCCTCTATAAACAAAGTTAATTATTATTATTATTATAATAGCCAGCAAACGCCCAGAATATTTTTTAGTACATATTAACCCATATTATATCTGAAAACCAGGCAATTTTAGATTAACCTGTTTCGCTAGGAGCAAATTTTGCTGAATGTTCTATTGGATTTGGTGATTCTATCCCCCATATAAACAAGCAGTGAAATAGTAAATTAGGGCAATTGATAAAGAGGTATGGCTCGGAAATAAGTTGAACATTACGTTAAATTTTCACAGCACCAGAAAAGATATTGAGGTGAATCACGAGTGCCATTACACATTTATTAGAGGATATTTACTTTTAACAGAATGCATCACGTGAAGACAACTCTTAGAATCGAACACATTACGATCAACTGAATGCGCTTTACATTTATAACAAGTGGATGACTTTTACGGGCTGTATATTAAGGCGCTGTTAGGCGCTGTACAATTTACAATCATCAGGAAATGATATTCTTACCTTTATCTTTTGTTCAGCTTGTTCAGAGAATGATCCCTGCCTCAATTACGGTACTTGTGTGACCAATAATGGCACAAGCTTCTGTCAATGCCAACCAGGATTCACAGGCCATCGCTGTGAAACAAGTGAGTAATATAATAATATTAGTAGAGACTTTCCACCATCAGGTGATGGCATCCACATTGGGAGGGAGCGATAGACCCTAACCCTTAAAACGTTTCATTTCTATTGTTCCCGCTAATCGAACATTGCATTTTGGGGTCCTAGGATTAAGAGCCGAGGAGGATTCATGTAGGAAAGCTTACGAAGTGGATCAAAGCAAACGATTCTTATTATAGCCATAAACTTACTTGTTACTTCAGAAATAAATTCCTAAATAAATATATCAGGGTTTTTTAATACTCGTTCTTTTTCAAGAAATACCGGGGTACGTTGTTTGTGGCAATTACACAAAAACTAATTCTTCCCTGAGTGGGGAAACAGTGGAACCGCTGGAGATCATTAGTTGTCACACCAATCAAAGATGCATCAATCTGACATACGAGGGAGTATCATCATCTCCAAGCTACAGCATTAACGTAGCTACACGAAGATGCGTCAACGTATCATATTGCAGTCAGCTGTGTGCTCACTGGAAAGAACAGGAACAGACACAGCATGGCGTGAATATAACTACATGTGACGGTGCTTGCTGCGATGGTGATTTCTGCAACGTTGGGGATTTGTTTAACATTTCATTAGGTACGTCTACTTTTTGATGCGCCATCAAGTTAAGCCCAAGTAAAAATTCAAAGTTTGTACCCAAGTTCAACGGACTAACGAGTTCGTTTTCTTGCAGTTATGAACCCATGCGATTCCAATCCATGTCAAAACAATGGAACGTGTAGCTTCACCAACAGAAACTACGTCTGCTCCTGTACAGCACAATACACGGGAAGTAAATGTGAAACAAGTAAGTCACAGACCTATTGTCAATTTCCCAACATTGAAACCACGAAAATATTTTCTCGTTTCTGTCCTAAATATTCTCACACAACCTCCTTCTACAGCTACTCAATCTCTAACACCACGAATTCAAATATTATTCAAATATGCGACATTATTTTCACAGATATTCCTACCGCAGCCCCTGGTTCTCAAACAACTGCAAGTCTTGGATCACAAACAACTGCAGGTCCTGGTTCTCAAACTACCACAAGTCATGGATCTCAAACGACTGCAGGTCCTGGTTCTCAATCAACTGCTGGTCCTGGTTCTCAAACAACTGCTGGTCCTGGTTCTCAAACAACTGCTGGTCCTGGTTCTCAAACTACTGCAAGTCATGGATCTCAAACCACGGCAGGTCCTGGTTCTCAAACTACCGCAGGTTCTGTTTCTCAAACAACTTCGGGTCCTGGTTCTCAAACTACTGCAGGTCCTGGTTCTCAAACTACCGCAGGTCCTGGTTCTCAGACTACTTCAAGTCCTGGTTCTCAAACTACTGCAGGTCCTGGTTCTCAAACTACCGCAAGTCCTGGATCTCAAACCACTGCGGGTCCTGGTCCTCAAACCACCGTACGTCCTGGTTCTCAAACAACTGAAGGTCCTGGTTCTCAAACAACTGCAGGTCCTGGTTCTCAAACTACCGTAAATCCTGGATCTCAAACCACTGCACGTCCTGGTTTTCAAACTACCACAGTTTCTGGTCCTCAAACTACCGCAAGTTCTGGATCTCAAACTACCGCAAGTCCTGGATCTCAAACCACTCCGGCTCCTGGTTCTCAACCTACCGCAGGTCCTGGTTCTCAAACTTCTGCAGGTCCTGGATCTCAAACAACTGCAGATCCTGTTTCTCAAACTACCGTACGTCCTGGATCTCAAACCACTGCGGGTACAGGTTCTCAAACAACCGCAAGTCTTGGATCTCAGACTACCGCAAGTCCTGAATCTCAAACCACTGTACGTCCTGGTTCTCAAACTACAGCAATTCCTGGTTCTCAAACTACTACAACACCTGGTTTTCAAACTACCACAGTTTCTGGTTCTCAAACTACTGCAAGTCTTGGTTCTCAAACCACTGCAGATCATGGTTCTCAAACTACAGCAGGTCCTGGTCATCAAACTTCTGCAGGTCCTGGATCTCAAACCACTGCGGGTCTTGGTCCTCAAACAACCGTACGTGCTGGTTCTCAATCAACTGCAAGACCTGGTTCTCAAACAACTGTAGGTCCTGGTCCTCAAACCACTGCGGGTCCTAGTTCTCAAACAACCGTGCGTCCTGGTTCTCAAACAACTGCAGGTCCTGGTTCTCAAACCACTGCGGGTCTTGGTCCTCAAACCACCGTACGTGCTGGTTCTCAATCAACTGCAGGTCCTAGTTCTCAAACAACCGCAGTTCCACAAACTACCACCACTGGTTCTCCAATTTCAACCTCTGGACCACCTATTTCAGGTAGGAGTAGGGATTCTTAACTTGGTGTTCTGCATGATATCTTAGAACATCGAGACCAAGGTCCGGGTCCTTACCACCACAGATATCTTGATACTTTCCGATCAACCGATAAATCGTACTAAAGATACATGAATACGATACTTTCAGATGAAAACTGTTAATTATATCTGGAGGAAAGTGAAACATATATCTGCACTCTAACATTAGAACACATTACAATTAACTGAATGCGCTTTACATTCATGACAAGTGGAGGACTTTCACTGGCTGTATATTAAGGCGCTATTAGCTGCCGTCCAGTTTACAATCATCAGTAAATGATATCCTTACCTTTGTCTTTTGTTCAGCTTGTTCAGAGAATGATCCCTGCCTCAATTACGGTACTTGTGTGACCAATAATAGAACATTCTCCTGTCAATGCCAACCAGGATTCACAGGCCGTCGCTGTGAAACAAGTGAGTAATATAATATTATTAGTAGAGACTTTACACCATCACGTGATGGCATCCATATTGGGAGAAAGCAATAGACCCTAACCCTTAAAACGTTTCATATCTATTGTTCTCGCCAATCGAACATGGCATTTTGGGGGCCTAGGATCGAGAGGAGGGAATTTAGCACGAAAGATTGGGTAGTGCATTAGCAAACGATTCTTATTTAGGCCATAAACTTACTTGTTACTTCAGAAATAAATTCCTAAATAAATATATCAGGGTTTTTTAATACTCGTTCTTTCTTCAAGAAATACCGGGGTACGTTGTTTGTGGCAATTACACAAAAACTAATTCTTCCCTGAGTGGGGAAACAGTGGAACCGCTGGAGATCATTACTTGTCACACCAATCAAAGATGCATCAATCTGACATACGAGGGAGTATCATCATCTCCAAGCTACAGCATTAACGTAGCTACACGAAGATGCGTCAACGTATCATATTGCAGTCAGCTGTGTGCTCACTGGAAAGAACAGGAACAGACACAGCATGGCGTGAATATAACTACATGTGACGGTGCTTGCTGCGATGGTGATTTCTGCAACGTTGGGGATTTGTTTAACATTTCATTAGGTACGTCTACTTTTTGATGCGCCATCAAGTTAAGCCCAAGTAAAAATTCAAAGTTTGTACCCAAGTTCAACGCACTAACGAGTTCGTTTTCTTGCAGTTGTGAACCCATGCGATTCCAATCCATGTCAAAACAATGGAACGTGTAGCTTCACCAACAGAAACTACGTCTGCTCCTGTACAGCACAATACACGGGAAGTAAATGTGAAACAAGTAAGTCACAGACCTATTGTCAATTTCCCAACATTGAAACCACAAAAATATTTTCTTGTTTCTGTCCTAAATATTCTCACACAACCTCCTTCTACAGCTACTCAATCTCTAACACCACGAATTCAAATATTATTCAAATATGCGACATTATTTTCACAGATATTCCTACCGCAGCCCCTGGTTCTCAAACAACTGCAAGTCTTGGATCACAAAAAACTGCAGGTCCTGGTTCTCAAACTACCACAAGTCATGGATCTCAAACGACTGCAGGTCCTGGTTCTCAATCAACTGCTGGTCCTGGTTCTCAAACAACTGCTGGTCCTGGTTCTCAAACTACTGCAAGTCATGGATCTCAAACCACGGCAGGTCCTGGTTCTGAAACAACTGCTGGTCCTGGTTCTCAAACTACTGCAAGTCATGGATCTCAAACCACGGCAGGTCCTGGTTCTCAAACTACCGCAGGTTCTGTTTCTCAAACAACTGCGGATCCTGGTTCTCAAACTACTGCAGGTCCTGGTTCTCAAACTACCGCAGGTCCTGGTTCTCAGACTACTTCAAGTCCTGGTTCTCAAACTACTGCAGGTCCTGGTTCTCAAACTACCGCAAGTCCTGGATCTCAAACCACTGCGGGTCCTGGTCCTCAAACCACCGTACGTCCTGGTTCTCAAACAACTGCAGGTCCTGGTTCTCAAACTACCGTAAATCCTGGATCTCAAACCACTGCAGGTCCTGGTTCTCAAACTACTGCAGATCCTGTTTCTCAAACTACCGTACGTCCTGGATCTCAAACCACTGCGGGTACAGGTTCTCAAACAACCGCAAGTCTTGGATCTCAGACTACCGCAAGTCCTGAATCTCAAACCACTGTACGTCCTGGTTCTCAAACTACAGCAATTCCTGGTTCTCAAACTACTACAACACCTGGTTTTCAAACTACCACAGTTTCTGCTTCTCAAACTACTGCAAGTCTTGGTTCTCAAACCACTGCAGATCCTGGTTCTCAAACTACAGCAGGTCCTGGTCATCAAACTTCTGCAGGTCCTGGATCTCAAACCACTGCGGGTCTTGGTCCTCAAACCACCGTACGTGCTGGTTCTCAATCAACTGCAAGACCTGGTTCTCAAACAACTGTAGGTCCTGGTCCTCAAACCACTGCGGGTCCTAGTTCTCAAACAACCGTGCGTCCTGGTTCTCAAACAACTGCAGGTCCTGGTTCTCAAACAACTGCAGGTCCTGGTTCTCAAACTACCGTAAATCCTGGATCTCAAACCACTGCAGGTCCTGGTTCTCAAACTACTGCAGATCCTGTTTCTCAAACTACCGTAGGTCCTGGATCTCAAACCACTGCGGGTACAGGTTCTCAAACAACCGCAAGTCTTGGATCTCAGACTACCGCAAGTCCTGGATCTCAAACCACTGTACGTCCTGGTTCTCAAACTACAGCAATTCCTGGTTCTCAAACTACTACAACACCTGGTTTTCAAACTACCACAGTTTCTGGTTCTCAAACTACTGCAAGTCTTGGTTCTCAAACCACTGCAGATCCTGGTTCTCAAACTACAGCAGGTCCTGGTCCTCAAACTACCGCAAGTCCTGGATCTCAAACCACTCCGGCTCCTGGTTCTCATTCCACCATACGTCCTGGTTCTCAAACAACTGCAGGTCCTGGTTCTCAAACTACAGCGGATCTTGGTCCTCAAACAACTGCAGATCCTGGTCCTCAAACTACAACAGGTCCAGGTTCTCAAACCACTACAAGTCCTGGATCTCAAACCACTGCAGATCCTGGTCCTCAAACTACCGCAAGTTCTGGATCTCAAACTACCGCAAGTCCTGGATCTCAAACCACTCCGGCTCCTGGTTCTCAACCTACCGCAGGTCCTGGTTCTCAAACTTCTGCAGGTCCTGGATCTCAAACAACTGCAGGTCCTGGTCCTCAAACTACCGTACGTCCTGGATCTCAAACCACTGCGGGTACAGGTTCTCAAACAACCGCAAGTCTTGGATCTCAGACTACCGCAAGTCCTGGATCTCAAACCACTGTACGTCCGGTTTCTCAAACTACAGCAATTCCTGGTTCTCAAACTACTACAACACCTGGTTTTCAAACTACCACAGTTTCTGGTTCTCAAACTACTGCAAGTCTTGGTTCTCAAACCACTCCGGCTCCTGGTTCTCAACCTACCGCAGGTCCTGGTTCTCAAACAACTGCAGGTCCTGGTTCTCAAACTACTGCAAGACCTGGTTTTCAAACTACCACAGTTTCTGGTTCTCAAACTACTGCAAGTCTTGGTTCTCAAACCACTGCAGATCCTGGTTCTCAAACTACTGCAGGTCCTGGTTCTCAAACGACTGTAGGTCCTGGTCCTCAAACCACTGCGGGTCCCAGTTCTCAAACAACCGTGCGTCCTAGTTCTCAAACAACTGCAGGTCCTGGTTCTCAAACTACCGCAGGTCCTGGGTCTCAAACCACTGCGGGTCCTGGTCCTCAAACCACCGTACGTCCTGGTTCTCAATCAACTGCAGGTCCTAGTTCTCAAACCACCGCAGGTCCACAAACTACCACCACTGGTTCTCCAATTTCAACCTCTGGACCACCTATTTCAGGTAGGAGTAGGGATTCTTAACTTGGTGTTCTGCATGATATCTTAGAACATCGAGACCAAGGTCCGGGTCCTTACCACCACAGATATCTTGATACTTTCCGATCAACCGATAAATCGTACTAAAGATACATGAATACGATACTTTCAGATGAAAACTGTTAATTATATCTGGAGGGAAAGTGAAACATATATCTGCACTCTAACATTAGAACACATTACAATTAACTGAATGCGCTTTACATTCATGACAAGTGGAGGACTTTCACTGGCTGTATATTAAGGCGCTATTAGCCGCCGTCCAGTTTACGATCATCAGTAAATGATATCCTTACCTTTGTCTTTTGTTCAGCTTGTTCAGAGAATGATCCCTGCCTCAATTACGGTACTTGTGTGACCAATAATAGAACATTCTCCTGTCAATGCCAACCAGGATTCACAGGCCGTCGCTGTGAAACAAGTGAGTAATATAATATTATTAGTAGAGACTTTACACCATCACGTGATGGCATCCATATTGGGAGAAAGCAATAGACCCTAACCCTTAAAACGTTTCATATCTATTGTTCTCGCCAATCGAACATGGCATTTTGGGGGCCTAGGATCGAGAGGAGGGAATTTAGCACGAAAGATTGGGTAGTGCATTAGCAAACGATTCTTATTTAGGCCATAAACTTACTTGTTACTTCAGAAATAAATTCCTAAATAAATATATCAGGGTTTTTTAATACTCGTTCTTTTTCAAGAAATACCGGGGTACGTTGTTTGTGGCAATTACACAAAAACTAATTCTTCCCTGAGTGGGGAAACAGTGGAACCGCTGGAGATCATTACTTGTCACACCAATCAAAGATGCATCAATCTGACATACGAGGGAGTATCATCATCTCCAAGCTACAGCATTAACGTAGCTACACGAAGATGCGTCAACGTATCATATTGCAGTCAGCTGTGTGCTTACTGGAAACAACAGGAACAGACACAGCATGGCGTGAATATAACTACATGTGACGGTGCTTGCTGCGATGGTGATTTCTGCAACGTTGGGGATTTGTTTAACATTTCATTAGGTACGTCTACTTAGTGTCAACGTACTGATGCGCCATCAAGCCCCAGTAAAAATTCAAAGTGTGTGCCCAGGTTCAACGCACTAACGAGTTCGTTTTCTTGCAGTTGTGAACCCATGCGACTCCAATCCATGTCAAAACAATGGAGCGTGTAGCTACACGAACAGAAACTACGTCTGCTCCTGTACAGCACAATACACGGGAAGCAACTGTGAAACAAGTAAGTCACAGACCTATTGTCAATTTCCCAACACTACAAACCACGAAAATATTTTCTTGTTTCTGTCCTAAATATTCTCACACAACCTCCTTCTACAGCTACTCAACCTCTAACGCCACAAACTCATATATTAATATACGACATTATTTTCACAGACATTCCTACCGCAGCTCCTGGTTCTCAAACAACTACAGGTCCGGGTTCTCAAACTACAGCAATTCCCGGTTCTCAAACAACTACAGGTCCGGGTTCTCAAACTACTGCGGCTCCTGGTTCTCAAACAACTGCAGGTCCTGGTTCTCAGACAACTGCAGGTCCTGGATCTCAAACTACTGCGGCTCCTGGTTCTCAAACAACTGCAGGTCCTGGATCTCAAACAACTGCAGGTCCTGGTTCTCAAACTACCGCAGGTCTTGTTTCTCAAACTACTGCAGGTCCTGGTTCTCAAACTACCGCAGGTCCTGGTTCTCAAACTACTGCAAGTCCTGGATCTCAAACCACTCCGGCTCCTGGTTCTGAAACCACCCTACGCCCTGGTTCTCAAACTACCGGAAGTCCTGGTTCTCAAACTACAGCAGGTCCTGGTTCTCAAACTACTGCAGGTCCTGGATCTCAAACTACCGCAAGTCCTGGATCTCAAACCACTCCGGCTCCTGGTTCTCATTCCACCATACGTCCTGGTTCTCAAACAACTGCAGGTCCTGGTTCTCAAACTACAGCGGATCTTGGTTCTCAAACAACTGCAGATCCTGGTCCTCAAACTACAACAGGTCCAAAAGCAAGTCCTGGATCTCCAGTCCAAGCGGCTCATCTGGTTCTCAAACCACCGCAATTCCTGGTTCTCAAACACCGCAAGTCCTGGATCTCAAACCACCCGTCCTGGTTCTCAAACTACGCAGTCCTGGATCTCAACACTGCGGTCTGTTCTCAAACAATGCAGGTCCTGGTTCTCAAACTACTCTGCAACCTAGTCCTGGTACATCTCAAACAACTGCTAGGTCCAAATACCGGCCGGATCTCAAACCACTGATCTGTTTCAAACCACCGCAAGTCCTGGTTCTCAAACTACCGAGTCCTGGATCTCAAACAACTACAGGTCCGGTTCTCAAACTACTGCAATTCCGGTTCTCAAACAACTGCAGGTCCTGGTTCTCAAACTACCGCAAGTCCTGGATCTCAAACAACTACAGGTCCCGGTTCTCAAACTACTGCAATTCCCGGTTCTCAAACTACCGCAAGTCTGGATCTCAAACAACTGCAGGTCCTGGTTCTCAAACTACTGCAAGTCCTGGTTCTCAAACTCCTGCAGGTCCACAACTACCACCACTGGTTCTCCAATTTCAACCTCTTCACCTCCTATTTCAGGTAGGAGTAGGGATTGTTAATTTGGGGTTCTGTATGATATTTTAGAACATTGAGACCAGGTCCGGGTCCTTACCATCACAGATGTCTTGATAATTTCCGTTCAACCGATAAATCGTACTAAAGATACATGAATACTTTCAGATGAGTACTTTCAGATGAAAACTGTTATTTAGATCTGAAGGGAACTTGAAACATATCTCTGCACTCTAACAATAGAACACATTACAGTCAACAGAATGCGCTTTACATTCATGACAAGTGGACAACTTTCACGGGTTGTATATTAAGGCGTTGTTAGCTGCCGTCCAGTTTACAATCATCAGTAAATGATATCCTTACCTTTGTCTTTTGTTCAGCTTGTTCAGAGAACGATCCCTGCCTCAATTACGGTTCTTGTGTGAGCAATAATGAAACAAGCTTCTGTGAATGCCAACCAGGATTCACAGGCCATCGCTGTGAAACAAGTAAGTAATATAATAATATTAGTAGAGGACTTTCCACCATCAGATGATGGCATCCATATTGGGAGGCAGCAATAGACCCTAACCCTTAAAACGTTTCATATCTATTGTTCTCGCCAATCGAACATGGCATTTTGGGAGCCATGGATCAAGAGGAGTGACTCTAGGACGAAAGCTTGGGGTAGTGCATTACAGCTAAACGATTCTTATTTAGGCCATAAACCTACTTGTTACTTCATAAATTAATTCCATTAAAGATAACAGGGTTTTTAATACTCGTTCTTTTTCAAGAAATACCGGGCAACGTTGTTTGTGGCAATTACACAAAACTAATTCTTCCCTGAGTGGGGGAAACAGTGGAACCGCTGAAGATCATTACTTGTCACGACGATCAAAGATGCCATCAATCTGACATACGAGGAGTATCATTATCTCCAAGCTACGCATTAACGTAGCTACACGAAGATGCGTCAACGTATCATATTGTAGTCAGCTGTGTGCTTACTGGAAAGAACAGGAACAGACACAGCATGGCGTGAATATAACTACATGTGACGGTGCTTGCTGCGATGGTGATTTCTGCAACGTTGGGATTTGTTTAACATTTCATTAGGTAAGTCTACTTAGTGTCAACTTACTGATGCGCCATCAAGTTAAGCCCCAGTAAAAATTCAAAGTTTGTGCCCAAGTTCAACGCACTAACGAGTTCGTTTTCTTGCAGTTGTGAACCCATGCGACTCCAATCCATGTCAAAACAATGGAGCGTGTAACTACACCAACAGAAACTACGTCTGCTCCTGTACAGCACAATACACGGGAAGCAACTGTAAAACAAGTAAGTCACAGACCTATTGTCAATTTCCCAACACTACAAACCACGAAATATTTTCTTGTTCCTGTCCTAATATTCTCACACAAACTCCTTCTACAGCTACTCAATCTCTAACACCACAAATTTATATATTAATATACGACATTATTTTCACAGACATTCCTACCGTAGCTCCTGGTCTCAAACAACTGCAGGTCCAGGTTCTCATGTGACTACCGCAGGTTCTGGTTCTTCACAACCGGCAGTCCTGGTTCTCAAACCACTGAAGCTCCTGGTTCTGCAAACCCACCGCAAGTTCCTGTGTTCTCAAACACGGAGTCCTGGATCTCAAACCATGCGGGTCCTGGATCAAACTACCGCCTGTCTTGGTTCTCAAACTTAACTGCAGGTCTGTTCTCAACCTACTGACGGTCCTGGATCTCAAACTAACGCGGTCATGGTTCTCAAAAATACCGCAAGTCGGTGTCAAACGACTGCGCAGGTACCTAGTTCTCAAACCACTGGCAGGTGATGGTTTCAAACCACCGCAAGGGTCCCTTGGTTCTCAAACTACCGCAAGTCCTGGTCTCAAACACCGCAGGTCCTGGTTCTCCAAACTACCCGCAGGTCCTGGTCTCAAAACTACCGCACGTCCTGGTTCCAAACTACAGAGGTCCTGGTTCTCAAACCACTGAAGGCCTGGACTCAACCCACTGAGTCCGGATCTCAAAAACCATAGGCCCTCCGGTTCTCAAACTACCGCAAGTCCTGGATCATCTCCAAACCACTGCAGGTCCTGGTCTCAAACTACCAAACAAACTTGCAACCTGGATCTCAAACCACTGGTCCTAGGGTTCTCAAACCACTACCGCAGTCCTGGTTCTCAACTACCGCAGTCCTGGTTCTCAAACTACCGCAAGTCGGGAGGTCCTGGTTCTCAGTCCTCTCAAACCACCAAGTCCTGGATCTCAAACCACTACGGCTCCTGGTTCTCAAACTCTACCGCAACTGCAGTCCTCTCAAACTACCGCAGGTCTGGTTCTCAAACAACTGCAGGGTCCTGGTTCTCAAACGACTGGTCCTTCTCAAACCACTGCAGGTCCTGGTTCTCAAACTACCGTGGTCCAGGTTCTCGAACTACCGCAAGTCCTGGTTCAAACTACCGCAGGTCCTGGTTCTCAAACTACCGCAGGTCCTGGTTCTCAAACCACTGCAGGTCCTGGATCTCAAACCACTGCAGGTCCTGGATCTCAAACTACTGCAGGTCCTGGTTCTCAAACCACTGCAGGTCCTGGATCTCAAACCACTGCGGCTCCTGGTTCTCAAACTACCGCAAGTCCTGGATCTCAATCCACTGCGGCTCCTGGTTCTCAAACTACCGCAAGTCCTGGATCTCAATCCACTGCGGCTCCTGGTTCTCAAACCACTGCAGGTCCTGGATCTCAAACTACCGCAGGTCCTGGTTCTCAAACCACTGCAGGTCCTGGATCTCAAACCACTGCGGCTCCTGGTTCTCAAACTACCGCAAGTCCTGGATCTCAATCCACTGCGGCTCCTGGTTCTCAAACCACCGCAGGTCCTGGTTCTCAAACAACCGCAAGTCCAGGTTCTCAAACTACCGCAGGTGCTGGTTCTCAAACAACCGCAAGTCCAGGTTCTCAAACTACCGCAGGTGCTGGTTCTCAAACTACCGCAGGTCCTGGTTCTCAAACTACGGCAAGTCCAGGTTCTCAAACTACCGCAGGTGCTGGTTCTCAAACAACCGCAGGTCCTGGTTCTCAAACAACCGCAAGTTCTGGTTCTCAAACAACTGCAGGTCCTGGTTCTCAAACTACCGCAGGTCCTGGCTCTCAAACTACCGCTGGTCCTGGTATGTTTATTGCTTACGTGTCTTAACTTTATACATTTCTAATGGCACGTGTTTTGATTTAAATTAGAAATTTAATATGAAATATATTATGGAATTTTGATTGTTGTTATTCATAATGATGTTTTAATTTGTTTTTCTCTGTCTTCTCGTTTGTGTGTTGTGAGTGTTCTTTTTTTGCTTGTTTTCTCACTATATTGCGTTTGTTGCATGTCTGTCTTATAATAGCTTGTTTTCTTTTAGTTGTTTTTTGTTGTATCACTATAATGCGTTTGTTGTATGTTTGTCCTTCTTGCAATAGCTTGTTTTCGTTTAGCAGTTTTCTCACTATAGTGTGTTTGTTGTATGTCTGTCTTGCAATTGCTTGTCGTTTTCTTTTAGCTGTTTTCTCACTATAGTTTGTTTGTTGCACGTCTGTCTTGCAATTGCTTGTCGTTTTCTTTTAGCTGTTTTCTCACTATAGTGTGCTTGTTGCACGTCTGTCTTGCAATTGATTGTTTTCTTTTTTTCTGAAATGGTGGTCGATTTGTGTGGAAAACCTATTGCCTATTGATCATCTCTAAATGTATAACAAAATACTTAATATTTCATGAAAAGTGAAAAGCGCTCCATTCAAATAATTTCTTGTCTTTTTCAGGGGTCAACGAGTGCATCAGCAGCCCATGTGATAACGGAGGGACGTGTATTGATCGAGTGGTTGGTTTTTATTGTCAATGTCATCAAGCTTTCTTTGGCAGCACATGTCAGCATAGTAAGTATCGATTATATTCTTAATAAACATAGTAAGTACTAGATCAATTGTATTCATAATAAGAAAAAATCTCGGTTAAAATGTTGGTAGCAGGACTGCCTCTCACTTCTGGGGTAAATCAGTGAACCCTGAGAAGAGTACACCGGTCCCAGAGGTTTCTCGTAGTCTTTCTTGCTTTTCTTTCTTCGAAATGTTTTCTGGGTCCCAACACATGCAATTTGGGAATAGGTTTATTTCTTAGCTATATCTTACTCTCATAAGCGTCATAAAACAAGCGTTATCAATATATTTCGAAATTGGAAACAAACTTATTTTCCTGGACCCACCATCGTGCGAGTATAGACGGTTGCTTGTTAGCTTTTTTCTGTGCGTAAGAATTTGTATCCAAGAATCTTTCTGCTTTGTATTTTATATGTATCCATAGCGTCGTACTATGACATTTTTCTAGAAATAGCCCTGAAAAAAACAACCTGAAAGATGACTTACTTTGTTTGTTTTTTTCTTTTCGAACCACATTTAGTTTGTGTATGGGAATAACTAAAAAAAATGTTTGTTTGATTTACGTCTGTATTAACTTAAGTTTTGGAGTTTTAAACTTCAACAAAGAAATAATACTCAAGAGAGTGTCAAATAAGCTATAATGCGGGGAAAACAACGAGAAATAGGTCTGGACTTCAAAAGAAGATAGAAAGGGGTTTCTTATGCTCCATTAAAACTCGCTAAAAAAGTACGCTGCAAACGGAATAAATAACCCAGACTTTCACATCCTCTTTTCTAGTCGATCCTTGCTTTTTTGATCCATTGCGAAAACAACGCAAAATGTGAGCCAAATGTCACCCATCCAGAGGAGTACAATTGTGTCTGTCTGCCTGGTTACAGCGGAGATCGATGCGAACAAGGTAGGTAAACATGACTAACTGAAGGATTTTCTCTTACCACGATACTAAAGCTAACGAAATGATTAAGGGATCTGTATAAAACTATTTTAAAATGCTATTGGAGGCAAAGGAGATGGGGAAAACAAGTGGCAGATAGGCATTGCATGATCCAAAACCTCCAGGTAGCAAATGGTCTTTTTTGCCTCAGACGAATTGTCAAACGACGTTGAAAAATATGTTGCTGTTATGGCGAAGACGGGGGCTGAGGGCTCACTCTTGAGCCTTCTCGCGGGATTTCTAGTAAGCTTAGTTACCTTTACTTAAAAGCTGTAAGTGAGAGACCAATCGTCATTTATTTCCGCAGACGCTTCCTTTATGAACAACATGTATCCATTCGGAAATACTGCAGGCGATATGTTGATGCCGGAGGACTTTACTTACAGCTATAGATGTCTGGAGCTTGGCTTGCCTGGACTAGGACTGCAATTTTTAGGAAAAAGACATGAAACATTTTGGGTAAGTCATATAGAGTCATAAAATTTGATATGGGATTGAAAAAGGAATACCTTTACATTCTGGGGTTAGTTGGCATTGCAGTGCAATATTGGACTGTTTTAGGGGACGCAATTGACGTCATCACGGAAACTTGTCCCCCTAAGAGTTCCACAAAACACTGCGATGGCAACTCCAAAGTGGTTGGGTCACAAGAAGTCACGCCTTAACCTCTTTATTCATCTATTTACTTCTGGTTTAGATTTGCAGGAATGGCATGATAGAGTTAAATAGAGACTACACGCGTTATTGGCCGCGCAAGTTCGGTCTCCGCTACTGGGATCGTTTTCTGCCAACTATAGCAGCCGTACTGGTCTTTAGTTGAACACCAACTCTTTGACTCAACGACAGTGTTTCAATTCGAGGGGACTGTTATTGATGAAATAATAAAAATCGGAAACAGAAGTTTGGCTCATTCAGGGTAAGTACTTCAAACATACCGGAAGCTTGGGTAGCGTGAGCGAATGAGTTCTCTTGCTCCCTTCCCTCTTACCATTGCGACCTGGAATCAATAGCGAAATTGAAGGTCGTATGTGAGTTGAGCTGCTTGTTCTTCACCTTCCGCGCAAACAAACAACTTCTACATTTTGATAGACTCCTTCCTTGAGACACGTAAAGATTTACTGGAGGATCCAGGTCAGTTCTAGTCTCTACACGGACGACGCTCACTGCAAATTTATTGTACTTTGCATATTCAGAAAGAGATACAGCATGCGTATTGATCCTAAGAGACAGTCCAAGGTATATTACCAACTGTACAGCAGATGGAATTACACCAACGCTGCTGCAGCTATGTTGAACAAGTCTTCTGATGACGTCAGAAAGTACACCAAAAACAGCTTGTACAACGATTTTAGAGCTAGCTTTGTCGCTATCGTAACGTGGGTCAATGTTTATCCTGAACGCTTACGAAACTTTCCGTACTTCGGATTGGTAAGTTCTTACTTCTGAATTTTATTAATTTAAGTATCCCTTTGGGTATCACATTAGCATAGGACAATTCAGATCTCCTTTATATTTTTTATCGAGACTTTGAAACAACCTCTGAGCTGATCAAAGTCACAGCTAACTCAAAGATCAAATTAGAATCCGAAACACCATTCTATCGAGTGTTGAGATGATATCTTACGAGTGAGCACAGTGGGTAAGATATTCGCAACACGATTAGATAGAATCCGTATCTCCAAGCTTCTATGTAATATTGTTTAATATATATTTATCGAGGAAATACAATTTGAGTGGATATTTACTATTTCATTCGATTACTACCAATAATATTATCTTCATATGTGAACTTTTTTAGGAATAGAAAAAATACGTATTTGATCGATAATTCTGATATATATCAAAAACATTTATCATGAATAATTTTTTTTTCATATTGTCCCTTTATTGTTATTAGAGCAATACTTTCCAAACGGTTCATCATTACAGATGGAGTCTATACATTTATCATGTATAATTATCCCAGTGGAGGAATACAGTGGGCCGTACCAGTAGATAGGTAAGTTGGGTACTCATCATCGTCGTAAGGTCATTACAGCGTCATTTAGTACCACTACCAAACTCCCTTGCGTTCTTTCTTTTGTTAATGTAAATTAGCACCAATTGTCTTATTATTCATTGCAAATACACTTAGGCTCAGTCTAAACACAAATCCCACGTGACGAATCTAATGCAAATTAATTTCAACGATAGGTTTTGCTCATTTGCGTTAATTTTGGTACATGTGAAATTCGACGTTCAAAAACTGGGCCTCAAATATTGTTCTTGCTTGATTTTTTTATTCGCTCTAAAATTCAATATCCATTCTTTCTGTTTAATTACTTTACAGCTCTCAGTCTTCGTGGGTTAGCTATTGGTATCGTCAAAGTGGTTTACCTGTGGCGGGGTGGAACTCTGGCACCTACGAGAAAAACCGCTACTTCAACATCAAGGAGTAAGTGCAATTGTCATTTTGTTCTCTGTCAAAAAATGAATGGCTCAGGACCAATACCATACTCGAAAACAATATTTTGGCGGCCTACGTTTCTTCGAAGACAGCAAAAGGAGCGCGGGGCCGCCTGGGAACGAGAATACGGATAACTTTAAAATATTGGACTGCGCGTGCGTGAGAATTGTCTATCAATGAGTATAGGCCTTTTTACATAAATCTCACGATGAATTATATTCCGCGCTTAACGTCTTATTTATTTTTAGATTTCATTTCAAAAAATTAAAATAATAAATTTGATGCCAAACATGGATAATAATTTATGGTCTATGCCCTACTTTATTTTAATTCTTAGTTTGCACGTTACGTCATCAATTTTTCCCAATATCACCTGGCTCTTGGGAATGGCTTTACGTTAAGTCATCGCCGCCATGTTTGGGATATTGTAAAAAAATTCAAGAGTCGTTTGTTAATAGCACAATCATGGCCACCATGCTTTTGCCTTTTGTCTCTCCTCAATGCATAGCGGTTTTCCAACATCACGTGACGGCAGCCATGTTAGATAACAGGAACTATACAATCGCTTTACATGAGCAAGGGAAAAATGGATTTTTATTGTTCTGCCATCTTACCACAGGCAGCCCAAGCTGTATCATGGGTGCCTGCACGTGATGGTGCAAATCATCAATTTCAGTTTGCATCGAACCAAATATATACTAGAGGCTAAATTACTTCACATTTTCTTAAGGTCTTCAACATTGGTCATGGCGCAGCTGAGTCGGTTGCCAGGAAACACCCAAGAAATCGGCCGATGGTTCTTCCAAGTAGACGAGTCTAACATGGTGCGGAAAGCAGGAAGAAAGTGCTACACCTGGTATCTACAGCAACCCACAACACCCGTTTCATTTCTGCCACCATGTCCATGTTGGAGGGGCCAAGCCTCTTCGACAGAAGATTCCGGCTCGACAGTACACTCGTAAATCGTGAATTCTCTGCATTATCTCGTGGGGTGTGCTACACATCGAGATGGAGATTCCAAAGAATACAGTACAATATTATTGACGAGAACACCTACTTGAAAAGACCTGTTGACAGAAGATGGTCGGCACAGCGCTGTTGCTATGGCACTGACGTTTTGGACTTTGATTCCCTATTAAAAGGCCCAGAGAGAGGTGGTCATTCACGGCAGCAATTTTACCCTCCTATTCGAGGTTTTCTGAGCGATGAAGAGGCTTACAGAGCCTGTTGCGTGGAATCCGAACTCTGTCGTCTTTTCTACGAAAAACGACCTTCCGACGATTGCAGATTCTACCGTCCACCAAGAAGGAGTATGTTGAATTTTTGTATAGATTTCTTAGGTTCTTTTTCCTTTTGGATCATATTTTTAAGCTTGCGAATGAATGTTTTTACAATGACGTTGTCTGTCATTAAGTCTATTATAACATTCATTCAGCTGATTGAAACAAAGCAATACAAATCTCTCTTGTTGATAGCACATGACAGGCAGCGTTTACCATATCTATCAAGATGTTTACTATGACGAGCAGTGTTTTCCCATAAGATTCATTTAGATGTTTGATGCCATACATATGACGAGCAGTGTTTACCCATGTGATTCATTAAGATGTTTGATACCATGCACATGACGGCAGTGTTTACCCCGCATGAGATTCATTAAGATGTTTAATACCATGCACATGACGAGCAGTGTTTACCCATGAGATTCATTCAGCTGATTGATACCAAGTAATATAATACTCTCTGGTTGATAGCACCACGACTCCCGGAAGATGTTTGTTTGTCATTGTGGGCTCTCAATGTAACTCAAAATTTCTTGTCATTTTTCTTTTAGCATGGTTCTGGGGTTATTCTCACATTGTCACAATGGACAACAAGAACTACACTTTCAACGGTCTCGGCGAATACATTATGGCTGATGTTCAGAACGGGTTCTTCCAGCTTCAAGCCAGAACTGCAAAAGCATTAGGAGGCGCAGTAACGGTCTATTCTGCAGCTGTTGCTCAGGAACTGAGTACAAGTAAAATTGAAGCTCGATTGAAGAGTTCAGGAGGTAAAAGACTATGGTTGTATCAAAGCGGCCAAGAATATTAGCCGATTGCCGAAGGCCTCTTTCCGCGAAGAGATTCGAGTGGATCCTATAACCTTTTTATAATTTATTTATGGAAAACTTGGTCGATTTCACACTAGACAAAAATGTTTGCGTATGCCTGCATTTCAGCACGTTTTCTAAGAATTTGAAGAGTTTGAGTGAGAAATAAATCAAAAAGTATTGTTTTCCCAAAGCATACAAAACAATTCACGAATATACATTTGCCAGACCACGATATTGTATTAAGAAAGTAAATATGAAAGAGTTAGCCTTAGGTTTCAAGCATGGAAACTAAGTTTTGGCATTATATCAAGTCCAATTTATCAGCCATGTTCGAAAGTCAAATTTACATATGATTTGACTAATTTGCATACGGATTCAGAGCATGCGCAGATTTTTTTCACTCGTGTCGGTCACTTTAGCATAAGAGGAACACTCCAACACACATTATATCATCATCATAATCATCATCATCCTCATTATTATTATTATGCGACACGACACGGATTTGAGCTACATGCTTTCATAGTAATGAGAAGTTTGCCTTAATTCTGTACTGTATTTTTCTTGTAGATGGTCTAGACTTTTTTATCGATGGCTCAGCCTTCGATTACAGCAGCTTTACAAATGGCTCAATAGATATCGGGAATTTGTCAATCTCTCGTGACGAGAACGATGGAGTAACAGCCACCTTCCCATCAGGCATCTCTGTCTCGTTTAGCGAAGTTAAAGGGATGATGACAATTGTATTTGCGGCACCTGAATCCTTTAAGAACAAGACGAGAGGACTTCTTGGGGTCTGGAATGATGATTCTAGTGATGACTTTACTCTTCCTAATGGCACGATTATTCCTGAGTTCACTAGTGACAGAGACATCCATTATAAGTTTGGTCTTAAATGTATGTATCGATAAAACTGCAGGTTATTTAAGCCTTTCCATCTGAATTAAACCAGAATTAAGCACCTCATTTCGATTAGTTTTTTTCTGACTGATTTCAGCACATTAATGTCAAGCTTTAACATTTTATTGCCTTGGCAGTTTAAAAACTCTAACGCTCGGAAAAGACACTGAGTACTAGTAAATCTCGAACTTCATTTACCACCTTTTTAATCTCATATTTAAAAAATAGGGCAAATCACTGCTGCTCAGTCGTTATTTACCTACGCGGCTGGCCAAGGTGTAGACACGTTCAAGAACACTTCATACACACCCCTATTTGCTGATGAGCTTAAATTCACTGACTCGGCACTTGAAACCAAAGCAAGAGAAACGTGTGGTTCTAACCTGGCCTGTATGTTCGATATTGCTGTTACGAAAGACCTCTCTGTTGGACAAGCCACCTTGAAGACATTCCAGAAGCTTGTTAATGAGTCAAATCAACTTGGTGAGTGCATGTCAATGTGCGGAATAGATCTTATTCGTCTTGGTGCAATGTTTTCCAATACTGAACACGTGTCATCCCCTAGAGTATCATTTGTTGTGCATGAGAAGGATAAATCCGTATACCTGGATTTATAATTCAATCAGCTAAATGGAAGTTTTCTTCCTTTATTCTCATGCACTCATTCCATGAATTTTTGTTGGAATTTCTTTCAGAAAATTTCCCTCCAACTTTGGTGAATCCTAGCTCTACGATCATGATTAAGCTCGGAGAGACGAAGGAATTTGACCTGGTTGCTAAGGATACAAATGGAGATCCAGTTGTTTTCCTGCCGTCATCTTTTCCTGGATTACAAACCTCAAGGTCCTCAGTCTCTGAAAACATCTTGAATATCAAACTGAAATTAACCACTACAAATAAGGTACGGTGGATTTGGATATCTTTGCGATTACCGGAAAAAAACTATCTTCTGTCATTTTGTCTTCGTTCAATGATTCTTGTAGATCATGTGTCCAAACAGACACTAGAGAAAACAATGGAATTAGGAAGTACCAATGGTATTTATTTAGTGACATCACTCTATGACATTTCAATGAAACGATTTAATTTCTAACTATCTAAAAAACACAAGCAATACAATGAAGAAGAAAGCTACAGACGAATCAAACCTACTCGAGTCATTGCTGTTTTAAAAGTACTCAAAGAGGATCCCTCTATGTTAATTTACTCAATAATGTTTCATCTCTACATCCTGACTCCTTAGGTTAATTTCACCATTGTGGTAAGAGACTCGAAAGGAGCATCAGTGATCTGGAGCCCGAATCTAACATTATGCGCATGTCAAAATGGGGCAAACTGCTCTCAACCAAACAATCTCAACGGTGATAAGTTCCTAGTGATGTCATGCAAATGTGCAAGTGGTTACTCTGGCAAGTTTTGTGAAAGCGAACTCAACGCCTGTGATTACAATAGTGGACCTTGCTATCCTGGAGTTAACTGTACCGATCTTCCTCCCCCTAGCGGCATGCAGGGCTATACATGCGGGGCTTGTCCTGGGGGATACTCAGGCAATGGAGCCAATTGCACAGGTAGACGAGCCACTAGACTAAGGTCAAGCGTCGAACTTCGCGTGAGCCGAACCTAATGACATCAAAGAAGACCACCTCGTTATTGATTTAATTAGGTTCGGCTAATGTGAAGTTCGACGTTTGACTTGATCCTAACGCAATTCCCAACCAATCTTCGATAATCAAAGAATCACTCCATTTTATCCTTGCAATTTTTTATATAGTTTTCCATTAAACTCTCTTATTGACATTCTTTTAACCAGATATCAACGAATGTATCGATTCTATAACGTGTTCACAGCTGTGCATAAATACTCCGGGCTCATACTTATGTCAGTGCAATGATGGATACAAACTCAACAAAGACGGGAAGCAGTGTGATGGTAAGTATTCCTTGATTCTGTTAGAACCAATACGCACGTGGGATTAAATATCTCATTTCTAAATTTTTCGCGTGAGTGTCGCCATGGCTGCTATCTTGGCTGAGGTCAAAATGATTCCCTTTGGGATGTCGTTTTTATCCATGGTTTCAATAGACGACTACCTCCCTTAAAACGAGCAGTTTTGCCAAAATAAAAAACAGAAATGAAAAGAGCATTTTGGCATTAGTAGGGAGGCGGTGTTGAAATTAGATGTTTCATAAGGATTTGTATGGTAAAATGCGCTGGATGCTACATTTTCCACACAAACTAAAATCCTTTTTTCTCCTCCCATCCTTATCCCCAATGTCTACTGACGTTCCCCAAGCGAGAAGAGGAAGAATTACAAAAACTAAACGTAATGGTGCAATATTCGTTTTTCTTCCTATTTTAGACATCGACGAATGTCAAAGACCAGGGACATGCATGCAAAGATGTACCAATTCTCCTGGGAGTTACGTCTGCACGTGTGACCCTGCCTTCAAGGTGGATCCAGCCGATCCAAGCAAATGTGTTCGTGAGTATCAAGAAATTGAATGGATGGATGAGAAATGAAATTCAAAAATTCAACCGACTGAATGATGGAAAGTTATTTAACTCTCTTCCAAATTAAAATGTATTTTTCCAAAATACGAAATTCTGCAATTTCATAGATTTTATGCAAACAAAGTATATTAAAGTTATTATATTTCCGCAAATAATTTGATACTTTCAGAAAATGCACTATTTAACGGAAGCATTATAAAGCACCCATCTTTTTTCGTAATTTTTAAGACTATTTTTTTTTTAAATTTTCAATAAGATTTATATCTTTAACACGCAAATTTGCTATTCCAAAACTTTCAATTATTCATCAACGTATTTTTACAAAAAAATTTGTAACAAGGTTTGCGTACACAATTAAGATTTTAGATTTGATTACAATTCTGGTGAGCCAGAATTACGATCTGACTATACAATTGTTTTTCCTATGCATTCGTTGGCTTATCATGTCTCAATTTGAAAACACAAACGTAAAACGTAGCACTGAAAAAAAGATCTCACCTTTTTGTTGTGTTTTTTTTTATACCCTTAGCAAAGTCTCCCTGTTCTCCAAGCGATAATGGCTGCCAACATGTCTGTTACATGGAAAACAATCAAAAGAAATGCTCTTGTAACAAGGGATACAAACTACAGGATGACGGAAAGAGTTGCAAAGGTACCTTTTAAAGTCAATATCTAAATAGATATTAACAACAAAATTAAGAATTGGCATTATTATCAGTTCACCACCATGAGCACCATTGCCACTGGTTGGAACAACATCATCAGTACCATAATCATCATCATCTGATTACCATCACCATTATCTTGAACACCATCATTACCAATTCCATAACCACCACCACAATCATCATTATAAACATCTTCATCATCAACAACATTTGATCATCATCACGATCATCTTCATCATCGCCATCATCATCATCATGACCAATTCGATGACCAAATAACATCTGATAATAATCACGACCATCCTCATCATCGCCATCATCATCATCATTATCAGCACCATGAGCAGTAGAATCTTTAGCAACACTAACATCCTTCTTTCTCCCATGAACAGATATCGATGAATGTCTGGAGAAACCTTGTACTCAGAACTGTGAGAACGCTGAAGGCGGATATAAGTGTATCTGCAAACAGGGATACAATCTCAAAGGAGACAACTTTACTTGTGAAGGTAAGGTGAAATGGAAAAATTCCATTTCATTCTTTTTCTTTCATTTTTCACGAGTTTTCTACCTTTAAGTAGCATAATTACACACAACCCAAAAATTGAGCTGTTTAATAAAGAGCATATTGTGTTTTATTTAGATATCAACGAATGTGCTCAAGGCAATTACAATTGCAGTGACCCCTTCCAGCAGTGTATCAATATCGACGGTGGATACAAGTGTGAATGTGAACAAGGAGCTTACTGGTCTGGTAGCTCTTGCAAAGGTAAAAACCAATTTTATAAGCACCTTATGAAATCTAGAACAAGGGCAAGGAGGTTTATCATGAGTCACCACGCTCACCCAAGTGAGAAATGAAATCATGTCTCGAACAACTGTAAATTCATCCTGAAGCGCTTGAATGTGAGTAAGTCACAGATCTATTGTCAATTTTCCACCACTAAAACCACGAAAAGTTTTTGCTTCTATCGTAAATATCTTCACACAACCTCCTTCTACAGCTACTCAATCTCTAACACCACAAATTCAAATATTATTCAAATATGCGACATTATTTTCACAGACATTCCTACCCCAATTACAACCCCTGGTCTTCCTACTACAACCACTGGTACTCCTACTACAACCACTGGTCCTCCTACTCCAGGTTAGACTAAGGGATTATTAAATTGGGGCTTTATATGATATCTCTAAATATCAAGGATAAGGTCCTGTGTCATAATAGATCAAACCCAAATCGTACTAAAGATACAAGAATACGGTACTAAAAGATAAATACGTTTTTATCTAGCTTTCCTCGTTTCTAGTTTATAAGGGGAGTTCTTATATAACGGGGTACATTTCACATCATAGTCGTTATCTTATTGGTTGAAAATAACAAAGCATTCCTCATCAGCTTCTCTCGTAAGATCAACCAACATGGTGGCTGTTTCACTGTTATTTATATCTCGAGGGATTTTGAAACATATGTCTGCACTCCTAAGAATAGAATACATTACAATCAAATGAACGCGCCTTACATTTATAACAAATGGAGGACTTTCACGGGCTGTATATTAAGGCGCTGTTAGCTGCCGTCCAGTTTACAATCATCAGTAAATGATATTCTTACCTTTATCTTTTGTTCAGCTTGTTCAGAGAATGATCCCTGCCTCAATTACGGTACTTGTGTAAGCAATAATAGAACATTCTCCTGCCAATGCCAACCAGGATTCACAGGCCGTCGCTGTGAAACAAGTGAGTAATATAATAATATTAGTAGAGACTTTGCACCATCACGTGATGGCGGCCGAGATAGAAGGCAGCCATAGACCCTAACCCTAATGAATTTTTATACCTAAACTACCGCAATCCTTTTCAAAATTTAACAAAACTTATTTAAGAATACCAAGACCATAGTGAAAATTACCATAACAAATAAAGCTACCAAAAGGGGTTCTGGAAGTGTAGGTATAACACATCATCATGTTTTAGGCCTATTGAATCTGGTCGCATTTACCCAGTAGAAATTATTTACTCTCTTAGTACACACTGTTCAAGACCCTATGCGGACATTTATGCAGACCTTTTCCCGTGTATGCGGATCTTGACCAATCTTTACGCAATATTAACAGGAACCTTTATGTAGACCTTTTCCAGTCTATACGGACCTTGACCATTCTTTACGCAATATTAACAGGAACCTTTATGTAGATCTTTTCCAGTCTATACGGACCTTGACCATTCTTTACGTAATATTAACAGGAACCTTTATGTAGATCTTTTCCAGTCTATACGGACCTTGACCATTCTTTACGTAATATTAACAGGAACCTTTATGTAGATCTTTTCCAGTCTATACGGACCTTGACCATTCTTTACGTAATATTAACAGGAACCTATATGTAGACCTTTTCCAGTCTATACGGACCTTGACCATTTTTTACACAATATTAACAGGAACCTTTATGTAGATCTTTTCCAGTCTATACGGACCTTGACCATTCTTTTCGCAATATTAACAGGAACCTTTATGTAGACCTTTTCCAGTCTATACGGACCTTGACCATTCTTTACGCAATATTTACGGAAATCTTTAGGCTGATGTTTTCGGTAGCGTAAATAAGCGTACGAATACCCAATGTTTACACATCTTTGCCGCATTCTTTTCACATTACGCATTCTATACATATTTTGTATAGATAATGCATATATATTCTATCGATCTTTACGAATATTTTCGTAAGAATAAATATTAGTAAAGATGAAATTGCATGCTGTGATATGCAAGACGACCAACATGTTTGACCATGGTCAACCAGGTTTGAAAGCAATAAAAATACTATGGTACACCATGGTCAACAATGTTTGAAAGCAATATAGTCAATACCATGGTAAACCATGGTCAACCATATTTCAAGCGAGGTCAATATCATGGTGTACCATGGTCACCCATGTTTAACAGCAACAGGCGTGTGGCTCAGGTGCCCTGCACCAATGAACAGTCACATTGCCCAGTAAATATGTGCCCAGTAAATATGTACTTTTTCAGAGGCACTTTCGATTCGATACTTTTTAATCTTGCATTTTTGTTCCATTTTTGCAAAAGTTCACCTTGTTCCCGCGGATCGAACATTACACGAAAGCTTGGGTAGCGCATCACAGCAAACGATTCTTATTCAGCTCATAAACCTACTTGTTACTTCAGAAACAAATTCCTTTAAATATATCAGGGTTTTTTTAATACTTGTTCTTTCTTCAAGAAAAACCGGGGTACGTCGTTTGTGGCAATTACACAAAAACGCATTCTTCCCTGAGTGGGGAAACAGTAGAACCGCTGAAGATCATTACTTGTCACTACGATGAAAGATGCATCAATCTGACATACGAGGGAGTATCATCATCTCTAAGCTACAGCATTAACGTAGCTACACGAAGATGCGTCAATGTATCATATTGCAGTCAGCTGTGTACTCATTGGAAAGAAAACCAACAGAATGGTGTGAAAATAGCCACATGTGACGGTGCTTGCTGCGATGGTGATTTCTGCAACGTTAGGGATATGTTGAACATTTCATTAGGTACGTCTACTTAGTCTTAACATATGCGCCATCAAGTTAAGCCCAAGAATTCGAAACAAAAACAAAATAACGTAATATTTCAAATTCGTGCCCAAGTTCGTTACTTCATATACAACTCATACAAAGAATATTATTCTTAAGAGAATGACATGTGGTATGAAATGGAAAGACTTTACGCCCAAGTTAAAAAGGTCAACTTGTCCTTAAAAAACCGACATTACCGAAGAGTGGTTAGTAGTGGGTCTTTAATTGCGATGTGTCTTCTCAAATTCAGCTTATTGATGATGGTAATTGAACTGAGTGGAGTGCAATTTGGTCTGAAATCAAACGCGCGATTACAAAATCGGACGACCGCGTAGCGGGAGTGCGATTTGTAATTGCAAGTTTCATTCAGAGGGTAATTACAGTTCTGATTCTGACTCATTCTCGCATAAAACGCTCCATTCTGTTACAAAATGTCACGTGACGTTAGTCAAGCAAATATCTCATTAACAGTAAAATGTCACGTGCCCTAACTTCCTTGAATGAGCAGCTGTTTGAAAATAAACCTATAAAAGAGTAATCAGGCGAAAGTTAAACCCATTATGTAAAATATAAGGAAACTGGCAATAATCAAGGAAAATATTATAATTTTATAGGCAATACACAGTTCCCTGCGCCATCTTGGAAGGTAGCTGTGCCTTTGCATCGAAGCGTAACAAACGGTGAGCTTGCAATGGTAGAGACATGTGAATAATTGTCCAAGGTGTTAAAAAAAGTATCTATCATTGCGAGCTCACTGTTCGTCTCGCTTCGATGCAAAGGCACGGCTACCTTCCAAGATGGCGCAGAGAACTGTGAAAGGGACTATTCTGTTGATCACCAAAAACATGCGGAGTTATGGTTGAACGCAATAATAAGAAACACCCTAACGAGATCGTTTCCTTGTAGTTTTGAACCCATGCGACTCCAATCCATGTCAGAACAATGGAACGTGTACCTACACCAATAAAAACCATACCTGTTCCTGTACAGCACAATACACGGGAGGCAACTGTGAAACAAGTAAGTTACAGACCTATTGTCAATTTCCCAACACTACAAACCACGAAAATATTTTCTTGTTCCTGTCCTAAATATTCTCACACAACCTCCTTCTACAGCTACTCAATCTCTAACACCACAAATTTATATATTAATATACGACATTAATTTCACAGACATTCCTACCACAGCTCCTGGTTCTCAAACAACTGCAGCTCCTGGTTCTCAAACTACAGCAAGTCCTGGATCTCAAACAACTGCTGGTCCTGATTCTCAAACCACCGCAGCTCCTGGTTCTCAAACTACCGCAAGTCCTGGATCTCAAACCACTGCTGGTCCTGGTTCTCAAACTACTGCAAGTCATGGATCTCAAACCACGGCAGGTCCTGGTTCTCAAACTACCGCAGGTTCTGTTTCTCAAACAACTGCGGGTCCTGGTTCTCAAACTACTGCAGGTCCTGGTTCTCAAACTACCGCAGGTCCTGGTTCTCAGACTACTTCAAGTCCTGGTTCTCAAACTACTGCAGGTCCTGGTTCTCAAACTACCGCAAGTCCTGGATCTCAAACCACTGCGGGTCCTGGTCCTCAAACCACCGTACGTCCTGGTTCTCAAACAACTCCAGGTCCTGGTTCTCAAACAACTGCAGGTCCTGGTTCTCAAACTACCGTAAATCCTGGATCTCAAACCACTGCAGGTCCTGGTTTTCAAACTACTGCAGATCCTGTTTCTCAAACTACCGTACGTCCTGGATCTCAAACCACTGCGGGTACAGGTTCTCAAACAACCGCAAGTCTTGGATCTCAGACTACCGCAAGTCCTGGATCTCAAACCACTGTACGTCCTGGTTCTCAAACTACAGCAATTCCTGGTTCTCAAACTACTACAACACCTGGTTTTCAAACTACCACAGTTTCTGCTTCTCAAACTACTGCAAGTCTTGGTTCTCAAACCACTGCAGATCCTGGTTCTCAAACTACAGCAGGTCCTGGTCCTCAAACAACTGCAGGTCCTGGTTCTCAAACTACCGCAGGTCCTGGGTCTCAAACCACTGCGGGTCCTGGTCCTCAAACCACCGTACGTCCTGGTTCTCAATCAACTGCAGGTCCTAGTTCTCAATCCACCGCAGGTCCACAAACTACCACCACTGGTTCTCCAATTTCAACCTCTGGACCACCTATTTCAGGTAGGAGTAGGGATTCTTAACTTGGTGTTCTGCATGATATCTTAGAACATCGAGACCAAGGTCCGGGTCCTTACCACCACAGATATCTTGATACTTTCCGATCAACCGATAAATCGTACTAAAGATACATGAATACGATACTTTCAGATGAAAACTGTTAATTATATCTGGAGGGAAAGTGAAACATATATCTGCACTCTAACATTAGAACACATTACAATTAACTGAATGCGCTTTACATTCATGACAAGTGGAGGACTTTCACTGGCTGTATATTAAGGCGCTATTAGCTGCCGTCCAGTTTACAATCATCAGTAAATGATATCCTTACCTTTGTCTTTTGTTCAGCTTGTTCAGAGAATGATCCCTGCCTCAATTACGGTACTTGTGTGACCAATAATGGCACAAGCTTCTGTCAATGCCAACCAGGATTCACAGGCCGTCGCTGTGAAACAAGTGAGTAATATAATATTATTAGTAGAGACTTTACACCATCACGTGATGGCATCCATATTGGGAGAAAGCAATAGACCCTAACCCTTAAAACGTTTCATATCTATTGTTCTCGCCAATCGAACATGGCATTTTGGGGGCCTAGGATCGAGAGGAGGGAATTTAGCACGAAAGATTGGGTAGTGCATTAGCAAACGATTCTTATTATAGCCATAAACTTACTTGTTACTTCAGAAATAAATTCCTAAATAAATATATCAGGGTTTTTTAATACTCGTTCTTTTTCAAGAAATACCGGGGTACGTTGTTTGTGGCAATTACACAAAAACTAATTCTTCCCTGAGTGGGGAAACAGTGGAACCGCTGGAGATCATTACTTGTCACACCAATCAAAGATGCATCAATCTGACATACGAGGGAGTATCATCATCTCCAAGCTACAGCATTAACGTAGCTACACGAAGATGCGTCAACGTATCATATTGCAGTCAGCTGTGTGCTCACTGGAAAGAACAGGAACAGACACAGCATGGCGTGAATATAACTACATGTGACGGTGCTTGCTGCGATGGTGATTTCTGCAACGTTGGGGATTTGTTTAACATTTCATTAGGTACGTCTACTTTTTGATGCGCCATCAAGTTAAGCCCAAGTAAAAATTCAAAGTTTGTACCCAAGTTCAACGCACTAACGAGTTCGTTTTCTTGCAGTTGTGAACCCATGCGATTCCAATCCATGTCAAAACAATGGAACATGTAGCTTCACCAACAGAAACTACGTCTGCTCCTGTACAGCACAATACACGGGAAGTAAATGTGAAACAAGTAAGTCACAGACCTATTGTCAATTTCCCAACATTGAAACCACGAAAATATTTTCTTGTTTCTGTCCTAAATATTCTCACACAACCTCCTTCTACAGCTACTCAATCTCTAACACCACGAATTCAAATATTATTTAAATATGCGACATTATTTTCACAGATATTCCTACCGCAGCCCCTGGTTCTCAAACAACTGCAAGTCTTGGATCACAAACAACTGCAGGTCCTGGTTCTCAAACTACCGCAAGTCATGGATCTCAAACGACTGCAGGTCCTGGTTCTCAAACAACTGCTGGTCCTGGTTCTCAAACAACTGCTGGTCCTGGTTCTCAAACTACTGCAAGTCATGGATCTAAAACCACGGCAGGTCCTGGTTCTCAAACTACCGCAGGTTCTGTTTCTCAAACAACTGCGGGTCCTGGTTCTCAAACTACTGCAGGTCCTGGTTCTCAAACTACCGCAGGTCCTGGTTCTCAGACTACTTCAAGTCCTGGTTCTCAAACTACTGCAGGTCCTGGTTCTCAAACTACCGCAAGTCCTGGATCTCAAACCACTGCGGGTCCTGGTCCTCAAACCACCGTACGTCCTGGTTCTCAAACAACTCCAGGTCCTGGTTCTCAAACAACTGCAGGTCCTGGTTCTCAAACTACCGTAAATCCTGGATCTCAAACCACTGCAGGTCCTGGTTCTCAAACTACTGCAGATCCTGTTTCTCAAACTACCGTACGTCCTGGATCTCAAACCACTGCGGGTACAGGTTCTCAAACAACCGCAAGTCTTGGATCTCAGACTACCGCAAGTCCTGGATCTCAAACCACTGTACGTCCTGGTTCTCAAACTACAGCAATTCCTGGTTCTCAAACTACTACAACACCTGGTTTTCAAACTACCACAGTTTCTGCTTCTCAAACTACTGCAAGTCTTGGTTCTCAAACCACTGCAGATCCTGGTTCTCAAACTACAGCAGGTCCTGGTCCTCAAACAACTGCAGGTCCTGGTTCTCAAACTACCGCAGGTCCTGGGTCTCAAACCACTGCGGGTCCTGGTCCTCAAACCACCGTACGTCCTGGTTCTCAATCAACTGCAGGTCCTAGTTCTCAAACCACCGCAGGTCCACAAACTACCACCACTGGTTCTCCAATTTCAACCTCTGGACCACCTATTTCAGGTAGGAGTAGGGATTCTTAACTTGGTGTTCTGCATGATATCTTAGAACATCGAGACCAAGGTCCGGGTCCTTACCACCACAGATATCTTGATACTTTCCGATCAACCGATAAATCGTACTAAAGATACATGAATACGATACTTTCAGATGAAAACTGTTAATTATATCTGGAGGGAAAGTGAAACATATATCTGCACTCTAACATTAGAACACATTACAATTAACTGAATGCGCTTTACATTCATGACAAGTGGAGGACTTTCACTGGCTGTATATTAAGGCGCTATTAGCTGCCGTCCAGTTTACAATCATCAGTAAATGATATCCTTACCTTTGTCTTTTGTTCAGCTTGTTCAGAGAATGATCCCTGCCTCAATTACGGTACTTGTGTGACCAATAATGGCACAAGCTTCTGTCAATGCCAACCAGGATTCACAGGCCGTCGCTGTGAAACAAGTGAGTAATATAATATTATTAGTAGAGACTTTACACCATCACGTGATGGCATCCATATTGGGAGAAAGCAATAGACCCTAACCCTTAAAACGTTTCATATCTATTGTTCTCGCCAATCGAACATGGCATTTTGGGGGCCTAGGATCGAGAGGAGGGAATTTAGCACGAAAGATTGGGTAGTGCATTAGCAAACGATTCTTATTTAGGCCATAAACTTACTTGTTACTTCAGAAATAAATTCCTAAATAAATATATCAGGGTTTTTTAATACTCGTTCTTTTTCAAGAAATACCGGGGTACGTTGTTTGTGGCAATTACACAAAAACTAATTCTTCCCTGAGTGGGGAAACAGTGGAACCGCTGGAGATCATTACTTGTCACACCAATCAAAGATGCATCAATCTGACATACGAGGGAGTATCATCATCTCCAAGCTACAGCATTAACGTAGCTACACGAAGATGCGTCAACGTATCATATTGCAGTCAGCTGTGTGCTCACTGGAAAGAACAGGAACAGACACAGCATGGCGTGAATATAACTACATGTGACGGTGCTTGCTGCGATGGTGATTTCTGCAACGTTGGGGATTTGTTTAACATTTCATTAGGTACGTCTACTTTTTGATGCGCCATCAAGTTAAGCCCAAGTAAAAATTCAAAGTTTGTACCCAAGTTCAACGCACTAACGAGTTCGTTTTCTTGCAGTTGTGAACCCATGCGATTCCAATCCATGTCAAAACAATGGAACGTGTAGCTTCACCAACAGAAACTACGTCTGCTCCTGTACAGCACAATATACGGGAAGTAATTGTGAAACAAGTAAGTCACAGACCTATTGTCAATTTCCCAACATTGAAACCACGAAAATATTTTCTTGTTTCTGTCCTAAATATTCTCACACAACCTCCTTCTACAGCTACTCAATCTCTAACACCACGAATTCAAATATTATTCAAATATGCGACATTATTTTCACAGATATTCCTACCGCAGTCCCTGGTTCTCAAACAACTGCAAGTCTTGGATCACAAACAACTGCTGGTCCTGGTTCTCAAACTACCGCAAGTCATGGATCTCAAACGACTGCAGGTCCTGGTTCTCAAACAACTGCTGGTCCTGGTTCTCAAACAACTGCTGGTCCTGGTTCTCAAACTACTGCAAGTCATGGATCTCAAACCACGGCAGGTCCTGGTTCTCAAACTACCGCAGGTTCTGTTTCTCAAACAACTGCGGGTCCTGGTTCTCAAACTACTGCAGGTCCTGGTTCTCAAACTACCGCAGGTCCTGGTTCTCAGACTACTTCAAGTCCTGGTTCTCAAACTACTGCAGGTCCTGGTTCTCAAACTACCGCAAGTCCTGGATCTCAAACCACTGCGGGTCCTGGTCCTCAAACCACCGTACGTCCTGGTTCTCAAACAACTCCAGGTCCTGGTTCTCAAACAACTGCAGGTCCTGGTTCTCAAACTACCGTAAATCCTGGATCTCAAACCACTGCAGGTCCTGGTTCTCAAACTACTGCAGATCCTGTTTCTCAAACTACCGTACGTCCTGGATCTCAAACCACTGCGGGTACAGGTTCTCAAACAACCGCAAGTCTTGGATCTCAGACTACCGCAAGTCCTGGATCTCAAACCACTGTACGTCCTGGTTCTCAAACTACAGCAATTCCTGGTTCTCAAACTACTACAACACCTGGTTTTCAAACTACCACAGTTTCTGCTTCTCAAACTACTGCAAGTCTTGGTTCTCAAACCACTGCAGATCCTGGTTCTCAAACTACAGCAGGTCCTGGTCCTCAAACAACTGCAGGTCCTGGTTCTCAAACTACCGCAGGTCCTGGGTCTCAAACCACTGCGGGTCCTGGTCCTCAAACCACCGTACGTCCTGGTTCTCAATCAACTGCAGGTCCTAGTTCTCAAACCACCGCAGGTCCACAAACTACCACCACTGGTTCTCCAATTTCAACCTCTGGACCACCTATTTCAGGTAGGAGTAGGGATTCTTAACTTGGTGTTCTGCATGATATCTTAGAACATCGAGACCAAGGTCCGGGTCCTTACCACCACAGATATCTTGATACTTTCCGATCAACCGATAAATCGTACTAAAGATACATGAATACGATACTTTCAGATGAAAACTGTTAATTATATCTGGAGGGAAAGTGAAACATATATCTGCACTCTAACATTAGAACACATTACAATTAACTGAATGCGCTTTACATTCATGACAAGTGGAGGACTTTCACTGGCTGTATATTAAGGCGCTATTAGCTGCCGTCCAGTTTACAATCATCAGTAAATGATATCCTTACCTTTGTCTTTTGTTCAGCTTGTTCAGAGAATGATCCCTGCCTCAATTACGGTACTTGTGTGACCAATAATGGCACAAGCTTCTGTCAATGCCAACCAGGATTCACAGGCCGTCGCTGTGAAACAAGTGAGTAATATAATATTATTAGTAGAGACTTTACACCATCACGTGATGGCATCCATATTGGGAGAAAGCAATAGACCCTAACCCTTAAAACGTTTCATATCTATTGTTCTCGCCAATCGAACATGGCATTTTGGGGGCCTAGGATCGAGAGGAGGGAATTTAGCACGAAAGATTGGGTAGTGCATTAGCAAACGATTCTTATTATAGCCATAAACTTACTTGTTACTTCAGAAATAAATTCCTAAATAAATATATCAGGGTTTTTTAATACTCGTTCTTTTTCAAGAAATACCGGGGTACGTTGTTTGTGGCAATTACACAAAAACTAATTCTTCCCTGAGTGGGGAAACAGTGGAACCGCTGGAGATCATTACTTGTCACACCAATCAAAGATGCATCAATCTGACATACGAGGGAGTATCATCATCTCCAAGCTACAGCATTAACGTAGCTACACGAAGATGCGTCAACGTATCATATTGCAGTCAGCTGTGTGCTCACTGGAAAGAACAGGAACAGACACAGCATGGCGTGAATATAACTACATGTGACGGTGCTTGCTGCGATGGTGATTTCTGCAACGTTGGGGATTTGTTTAACATTTCATTAGGTACGTCTACTTTTTGATGCGCCATCAAGTTAAGCCCAAGTAAAAATTCAAAGTTTGTACCCAAGTTCAACGCACTAACGAGTTCGTTTTCTTGCAGTTGTGAACCCATGCGATTCCAATCCATGTCAAAACAATGGAACGTGTAGCTTCACCAACAGAAACTACGTCTGCTCCTGTACAGCACAATATACGGGAAGTAATTGTGAAACAAGTAAGTCACAGACCTATTGTCAATTTCCCAACATTGAAACCACGAAAATATTTTCTTGTTTCTGTCCTAAATATTCTCACACAACCTCCTTCTACAGCTACTCAATCTCTAACACCACGAATTCAAATATTATTCAAATATGCGACATTATTTTCACAGATATTCCTACCGCAGTCCCTGGTTCTCAAACAACTGCAAGTCTTGGATCACAAACAACTGCTGGTCCTGGTTCTCAAACTACCGCAAGTCATGGATCTCAAACGACTGCAGGTCCTGGTTCTCAAACAACTGCTGGTCCTGGTTCTCAAACAACTGCTGGTCCTGGTTCTCAAACTACTGCAAGTCATGGATCTCAAACCACGGCAGGTCCTGGTTCTCAAACTACCGCAGGTTCTGTTTCTCAAACAACTGCGGGTCCTGGTTCTCAAACTACTGCAGGTCCTGGTTCTCAAACTACCGCAGGTCCTGGTTCTCAGACTACTTCAAGTCCTGGTTCTCAAACTACTGCAGGTCCTGGTTCTCAAACTACCGCAAGTCCTGGATCTCAAACCACTGCGGGTCCTGGTCCTCAAACCACCGTACGTCCTGGTTCTCAAACAACTCCAGGTCCTGGTTCTCAAACAACTGCAGGTCCTGGTTCTCAAACTACCGTAAATCCTGGATCTCAAACCACTGCAGGTCCTGGTTCTCAAACTACTGCAGATCCTGTTTCTCAAACTACCGTACGTCCTGGATCTCAAACCACTGCGGGTACAGGTTCTCAAACAACCGCAAGTCTTGGATCTCAGACTACCGCAAGTCCTGGATCTCAAACCACTGTACGTCCTGGTTCTCAAACTACAGCAATTCCTGGTTCTCAAACTACTACAACACCTGGTTTTCAAACTACCACAGTTTCTGGTTCTCAAACTACTGCAAGTCTTGGTTCTCAAACCACTGCAGATCCTGGTTCTCAAACTACAGCAGGTCCTGGTCCTCAAACAACTGCAGGTCCTGGTTCTCAAACTACCGCAGGTCCTGGGTCTCAAACCACTGCGGGTCCTGGTCCTCAAACCACCGTACGTCCTGGTTCTCAATCAACTGCAGGTCCTAGTTCTCAAACCACCGCAGGTCCACAAACTACCACCACTGGTTCTCCAATTTCAACCTCTGGACCACCTATTTCAGGTAGGAGTAGGGATTCTTAACTTGGTGTTCTGCATGATATCTTAGAACATCGAGACCAAGGTCCGGGTCCTTACCACCACAGATATCTTGATACTTTCCGATCAACCGATAAATCGTACTAAAGATACATGAATACGATACTTTCAGATGAAAACTGTTAATTATATCTGGAGGGAAAGTGAAACATATATCTGCACTCTAACATTAGAACACATTACAATTAACTGAATGCGCTTTACATTCATGACAAGTGGAGGACTTTCACTGGCTGTATATTAAGGCGCTATTAGCTGCCGTCCAGTTTACAATCATCAGTAAATGATATCCTTACCTTTGTCTTTTGTTCAGCTTGTTCAGAGAATGATCCCTGCCTCAATTACGGTACTTGTGTGACCAATAATGGCACAAGCTTCTGTCAATGCCAACCAGGATTCACAGGCCGTCGCTGTGAAACAAGTGAGTAATATAATATTATTAGTAGAGACTTTACACCATCACGTGATGGCATCCATATTGGGAGAAAGCAATAGACCCTAACCCTTAAAACGTTTCATATCTATTGTTCTCGCCAATCGAACATGGCATTTTGGGGGCCTAGGATCGAGAGGAGGGAATTTAGCACGAAAGATTGGGTAGTGCATTAGCAAACGATTCTTATTATAGCCATAAACTTACTTGTTACTTCAGAAATAAATTCCTAAATAAATATATCAGGGTTTTTTAATACTCGTTCTTTTTCAAGAAATACCGGGGTACGTTGTTTGTGGCAATTACACAAAAACTAATTCTTCCCTGAGTGGGGAAACAGTGGAACCGCTGGAGATCATTACTTGTCACACCAATCAAAGATGCATCAATCTGACATACGAGGGAGTATCATCATCTCCAAGCTACAGCATTAACGTAGCTACACGAAGATGCGTCAACGTATCATATTGCAGTCAGCTGTGTGCTCACTGGAAAGAACAGGAACAGACACAGCATGGCGTGAATATAACTACATGTGACGGTGCTTGCTGCGATGGTGATTTCTGCAACGTTGGGGATTTGTTTAACATTTCATTAGGTACGTCTACTTTTTGATGCGCCATCAAGTTAAGCCCAAGTAAAAATTCAAAGTTTGTACCCAAGTTCAACGCACTAACGAGTTCGTTTTCTTGCAGTTGTGAACCCATGCGATTCCAATCCATGTCAAAACAATGGAACGTGTAGCTTCACCAACAGAAACTACGTCTGCTCCTGTACAGCACAATATACGGGAAGTAATTGTGAAACAAGTAAGTCACAGACCTATTGTCAATTTCCCAACATTGAAACCACGAAAATATTTTCTTGTTTCTGTCCTAAATATTCTCACACAACCTCCTTCTACAGCTACTCAATCTCTAACACCACGAATTCAAATATTATTCAAATATGCGACATTATTTTCACAGATATTCCTACCGCAGTCCCTGGTTCTCAAACAACTGCAAGTCTTGGATCACAAACAACTGCTGGTCCTGGTTCTCAAACTACCGCAAGTCATGGATCTCAAACGACTGCAGGTCCTGGTTCTCAAACAACTGCTGGTCCTGGTTCTCAAACAACTGCTGGTCCTGGTTCTCAAACTACTGCAAGTCATGGATCTCAAACCACGGCAGGTCCTGGTTCTCAAACTACCGCAGGTTCTGTTTCTCAAACAACTGCGGGTCCTGGTTCTCAAACTACTGCAGGTCCTGGTTCTCAAACTACCGCAGGTCCTGGTTCTCAGACTACTTCAAGTCCTGGTTCTCAAACTACTGCAGGTCCTGGTTCTCAAACTACCGCAAGTCCTGGATCTCAAACCACTGCGGGTCCTGGTCCTCAAACCACCGTACGTCCTGGTTCTCAAACAACTCCAGGTCCTGGTTCTCAAACAACTGCAGGTCCTGGTTCTCAAACTACCGTAAATCCTGGATCTCAAACCACTGCAGGTCCTGGTTCTCAAACTACTGCAGATCCTGTTTCTCAAACTACCGTACGTCCTGGATCTCAAACCACTGCGGGTACAGGTTCTCAAACAACCGCAAGTCTTGGATCTCAGACTACCGCAAGTCCTGGATCTCAAACCACTGTACGTCCTGGTTCTCAAACTACAGCAATTCCTGGTTCTCAAACTACTACAACACCTGGTTTTCAAACTACCACAGTTTCTGGTTCTCAAACTACTGCAAGTCTTGGTTCTCAAACCACTGCAGATCCTGGTTCTCAAACTACAGCAGGTCCTGGTCCTCAAACAACTGCAGGTCCGGGTTCTCAAACTACCGCAGGTCCTGGGTCTCAAACCACTGCGGGTCCTGGTCCTCAAACCACCGTACGTCCTGGTTCTCAATCAACTGCAGGTCCTAGTTCTCAAACCACCGCAGGTCCACAAACTACCACCACTGGTTCTCCAATTTCAACCTCTGGACCACCTATTTCAGGTAGGAGTAGGGATTCTTAACTTGGTGTTCTGCATGATATCTTAGAACATCGAGACCAAGGTCCGGGTCCTTACCACCACAGATATCTTGATACTTTCCGATCAACCGATAAATCGTACTAAAGATACATGAATACGATACTTTCAGATGAAAACTGTTAATTATATCTGGAGGGAAAGTGAAACATATATCTGCACTCTAACAGTAGAACACATTACAATTAACTGAATGCGCTTTACATTCATGACAAGTGGAGGACTTTCACTGGCTGTATATTAAGGCGCTATTAGCTGCCGTCCAGTTTACAATCATCAGTAAATGATATCCTTACCTTTGTCTTTTGTTCAGCTTGTTCAGAGAATGATCCCTGCCTCAATTACGGTACTTGTGTGACCAATAATGGCACAAGCTTCTGTCAATGCCAACCAGGATTCACAGGCCGTCGCTGTGAAACAAGTGAGTAATATAATATTATTAGTAGAGACTTTACACCATCACGTGATGGCATCCATATTGGGAGAAAGCAATAGACCCTAACCCTTAAAACGTTTCATATCTATTGTTCTCGCCAATCGAACATGGCATTTTGGGGGCCTAGGATCGAGAGGAGGGAATTTAGCACGAAAGATTGGGTAGTGCATTAGCAAACGATTCTTATTTAGGCCATAAACTTACTTGTTACTTCAGAAATAAATTCCTAAATAAATATATCAGGGTTTTTTAATACTCGTTCTTTTTCAAGAAATACCGGGGTACGTTGTTTGTGGCAATTACACAAAAACTAATTCTTCCCTGAGTGGGGAAACAGTGGAACCGCTGGAGATCATTACTTGTCACACCAATCAAAGATGCATCAATCTGACATACGAGGGAGTATCATCATCTCCAAGCTACAGCATTAACGTAGCTACACGAAGATGCGTCAACGTATCATATTGCAGTCAGCTGTGTGCTCACTGGAAAGAACAGGAACAGACACAGCATGGCGTGAATATAACTACATGTGACGGTGCTTGCTGCGATGGTGATTTCTGCAACGTTGGGGATTTGTTTAACATTTCATTAGGTACGTCTACTTTTTGATGCGCCATCAAGTTAAGCCCAAGTAAAAATTCAAAGTTTGTACCCAAGTTCAACGCACTAACGAGTTCGTTTTCTTGCAGTTGTGAACCCATGCGATTCCAATCCATGTCAAAACAATGGAACATGTAGCTTCACCAACAGAAACTACGTCTGCTCCTGTACAGCACAATATACGGGAAGTAATTGTGAAACAAGTAAGTCACAGACCTATTGTCAATTTCCCAACATTGAAACCACGAAAATATTTTCTTGTTTCTGTCCTAAATATTCTCACACAACCTCCTTCTACAGCTACTCAATCTCTAACACCACGAATTCAAATATTATTCAAATATGCGACATCATTTTCACAGATATTCCTACCGCAGCTCCTGGTTCTCAAACAACTGCAAGTCATGGATCACAAACAACTGCAGGTCCTGGTTCTCAAACTACCGCAAGTCATGGATCTCAAACGACTGCAGGTCCTGGTTCTCAAACAACTGCTGGTCCTGGTTCTCAAACTACTGCAAGTCATGGATCTCAAACCACGGCAGGTCCTGGTTCTCAAACTACCGCAGGTTCTGTTTCTCAAACAACTGCGGGTCCTGGTTCTCAAACTACTGCAGGTCCTGGTTCTCAGACTACTTCAAGTCCTGGTTCTCAAACTACTGCAGGTCCTGGTTCTCAAACTACCGCAAGTCCTGGATCTCAAACCACTGCGGGTCCTGGTCCTCAAACCACCGTACGTCCTGGTTCTCAAACAACTCCAGGTCCTGGTTCTCAAACAACTGCAGGTCCTGGTTCTCAAACTACCGCAAGTCCTGGATCTCAAACCACTGCGGGTCCTGGTCCTCAAACCACCGTACGTCCTGGTTCTCAAACAACTGCAGGTCCTGGTTCTCAAACAACTGCAGGTCCTGGTTCTCAAACTACCGTAAATCCTGGATCTCAAACCACTGCAGGTCCTGGTTCTCAAACTACTGCAGATCCTGTTTCTCAAACTACCGTACGTCCTGGATCTCAAACCACTGCGGGTACAGGTTCTCAAACAACCGCAAGTCTTGGATCTCAGACTACCGCAAGTCCTGGATCTCAAACCACTGTACGTCCTGGTTCTCAAACTACAGCAATTCCTGGTTCTCAAACTACTACAACACCTGGTTTTCAAACTACCACAGTTTCTGGTTCTCAAACTACTGCAAGTCCTGGATCTCAAACCACTGCGGGTCCTGGTCCTCAAACCACCGTACGTCCTGGTTCTCAAACAACTCCAGGTCCTGGTTCTCAAACAACTGCAGGTCCTGGTTCTCAAACTACGGTAAATCCTGGATCTCAAACCACTGCAGGTCCTGGTTCTCAAACTACTGCAGATCCTGTTTCTCAAACTACCGTACGTCCTGGATCTCAAACCACTGCGAGTACAGGTTCTCAAACAACCGCAAGTCTTGGATCTCAGACTACCGCAAGTCCTGGATCTCAAACCACTGTACGTCCTGGTTCTCAAACTACAGCAATTCCTGGTTCTCAAACTACTACAACACCTGGTTTTCAAACTACCACAGTTTCTGCTTCTCAAACTACTGCAAGTCTTGGTTCTCAAACCACTGCAGATCCTGGTTCTCAAACTACAGCAGGTCCTGGTCCTCAAACAACTGCAGGTCCTGGATCTCAAACCACTGCGGGTCTTGGTCCTCAAACCACCGTACGTGCTGGTTCTCAATCAACTGCAAGACCTGGTTCTCAAACGACTGTAGGTTCTGGTCCTCAAACCACTGCGGGTCCTAGTTCTCAAACAACCGTGCGTCCTGGTTCTCAAACAACTGCAGGTCCTGGTTCTCAAACTACCGCAGGTCCTGGGTCTCAAACCACTGCGGGTCCTGGTCCTCAAACCACCGTACGTCCTGGTTCTCAATCAACTGCAGGTCCTAGTTCTCAAACCACCGCAGGTCCACAAACTACCACCACTGGTTCTCCAATTTCAACCTCTGGACCACCTATTTCAGGTAGGAGTAGGGATTCTTAACTTGGTGTTCTGCATGATATCTTAGAACATCGAGACCAAGGTCCGGGTCCTTACCACCACAGATATCTTGATACTTTCCGATCAACCGATAAATCGTACTAAAGATACATGAATACGATACTTTCAGATGAAAACTGTTAATTATATCTGGAGGGAAAGTGAAACATATATCTGCACTCTAACATTAGAACACATTACAATTAACTGAATGCGCTTTACATTCATGACAAGTGGAGGACTTTCACTGGCTGTATATTAAGGCGCTATTAGCTGCCGTCCAGTTTACAATCATCAGTAAATGATATCCTTACCTTTGTCTTTTGTTCAGCTTGTTCAGAGAATGATCCCTGCCTCAATTACGGTACTTGTGTGACCAATAATAGAACATTCTCCTGTCAATGCCAACCAGGATTCACAGGCCGTCGCTGTGAAACAAGTGAGTAATATAATATTATTAGTAGAGACTTTACACCATCACGTGATGGCATCCATATTGGGAGAAAGCAATAGACCCTAACCCTTAAAACGTTTCATATCTATTGTTCTCGCCAATCGAACATGGCATTTTGGGGGCCTAGGATCGAGAGGAGGGAATTTAGCACGAAAGATTGGGTAGTGCATTAGCAAACGATTCTTATTATAGCCATAAACTTACTTGTTACTTCAGAAATAAATTCCTAAATAAATATATCAGGGTTTTTTAATACTCGTTCTTTTTCAAGAAATACCGGGGTACGTTGTTTGTGGCAATTACACAAAAACTAATTCTTCCCTGAGTGGGGAAACAGTGGAACCGCTGGAGATCATTACTTGTCACACCAATCAAAGATGCATCAATCTGACATACGAGGGAGTATCATCATCTCCAAGCTACAGCATTAACGTAGCTACACGAAGATGCGTCAACGTATCATATTGCAGTCAGCTGTGTGCTCACTGGAAAGAACAGGAACAGACACAGCATGGCGTGAATATAACTACATGTGACGGTGCTTGCTGCGATGGTGATTTCTGCAACGTTGGGGATTTGTTTAACATTTCATTAGGTACGTCTACTTTTTGATGCGCCATCAAGTTAAGCCCAAGTAAAAATTCAAAGTTTGTACCCAAGTTCAACGCACTAACGAGTTCGTTTTCTTGCAGTTGTGAACCCATGCGATTCCAATCCATGTCAAAACAATGGAACATGTAGCTTCACCAACAGAAACTACGTCTGCTCCTGTACAGCACAATATACGGGAAGTAATTGTGAAACAAGTAAGTCACAGACCTATTGTCAATTTCCCAACATTGAAACCACGAAAATATTTTCTTGTTTCTGTCCTAAATATTCTCACACAACCTCCTTCTACAGCTACTCAATCTCTAACACCACGAATTCAAATATTATTCAAATATGCGACATTATTTTCACAGATATTCCTACCGCAGCTCCTGGTTCTCAAACAACTGCAAGTCATGGATCACAAACAACTGCAGGTCCTGGTTCTCAAACTACCGCAAGTCATGGATCTCAAACGACTGAAGGTCCTGGTTCTCAAACAACTGCTGGTCCTGGTTCTCAAACTACCGCAAGTCATGGATCTCAAACCACGGCAGGTCCTGGTTCTCAAACTACCGCAGGTTCTGTTTCTCAAACTACCGCAGGTTCTGTTTCTCAAACAACTGCGGGTCCTGGTTCTCAAACTACTGCAGGTCCTGGTTCTCAGACTACTTCAAGTCCTGGTTCTCAAACTACTGCAGGTCCTGGTTCTCAAACTACCGCAAGTCCTGGATCTCAAACCACTGCGGGTCCTGGTCCTCAAACCACCGTACGTCCTGGTTCTCAAACAACTCCAGGTTCTGGTTCTCAAACAACTGCAGGTCCTGGTTCTCAAACTACGGTAAATCCTGGATCTCAAACCACTGCAGGTCCTGGTTCTCAAACTACTGCAGATCCTGGTTCTCAAACTACCGTACGTCCTGGATCTCAAACCACTGCGGGTACAGGTTCTCAAACAACCGCAAGTCTTGGATCTCAGACTACCGCAAGTCCTGGATCTCAAACCACTGTACGTCCTGGTTCTCAAACTACAGCAGGTCCTGGTCCTCAAACCACCGTACGTCCTGGTTCTCAAACAACTCCAGGTTCTGGTTTTCAAACTACCACAGTTTCTGGTTCTCAAACTACTGCAAGTCTTGGTTCTCAAACCACTGCAGATCCTGGTTCTCAAACTACAGCAGGTCCTGGTCCTCAAACAACTGCAGGTCCTGGATCTCAAACCACTGCGGGTCTTGGTCCTCAAACCACCGTACGTGCTGGTTCTCAATCAACTGCAAGACCTGGTTCTCAAACGACTGTAGGTCCTGGTCCTCAAACCACTGCGGGTCCTAGTTCTCAAACAACCGTGCGTCCTGGTTCTCAAACAACCGTAAATCCTGGATCTCAAACCACTGCGGGTCCTGCTCTTCAAACCACCGTACGTGCTGGTTCTCAAACAACTGCAGGTCCTGCTTCTCAAACTATCTCAGGTCCTGGTTCTCAAACTACTGCAGATCCAGTTTCTCAACTTACCGTAAGTCCTGGATATCAAACCACTGCGGGTCCAGGTTCTCAAACAACTCCAAGTCTTGGATCTCAGACTACCGCAAGTCCTGGATCTCAAACCACTGCGGGTCCTGGTTCTCAAAGTAGAGCAATTCCTGGTTCTCAAACAACTGCAAGACCTGGTTTTCAAACTCCCACAGTTTCTGGTTCTCAAACTACTGCAAGTCTTGGTTCTCAAAATACTGCAGATCCTGGTTCTCAAACTACAGCAGGTCCTGGTCCTCAAACTACCGTAAGTCCTGGATCTCAAACTACTGCAGGTCCTGGTCCTCAAACCTCCGCAAGTTCTGGTATGTTTATTGCTTACATATGTCTTAACTTTATATATTTTAATGGCACGTGTTTTGTTGTATTCTTTTCTTAAACTTTAAATTAGAAATTTAATATGGAATTTTTGATCGTTGTTATTGATAATGATTTTTCAATTTGTTTTTTTTTCCTGTCTTCTCGTTTGTGCGTTCTGAGTGTTTTTTTTTTGTTGTTGCTTGTTTTCTCACTATATTGCGTTTGTTGCATGTCGGTCTTGCAATTGCTTGTTTTGTGTTAGTTGTTTTCTCACTATAATGCGTTTGTTGTATGTATGTCCTTCTTGCAATAGCTTGTTTTGGTTTAGCAGTTTTCTCACTATAGTGTGTTTGTTGCACGTCTGTCTTGCAATTGCTTGTCGTTTGCTTTTAGATGTTTTCTCACTATAGTTTGTTTGTTGCACGTCTGTCTTGCAATACCTTATTTTCTTTTAGCTGTTTTCTCACTACAGTGTGTTTGTTGCATGTGTGTCTTGCAATTTATTGTTTTCTTTTTTTCCGAAATGGTAGTCGATTTGTGTGTAAAAATGATTGCTTGGATCATCTCTAAATGTATAACAAAATACTTAATATTTTATGAAAAGTGAAAAGCGCTCCACTCAAATCATTTCTGGTCTTTTTCAGGGGTCAACGAGTGCATCAGCAGCCCATGTGATAACGGAGGGACGTGTATTGATCGAGAGGTTGGTTTTTATTGTCAATGTCATCAAGCTTTCCTTGGCAGCACATGTCAGCATAGTAAGTATCGATTATATTCTTAATAAACATAGTAAGTACTAGATCAATTGTATTCTTAATAAGAAGAAATCTCGGTGAACATTTTGGTAACAGGACTGCCTCTCACTTCTGGGGTAAATCAGTGAACCGTGAGAAGAGTACACCGGTCCAAGAGGTTTCTCGTAGTATTTCTTAGCTATATCTTACTTTCATAAGCGTCATAAAACAAGCGTTATCAATGTATTTCGAAAATTGGAAACAAACTTATTTTCAAAGAAATCATAAAAGAAATAATACTCAAGAGAATGTCAAATGATCTAAAATGCGGGGAAAACAACGAGAAACAGGTCTAGACTTCAAAAAGAAGATAGAAAGGGGTTTCTTATGCTTCATAAGAGCTCGTTGAAAAGTACGTTCTACGCGGTATAAATAACACAGACTTTTCACACCATCTTTTCTAGTCGATCCTTGCTTTTTCAATCCTTGCGAAAACAACGCAAAATGCGAGCCAAATGTCACCCGTCCAGAGGAGTACAATTGTGTCTGTCTGCCTGGTTACAGCGGAGATCGATGCGAACAAGGTATGTAAACATGACTAACAGAAGGATTTTCTCTGACCACTATACTAAACCTAACTTAAAAAACTCATTAATAATTCATGAAGGAAACACAATAGAAATCATGACCGTGAAGGAGGTTTTATATCTGATAAAGATTCGTCTTCATTTGCATAAACTTTAACTTGGATTTTCTCTATCAAACTTTGTTATTTTCATAAAGAATTCAGTACAATATGATAACATTCATCACGAGTTTTTTAAGCCGTTCAATAAACTCGCAGATCGTGTTTTATCGGGTATAAAACCACTTGGCTACGCCTCGTGTTTTATATCCGATAAAACACTCCTGCTCGTTTATTAAACAGTACAAAACGGTTAAGGGATATGTATAAAACTATTTTTAAAATGCTATTGGAGGCAAAGGAGATGGGGAAAACAACGGGACAAGTGGCATTGCAAGATCCAAAAACCTCCAGGCAGCAAATGGTCTTTTTTGCCTTGTCGAATTGTCAAACGACGTTGAAAAAATGTTGCTATGATGGCGAAGACGGGGGCTGAGGGCTCACTCTTTAGGAGAGTGACATATTATTATAGTCTTAGTTAGAGTTCCATTATGAAGAACAACCAGAGCCCCTACTTTAAGAAAAATGCTTCTTAGCCCCTCGCGTGTTTTCTAGTAAGCTTAGTTACCTTTACGTAAAAGCTGTCAGTGAGACACAGGTTACCAATTGTCATTTATTTCCGCAGACGCTTCCTTTATGAACAACATGTATCCATTTGGAACGGGTGCAGGGGATATGTTGATGCCGGAGGACTTTGTGTACAGCTATAGATGTCTGGAGCTTGGCTTGCCTGGACTAGGACTGGAATTCTTAGGAAAAAGACATGAAACATTTTGGGTTAGTCATGTAGAACAATTTGATATGGGATTGAAAAAGGGAATACCTTTGCATTCTGGGATTAGTTGGCATTGCAGTGCATAATTGGACTGTTTTAGGGGACGCAATTGACGCCATCACGGAAACTTGGCCCCTAAGAGTCCCACAATGCACTGTGATGCGAACAGCAAGTGGTTTGGTCACAAGGAGCCAACGCCTTAACCTCTATTTTCAACTATTTACTTCTGGTTTAGATTTGCAGGAATGGCATGATAGAGTTCAATAGAGACTACACGCGTTATTGGCCGCGCAAATTCGGTCTCCGCTACTGGGATCGTTTTCTGCCAACTATAGCACCGTACTGGTCTTTAGTTGAACACCAACTCTTTGACTCAACGACAGTGTTTCAATTCGAGGGGACTGTTATTGATGAAATAATAAAAAACGGAAACAGAAGTTTGGCTCATTCAGGGTAAGTACTTCAAACATACGGGAAGCTTGGGTAGTGTGAGTGAATGAGTTCGCTCGCTCCCTTCCCTCTTACCACTGTGACCTGGCATCAATATCGAAATAGACCCCTTCCTTGAGACTAGAGATCCAGGTCAGTTCTTGTCTCTACACGGACGAACGACGCTCATGCAAATTTATTGTACTTTGATATTCAGAAAGAGATACAGCATGCGTATTGATCCTAAGAGACAGTCCAAGGTATATTACCAACTGTACAGCAGATGGAATTACACCAACGCTGCTGCAGCTATGTTGAACAAGTCTTCTGATGACGTCAAAAAGTACACCAAAAACAGCTTGTACAACGATTTTAGAGCTAGCTTTGTCGCTGTGGTAACGTGGGTCAATGTTTATCCTGAACGCTTACGAAACTTTCCGTACTTCGGATTGGTAAGTTCTTACTTCTGAATTTTATTAATTTAAAGTATCCCTTTGGGTATCACATTGGCATAGGACAATTCAGATCTCCTTTATATTTTTTATCGAGACTTTGAAACAGCATCTGAACTGATCAAAATCACAGCTAATTCAAAGATCAAATTAGAATCCGAAACACCATTCTATCGAGAGTAGAGATGATATCTTACGAATGAGCACAGCGAGTAAGATAATCTCAATACGATTAGATAGAATCCGTATCTCCAAGCGCCCATGCAATATTGTTTAATATATAGTTATCGATGAAATACAATATGAGTGAATTCTTACTTTTTCATTCGATTACTATCAATAATGTTATCTTCATATGTGAAGTTAACTTTTTTAGGAATAGAAAAAAATACATATTTCATCAATAATTATATATTATCAAAAACATTTATTATCAATTATTTTTTGTTTATTCTCATATCGTCCCTTTATTATCACTAGAGCAATAGTTTCCAAACGGTCATCATTACGGATGGAGTCTATACATTCACCATGTTTAATTATCCCAGTGGAGGAATACAGTGGGCCGCACCAGTAGATAGGTAAGTAGTAGTAGTATGTCATGGTTAATAGGTCATTATAGCGTCATTTATTACCAATACCGACTCCCTTAAGCACTTTCTTTTGTTCAGTTTATTATCACCTATTATCTTACTATTCTCACAAGAAAAACAAATTAAAAAAGCAGTCGAGGAAAAAACTGGCTCAAAACACAAATTACACCTGACGAATCTAATGCAAATGAATTTCAACTATAGGTTCTGCTCATGCATTTGCGTTAATTTTGGCAAATGTGAAATTCGACGTTCAAAAACTGGGCCTCAAATATTGTTTTTGCTCTATTTTTTATTCACTCTAACATTTCATATCCATTCTTTCTGTTTAATTACTTTAATACAGCTCTCAGTCTTCGTGGGTAAACTATTGGTATCGTAAATATCGTTTTCCTGTGGCGGGATGGAACTCTGGCACCGATGACAAAAACCGCTACTTCAACATCAAGCAGTAAGTGCAATTGTTTTTTTTGGTCTCTGTCAAGAAATGAATGGCTTAGGAACAATACTATACTCAAAATCAATATTTTGGCGGCGTCTACGCTTCTTCGAAGACAGCAAAAATAGCGCGGGACCGCCTGGGAACGAGAATGCGTATAACTTAAAATATTGGACAGCGCGCGCGTGCGAATTGTCTATCGATGAGTATAGGCCATTTTACATAAATCTCACAATCAATTATATTTCGCGCTTAACATCTTATTTATTTTTAGATTTCATTTAAAAAAATAATAATAAATTTGATGTCAAACATGGATAATAATTTGTCTATGCCCTACACTTTATTTTACTTTATTTTACACTCTTTTACTCCGACGAAGGACTAGCGTCCGAAACGTCAGTAAGTTTTTTCATCTTTTCACGGTGTATAATTTACCTTTTCATCATTACACTTTATTTTAATTCTTCGTTTGCACGTTACGTCATCAATTTTTCCCGAGATCACCTGGCTCTTGGGAATGGCTGTACGTTACGTCATCGCCGCCATGTTGGGGATATTTTTAAAGAATATTTCAAAAGTGTCGTTTGTTAATAGCACCAACATGGCCCCCATGAATAACTGCAAATCGTCAATAGCGGTTTTCCACCATCATGTGACGGCAGCCATGTTAGATAACAGGAACTATACAATCGCTTTACATGAGCAAGGAAAAATGGATTTTATTGTTCTGCCATCTAACCACAGGCAGCCCAAGCTGTATTATGGGTGCCTGCACGTGATGGTGAAACCTCTTTTGCATAGTTTGCATCGAACCAAATATAAAGTAGAGCCTAAATTACCTAACATTTTATTAAGGTCTTCAACATTGGTCATGGCGCAGCTGAGTCGGTTGCCAGGAAACACCCAAGAAACCGGCCGATGGTTCTTCCAAGTAGACGAGTCTAACATGGTGCGGAAAGCAGAGAGAAAGTGCTACACCTGGTATCTACAGCAACCCACAACACCCGTTTCATTTCTGCCACCATGTCCATGTTGGAGGGGCCAAGCCCTCTTCGACAGAAGATTCCGGCTCGACAGTACCCTCGTGAATCGTGAATTATCTGCATCATCTCGTGGGGTGTGCTACATATCGAGATCGAGTTTCCAAAGAATACAGTACAATATTATTGACGACAACACCTACTTGAGAAGACCTGTTGACAGAAGATGGTCGGCACAGCGCTGTTGCTATGGCACTGACTTTTTGGACTTCGGTTCCCTATTAAAAGGCCCAGAGAGAGGTGGTCATTCACGGCAGCTATTTTCCCCTCCTATTCAAGGTTTTCTGAGCGATGAAGAGGCTTACAGAGCCTGTTGCGTGGAATCCGAACTCTGTCGTCTTTTCTACGAAAAAAGACCTTCTGACGATTGCAGATTCTACCGTCCACCTAGAAGGAGTATGTTGAATTCTTGTATAGATTTCTTAGGATCTTTTTTCTTTTGGATCAGAGCTTTTAGCTTGCGAATGAATGTTTTTTAATGATGTTGTCTGTCGTTAAGTCTATTATAACATTCATTCAGCTGATTGAAACAAAGCAATAAAAACCTCTCTGGTTGATAGCACATGACGGGCAGTGTTTACCCATGAGATTCATTAAGATGACTGATACCAGGGACCTTAAGCTGCAGGACGGCAACGTCGGCGAAGTTGAGGCGCTTCAACTTTCTGTTGTATTATTATTTCGTGTTCACCTAGGATCGTACTCAATAAGCATCCCCGTTTTATGACGTCTTTTGGGAGCGCTCTACTTATAACGAAAATCAGCAAAGATAAGCTTTTGGCGTAGCCGTTCTCTTTATTGCGTAAAAATAGGACATTTCACGTCTTACTTTCAGCATAAGACGGCAATGATGCATAGTATTTAGTACGTTCCAACGAGTATCTATTGAAAAGCGCAATTAGTGCTATTGTATGGTTGCCGTCGTCGTTGCCGTTGCCGTCCTGCAGCTTAAGGTCCCTACCATGCACATGATGGGCAGTGATAACCATGATATTCATTTAGATGTTTGATACCAAGTAATATAATACTCTCTGGTTGATAGCACCACGACTCCCAGACAATGTTTGCTTGTCATTGTAACGAAATTCATAACTCAAAATTTCTTGTCATTTTTCTTTCAGCGTGGTTCTGGGGTTATTCTCACATTTTCACAATGGACAACAAGAACTACACTTTCAACGGTCTCGGCGAATACATTATGGCTGATGTTCAGAACGGGTTCTTTCAGCTTCAAGCCAGAACTGCAAAAGCATTAGAAGGCACAACAACGGTTTATTCTGCAGCGGTTGCTAAGGAACACAATACCAGTAAAATTGAAGCTCGATTGAAGAGTTCAGGAGGTAAAAGACTATGGTTGTATCAAAGGGGCCCAGAATATTTAGCCGATTGCCGAAGGCCTTTTTCCTCGAAGTTATCCGAGTGGATCATACAACCTCTAATTTATCATTTATTTATGGAAAACTTGGTCGCTTTGACACTAGAGAAAAACGTTTGCGCATGCCTGCATTTCAGCACGTTTTCTAAGAATTTGAAGAGTTTGAGTGAGAAAATAAATATTGTTTTCTCAAAGCATACAAAACAATTCACGAATATACATTTGCCAGAACACGATACTGTATTAACAAACAAAATATGAAAGAGTTAGCCTTAAGTTTCAAGCATGGAAACTAAGTTTTCGCATTTTATGAAGTCCAATTTATCAGCCATGCTCGAAAGTCAAATTTTAATATGATTTTACTAATTTGCATACGGATTCAGAGCATGCGCAGATTTTTTTCACTCGTGTCGGTCGCTTTAGCATTAGAGGAACACTCCAACACATTATTATCATCATTCTTCTTATTATTATTATTATACGACACGACACGGATTTGAGCTACATGAAGTTTGCCTTAATTCTGTACTTTATTTTTCTTGTAGATGGTCTAGACTTTTTTATCGATGGCTCACCCTTCGATTACAGCAGCATTACAAATGGCTCAATAGATATCGGGAATTTGTCCATCTCTCGTGACGAAAACGATGGAGTGACAGCCACCTTCCCATCAGGCATCTCTGTCTCGTTCAGCCAAGTTAAAGGGATGATGGCAATCGTATTCGCGGCACCTGAATCCTTCAAGAACAAGACGAGAGGACTTCTTGGGATCTGGAATGATGATCCTAGTGATGACTTTACTCTTCCTAATGGCACGATTATTCCTGAGTTATCAAGTGACAGAGACATCCATTATAAGTTTGGTCTTAAATGTATGTATCGATAAAACTGCAGGTTATTTAATCCTTTCCATCTGAATGAAACCAGTATTAAGCACCTCATTTCGATTAGTTTTTTTCTGACTGATTTCAGCACAACAATGTCACGCTTTAACATTTTATTGCCTTTTATTGCATTTTATTGGCAGTTTAAAAACTCTAACGCTCGGAAAAGACACTGAGTTCTACTAGTAAATCTCGAACTTCATTGACACCTTTTTTATCTCGTATTAAAAAAATAGGGCAAATCACTGCTGCTCAGTCGTTATTTACCTACGCGGCTGGCCAAGGTGTAGACACGTTCAAGAACACTTCATACACACCCCTATTTGCTGATGAGCTCAAATTCAATGACTCGGCACTTGAAGCCAAAGCAAGAGAAACATGTGGTTCTAACCTGGCCTGTCTGTTCGATATTGCTGTTACGAAAGACCTCTCTGTTGGACAAGCCACCTTGAAGACATTCCAGAAGCTTGTTAATGAGTCAAATCAACTTGGTGAGTACATGTCAATGTGCGGAATAGATCTTATTTTTATTATATGAGCACGTGTCTTCCCCTAGAGTATCATTTCTTCTGCATGAGAAGGACTTTATTCTCATAGACTCATTCCATGAATTTATCTTGCAATTTCTTTCAGAAAATTTCCCTCCAACATTGGTGAATCCGAGCTCTCAGATCATTATTAAACTCGGAGAGACGAAGGAATTTGACCTGGTTGCTAAGGATACAAATGGAGATCCAATTGTTTTCCTGCCGCCATCTTTTCCTGGATTACAAACCTCAAGGTCCTCAGTGTCTGAAAACATCTTGAATATCAAACTGAAATTAATAACTACAAATAAGGTACGGTGGATTTGGATATCTTTGCGATAAAGGAAAAGAACTATCTGTCATTTTGTCTTCGTTCAATGATTCTTGTATATCATGTGTCCAAATAGACACAAGAGAAAATAATGGAATTAGGAAGTACCAACGGCATTTATTTAGTGACATCACTCTATGACATTCATGACTTGACTCAAAGAGGACCCTCTATGTTAATTTACTCAATAATTTGTCCTCTCTAAACTCCTGACTCCTTAGGTTAATTTCACCATCGTGGTAAGGGACTCAAAAGGCGCATCAGTGATCTGGAACCCGACTCTAACATTATGCGCATGTCAAAATGGGGCAAACTGCTCTCAGCCAAACAATCTCAACGGTGATAAGTTCCTAGTGATGTCATGCAAATGTGCAAGTGGTTACTCTGGCAACTTTTGTGAAAGCGACCTCAACGCCTGCGATTTCAATAGTGGACCTTGCTATCCTGGAGCTAACTGTACTGATCTTCATCCACCTAGCGGCAAGCAGGGCTATACATGCGGGGCTTGTCCCGGGGGATACTCAGGCAATGGAGCCAATTGCACAGGTAGACGAGGAACTAGACTAAGGTCAAGCGTCGAACTTCACGTGAGCCGAACCTAATGACATCAAAGAAGAACGCCTTGTTATCCATTGATTTAATTAGGTTCGTTCGGCTCATGTGAAGTTCGACGTTTGACTTGATCCTTGGTTAATCAAAGAATCACTCCATTTTATCCTTACAATTTGATATTTAGTTTTCCATTAAACTTTCTCATTGACATTCTTTTAACCAGATATCAACGAATGTATCGATTCTATAACGTGTTCTCAGCTGTGCATAAATACTCCGGGCTCATACTTATGTCAGTGCAATGATGGATACATACTCAACAAAGACGGGAAAAATTGTGATGGTAAGTATTCATCTATTACGTCAACACAAAATTATTCTAATTCGATTCTAAATATTTCTTGATTCTGTTAAAAACCATAAGCACGTGGGATTAAAAATCTCATTTCTAAATTTTTCGCGTGAGTGTCGCCATGGCCATCCTTATCCCCAATGTCTTCTGAGTTTCGCAAGGGAGAAGAGGAAGAATTGCAAAAACTAAACGTAATGGTGCAATATTCGTTTTTCTTCCTATTTTAGACATCGACGAATGTCAAAGACCAGGGACATGCATGCAAAGATGTAACAATTCTCCTGGGAGTTATAACTGCACGTGTGACCCTGCCTTCAAGGTGGATCCAGCCGATCCAAGCAAATGTGTTCGTGAGTATCAAGAAATTGAATGGATGGATGAGAAATGAAATTCAAAATGCAAAAAAGAGAATTGATTAACTGACTGAATGATGGAAAGATATTTAACTCTCTTCCAAATTAAAATGTATTTGTCCAAAATACGAAATTCTGCAATTTCATAGATGTTATGCGAACAAAGTATCTTAAACCTATTACATTTTCGCAAATAATTTGGTACTTTTTTTAAATGTAAGAAATATCCGCTTTGAATGCTCACTTTTTCAAACTTCTGTACGTCGATTATATTTCTATTCCTACAATTCTACGAAATCAAATTTTTAAATGATTTTCTTGCTCTATTGTAAAGCATATTGGTCTTTTCTCGGGGATCTTGTAAAAACATTTTATTGTTTCGAACTAAACATGTGTTTCAGCAACGAAGTAAGGTATTTATCAGTTAAAACTTAAAATTTACGTAGAACACGGAATGACGTAAATTAAGGTCGAAGTTCCGAACAAATGAAGACGAAATCTGGGTACGTACTACATGTGCATCAATATAAAATGAAAAAGGAGAAAATGCACTGTTTAACGGAAGCATTATAAGGCACCTATCTTTTTTCGTAATTTTTAAGACTTTATTTATTTAGTTTTTTTTTAATTTTCAATAAGATTTATATTTTTTCTTTCCCCCGCAAATATGTCTTTTCCAAAACTTTCATCAACCTTTTCGTAACAAGGTTTGCGTACGCAATTGTGGTTTTAAGATTCGATTACAATTCTGGTTCCGAAAATAGGAGCCAGAATTACGACCTGACTATACAATTGTTTTTCCTATGCATTCGTTGGCTTATCATGTTTTAATCTGAAAACACAAACGTAAAACGTAGCACTGAAGAAAAAAATTCTCACCTTTTTGTTGTGTTTTTTTTTTGATATCCTTAGCAAAGTCTCCGTGTTCTCCAAGCGATAATGGCTGCCAACATGTCTGTTACATGGAAAACAATCAAAAGAAATGCTCTTGTAACAAGGGATACAAACTACAGGATGACGGAAAGAGTTGCAAAGGTACTTTTTAAAGTCAATAGCTAAATAAATATTAGCAGCATAATTAAGAATTGGCATCATTATCAGTTCACCACCATGAGCACCATTGCCATTGGTTGGAACAACATCTCAGTACCATAATCATCATCATCTGATTACCATCACCATCATCTTGAACACCATCATTACCAATTCCATAACCACCACCACAATCATCATTATAAACATCTCCATCACCAACAACATTTGATCATCATCACGATCATCTTCATCATCGCCATCATCATCATTATCAGCACCATAAGCAGTAGAAACATCATCACCTTTATTAATCATCATCATCAATTATCGTTGTCATCTCCAATCTTTTTTAATTTGCACCACTATCAAAAACCATCCTTTGGCAACACTAACATCTCTCTTTCTCCCATGAACAGATATCGATGAATGTCTGGAGAAACCTTGTACTCACAACTGTGAGAACACTGACGGTGGATATAAGTGTATCTGCAAACAGGGATATAATCTCAAAGGAGACAACTTTACTTGTGAAGGTAAGGTGAAATGGAAAAATTTCATTTCATTCTTTCTCTTTCATTTTTCACGAGTTTTCTACCTTTAAGTAGCATAATTACACACAACCCAAAAGTTGAGCTGTTTAATAAAGAGCATTCTGTGTTGTTTTTTTCAAGATATCAACGAATGTGCTCAAGGCAATTACAATTGCAGTGACCCCTTCCATCAGTGTATCAATATAGACGGTGGATACAAGTGTGAATGTGAACAAGGAGCTTACTGGTCTGGTAGCTCTTGCAAAGGTAAAAACCAATTTTATAAGCACCTAAATATCCTAAATATCCTCACACAACCGCCTTCTACAACTACTCAATATCTAACACCACTAATACAAATATTAAAATATGATATTATTATCACAGAAATTCCTATCGCAGGTCCTGGTTCTCAAACTACCGCAGGTCCTGGTTCTCAAACTACCGCAGGTCCTGGTTCTCAAACAACTGCAGGTCCTGGTTCTCAAACAACTGCAGGTCTTGGTTCTCAAACTACCGCAGGTCCTGGTTCTCAAACAACAGCAGGTCCTGGTTCTCAAACAACTGCAGGTCCTGGTTCACAAACAACTGCAGGTCCTGTTTCTCAAACTACCGCAAGTCCTGGTTCTCAAACAACTGCAGGTCTTGGTTCTCAAACAACTGCAGGTCCTGGATCTCAAACTACCGCAGGTCCTGGTTCTCAAACAACAGCAGGTCCTGGTTCTCAAACAACTGCAGGTCCTGGTTCACAAACAACTGCAGGTCCTGTTTCTCAAACTACCGCAAGTCCTGGTTCTCAAACAACTGCAGGTCTTGGTTCTCAAACAACTGCAGGTCCTGGATCTCAAACTACCGCGGCTCCTGGTTCTCAAACAACTGCAGGTCCTGGTTCTCAAACTACCGCGGCTCCTGGTTCTCAATCTACCTCAAGTTCTGGTTCTCAAACAACTGCAGGTCCTGGTTCTCAAACTACCGCGGCTCCCGGTCCTCAAACCACTGAAGGTCCTGGTTCTCAAACAACCACAGGTCCTGGTTCTCAAACTACCGCAAGTCCAGGTTCTCAAACTACCGCAGGTCCTGGTTCTCAAACTACCTCAGGTCCTGGTTCTCAAACAACTGCAGGTCCTGGTTCTCAAACTACCTCAGGTCCTGGTTCTCAAACAACCGCAAGTTCTGGTTCTCAAACTACCGCAGGTCCAGGTTCTCAAACTACTGCAGGTCCTAGTTCTCAAACTACCGCAGGTCCTGGTTCTCAAACAACCGCAGGTCCTGGTTCTCAAACTACTGCAGGTCCTGGTTCTCAAACAACTGCAGGTCCTGGTTCTCAAACTACCGCGGCTCCTGGTCCTCAAACCACTGCAGGTCCTGGTTCACAAACTACCGCAGGTCCAGGTTATCAAACTACTGCAGGTCCTGGTTCTCAAACTACTGCAGGTCCTGGTTCTCAAACTACCGCGGCTCCTGGTCCTCAAACCACTGCAGGTCCTGGTTCACAAACTACCGCAGGTCCAGGTTCTCAAACTACTGCAGGTCCTGGTTCTCAAACTACTGCAGGTCCTGGTTCTCAAACAACTGCAGGTCCTGGTTCTCAAACAACCACAGGTCCTGGTTCTCAAACTACCGCAAGTCCAGGTTCTCAAACTACCGCAGGTCCTGGTTCTCAAACTACCTCAGGTCCTGGTTCTCAAACAACCGCAAGTTCTGGTTCTCAAACGACTGCAGGTCCTGGTTCTCAAACTACCGCAAGTCCAGGTTCTCAAACAACCACAGGTCCTGGTTCTCAAACTACCTCAGGTCCTGGTTCTCAAACAACCGCAAGTTCTGGTTCTCAAACGACTGCAGGTCCTGGTTCTCAAACTACCGCAGGTCCTGGTTCTCAAACAACCACAGGTCCTGGTTCTCAAACTAACGCAAGTCCAGGTTCTCAAACTACCGCAGGTCCTGGTTCTCAAACTACCGCAGGTCCTGACTCTCAAACTACTGCAGGTCCTGGTTCTCAAACAACTGCAGGTCCTGGTATGTTTATTGCTTACGTGTCTTAACTTTATATATTTCTAATGGCACATTTGTTTTTCTCTGTCTTCTCGTTTGTGCGTTCTGAGTGTTCTTTTTTTGCTTGTTTTCTCACTATATTGCGTTTGTTGCATGTCTGTCTTGAAATAGCTTGTTTTGTTTTAGTTGTTTTCTCACTATAATGCGTTTGTTGTATGTCTGTCTTGCAATCGCTTATCTTTTTTTCCGAAATGGTTGTCGATTTGTGTGGAAAACCTATTGCCTATTGATCTATTGATCATCTCTAAATGTATAACAAAATACTTAATATTTTATGAAAAAATGAAAAGCGCTCCATTCAAATCATTTCTGGTCTTTTTTCAGGGGTCAACGAGTGCATCAGCAGCCCATGTGATAACGGAGGGACGTGTATTGATCGAGTGGTTGGTTTTTATTGCCAATGTCATCAAGCATTCTTTGGCAGCACATGTCAGCATAGTAAGTACCAATTATATCCTTAGTAAGCATAGTAAGTACTACATCAATTGTATTCTTAATAAAACGAAATCTCGGAAAACATTTTGGCAGCAAGAGTACCTTTCACTGCTGAGGTGAATCAGTAAACCCTGAGTAGAGTACCCTAGTCCCACACGGCTTACCGCCTCATCTTTCCTTAAAAGAGAAGATAGAGAGAGGTTTCTACTGCTCCATAAAAACTTGCTAAAAAATATGTGCCAAACGGAATAAATAACCCAGACTTTCACACTCTCTTTTTCTAGTCGATCCTTGCTTTTTCAATCCTTGCGAAAACAACGCAAAATGTGAGCCAAATGTCACCCGTCCAGAGGAGTACAATTGTGTCTGTCTGCCTGGTTACAGAGGAAATCGATGCGAACAAGGTATGTAAACATGACTAACTGAAGGATTTTCTCTTACCACGATATTAAACCTAACGAAATGATTAAGGGGTCTGTATAAAACTATTTTTAAAATGCTATTGGAGGCAAAGGAGATGGGGAAAACAAGTGGCAGATAGGCATTGCATGATCCAAAAACCTCCAGGTAGCAAATGGTCTTTTTTGCCTCAGACGAATTGTCAAACGACGTTGAAAAACATGTTGCTGTTATGGCGAAGACGGGGGCTGAGGGCTCACTCTTTAGGAGAGTGACATGTTATTATAGTCTTAGTTAGAGTTTCCGTTTTGAAGAAAAACCAGAGCCCCTACTTTAAGGAAAATGCTTCTTAGCCCCTCGCGTGTTTTCTAGTAAGCTTAGTTACCTTTACGTAAAAGCTGTCAGTGAGACACAGGTTACCAATTGTCATTTATTTCCGCAGACGCTTCCTTTATGAAGAACATGTATCCATTTGGAACGGGTGCAGGGGATATGTTGATGCCGGAAGACTTTATGTACAGCTATAGATGTCTGGAGCTTGGCATGCCTGGACTAGGACTGGAATTCTTAGGAAAAAGACATGAAACATTTTGGGTTAGTCATATAGAAAAATTTGATATGGGATTGAAAAACGGAGTACCTTTGTATTCTGGGATAAGCTGGCATTGCAGTGCATAATTGGACTGCTTTGGGGACGCAATTGACGCCATCTCGGAAACTTGGCCCCTAGAGTCCCACAATGCACTGTGATGCGAACAGCAAAGTGGTTTAGTCACAAGAAGCCACGCCTTAACCTCTTTATTCAACTATTTACTTCTGGTTTAGATTTGCAGGAATGGCATGATAGAGTTCAATAGAGACTACGCGCGTTATTGGCCGCGCAAATTCGGTCTCCGCTACTGGGATCGTTTTCTGCCAACTATAGCACCGTACTGGTCTTTAGTTGAACACCAACTCTTTGACTCAACGACAGTGTTTCAATTCGAGGGGACTGTTATTGATGAAATAATGAACAACGGAAACAGAAGTTTGGCTCATTCAGGGTAAGTACTTCAAACATACGGGAAGCTTGGGTAGTGTGAGTGAATGAGTTCGCTCGTTCCCTTCCCTCTTACCATAGTGCCCTGGCATCAATAGTGAAATTGAAGGTCGTACGTGAGTTGAGCTACTTGTTCTTAGTTTCATACGAGACATCGAACAATACACCTTCTACATTTTAATAGACTCATTCCTTGAGAAACGCAAAGATTTACTAGAGGTCCAGGTCAATTCTAGTCTCTACACGGACGACGCTCATGCAAATTTATTGTACTTTTATATTCAGAAAGAGATACAGCATGCGTATTGATCCTAAGAGACAGTCCAAGGTATATTACCAACTGTACAGCAGATGGAATTACACCAACGCTGCTGCAGCTATGTTGAACAAGTCTTGCTGATGACGTCAGAAAGTACACCAAAAACAGCTTGTACAACGATTTTAGAGCTAGCTTTGTCGCTGTGGTAACGTGGGTCAATGTTTATCCTGAACGCTTACGAAACATTCCGTACTTTGGATTGGTAAGTTCTTACTTCTGAATTTTATTAATTTAAAGTGTCCCTTTGGGTATCACATTAGCATAAGAAAATTTAGATCTCCTTTATATTTTTTATCGAGACTTTGAAACAACCTCTGAGCTGATCAAAGCTACAGCTAACTCAAAGATCAAATTAGAATCTGAGACACCATTCTATCGAGAGTTGAGATGATATCTTACGAATGAGCACAGCAAGTAAGATAATCTCAACAGGATGAGATAGAATCCGTGTCTCCAAGCTTCCATACAATATTGTTTAATATATAGTTATCGATGAAATACAATTTGAGTGGATTTTTACTATTTCATGCGATTCCAAGAATTCTTACCAATAACATTATCTTCATATATGTGAAGTTAATTTTTTTAGGAATAGAAAAAAATACATATTTCATCGATAATTATATATTATCAAAACATTTATCATCCATAATTTTTTGTTATTAGAGCAATACTTTTCAAATGGTCATCATCACGGATGGAGTCTATACATTTATCATGTATAATTATCCCAGTGGAGGAATACAGTGGGCCGCACCAGTAGATAGGTAAGTTGGGTACTCATCATTGTCAATAGGTCATTATAGCGTCATTCACTACCACTACCAAACTCCCTTGCGTACTTTCTTATGTTAAGTAAATTAGCACCAATTGTCTTATTATTCATTGCAAATACACTTAGGCTCAGTCTAAACATCAAATCCCACGTGACGAATCTAATGCAAATTAATTTCAACGATAGGTTTTGCTCATTTGCATTATTTTGGCACATGTGAAATTCGACGTTCAAAAACTGGGCCTCAAATATTGTTCTTGCTTGATTTTTTATTCGCTCTAACATTTCATATCCATTCTTTCTGTTTAATTACTTTACAGCTCTCAGTCTTCGTGGGTTAACTATTGGTATCGTCAAAGTGGTTTACCTGTGGCGGGATGGAACTCTGGCACCTATGACAAAAACCGCTTCTTCAACATCAAGGAGTAAGTGCAATTGTCATTTTGTTCTCTGTAAAGAAATGAATGGCTCAGGACCAATACTATACTCAAAATCAATAGTTTGGCGGCGTCTACGTTTCTTCGAAGGCAGCAAAAGGAGCGCGGGGCCGCCTGGGAACGAGAATACGGATAACTTTAAAATATTGGACTGCGCGTGCGTGAGGATTGTCTATCTATGAGTATAGACCTTTTTACATAAATCTCACAATCAATCATATTCCGCGCTTAACGTCTTATTTATTTTTAGATTTCATTTCAAAAAATCAAAATAATAAATTTCATGTCAAACATGGATAATAATTTATGGTCTATGCCCTACTTTATTTTAATTCTTAGTTTGCACGTTACGTCATCAATGTTTCCCCATATCACCTGGCTCTTGGGAATGGTTGTGATTTACGTCATCGCCGCCATGTTAGGGATATTGTAAAAAAAATTCAAGAGTCGTTTGTTAATAGCAATTTCATGGCCGCCATGCTTTTGCCTTTTGTCTCTCCTCAATGCATAGCGGTTTTCCATCATCACGTGACGGCAGCCAGGTTAGATAACAGGAACTATACAATCGCTTTACATGAGCAAGGGAAAATGGATCTTATTGTTCTGCCATCTAACCACAGGCAGCCCAAGCTGTATTATGGGTGCCTGCACGTGATGGTGCAAATCATCAATTGCACAGTTTGCATCGAACCAAATATAAAGTAGAGGCTAAATTATCTAACATTTTATTAAGGTCTTCAACATTGTTCATGGCGCAGCTGAGTCGGTTGCCAGGAAACACCCAAGAAACCGGCCGATGGTTCTTCCAAGTAGACGAGTCTAACATGATGCGGAAAGCAGAGAGAAAGTGCAACGCCTGGTATCTACAGCAACCCACATCACCCGTTTCATTTCTGCCACCATGTCCATGTTGGAGGGGCCAAGCGCTCTTCGACAGAAGATTCCGGCTCGACAGTACACTCGTGAATCGTGAATTAACATCTCGTGGGGTGTGCTACATATCGAGATGGAGTTTCCAAAGTATACCTTACAATATTATTGACGAGAACACCAACTTAAGAAGACCTGTTGACAGAAGATGGTCGGCACAGCGCTGTTGCTATGCCACTGACTTTTTGGACTTCGGTTCCTTATTAAAGGTCCAGAGAGAGGTGGTCACGCACGGCAGCAATTTTCCCCTCCTATTCAAGGTTTTCTGAGCGATGAAGAGGCTTACAGAGCCTGTTGCGTGGAATCCGAACTCTGTCGTCTTTTCTACGAAAAAAGACCTTCTGACGATTGCAGATTCTACCATCCACCAAGAAGGAGTATGTTGAATTCTTGTATAGATTTCTTAATATCTTTTCCTTTTGAATCAGAGCTTTCAGCTTGCGAATGAATATTTTCTTAATGTTGTCTGTCATTAAGTCTATTATAACATTCATACAAATATCTCTTGTTGATAGCACATGAAGGGCAGTGTTTACCCATGAGATTCATTAAGATGATTGATACCAGAGACCTTAAGCTGCAGGACGGCAACGTGGGCGACAACCTCGGCGAAATTGAGGCGCTTCAACCTTGTATTGTATTATTATTTCGTGTTTACCTAGTACTTAACTCAATGCGAATCCCCGTTTAAGAGTGAAATGCCGTCTTTAGGGAGCGCTTTACTTATAACGAAAATCAGCAAAGATATGCTTTTGGGTTAGCCGTTCTCTTTATTACGTAAAAATAGGACATTTCACGTCTTATTTTTAGCATAAGACGGCAATGATGCACAGTATTTCGTACATTCCAACGAGTGTCTATTGAATAGCGCAATTAGTGCTATTGTATGGTTGTCGTCGTCGTCGTCGTCGTTGCCGTCCTGCAGCTTAACGTCTCTACCATGAGGGCAGTGTTAACCATGATATTCATATAGCTTTTTGATACCAAGTAATATAATACTCTCTGGTTGATAGCACCACGACTCCCAGACAATGTTTGTTTGTCGGGCTGTCATTGTAACGAAATTCATAAGCTCAAAATTTCTTGTCATTTTTCTTGCAGCATGGTTCTGGGGTTATTCTCACATTTTCACAATGGACAAAAAGAACTACACTTTCAACGGTCTCGGCGAATACACTATGGCTGATGTTCAGAACGGGTTCTTCCAGCTTCAAGCCAGAACTGCAAAAGCATTAGGAGGCACAGCAACGGTCTTTTCTGCAGCGGTTGCTAAGGAACACAATACCAGTAAAATTGAAGCTCGATTGAAGAGTTCAGGAGGTAAAAGACTATGGTTGTATCTAAGGGCCCAGAATATTTAGCCGATTGCCGAAGACCTTTTCCGCGAAGAGATCTGAGTGGATCGTACGGACATTGTATAATTTATCATTTATTTATGCAAAACCTGGTCGCTTTGACACTAGAGGAAAACGTTTGCGCATGCCTGCATTTCAGCACGTTTTCTAAGAATTTGAAGAGTTTGAGTTTGAAAATAAATATTTGTTTTCTCAAAGCATACAAAACATTTCACGAATATACATTTGCCAGACTACGATACTGTATTAGCATTTTATGAAGTCCAATTTATCAGGCATGTTTGAAAGTCAAATTTACATATGATTTGACTAATTTGCATATGGATTCAGAGCATGCGCAGATTTTTTTCACTCGTGTCGGTCGCTTTAGCATAAGAGGAACAATCCAACGCACATCATATCATCATCATAATCATCATCATCCTCATTATTATTATTATTATATTATTATTATTATTATTCTACGACACGACACGGATTTGAGCTACATGCTTTCATAGTAATGAGAAGTTTGCCTTAATTCTGTACTGTATTTTTCTTGTAGATGGTCTAGACTTTTTTATCGATGGCTCACCCTTCGATTACAGCAGCATTACAAATGGCTCAATAGATATCGGGAATTTGTCCATCTCTCGCGACGAAAACGATGGAGTATCAGCCACCTTCCCATCAGGCATCTCTGTCTCGTTCAGCCAAGTTAAAGGGATGATGGCAATCGTATTCGCGGCACCTGAATCCTTCAAGAACAAGACGAGAGGACTTCTTGGGGTCTGGAATGATGATCCTAGTGATGACTTTACTCTTCCTAATGGCACGATTATCCTGAGTCCTCTAGCGACAGAGACATCCATTATAAGTTTGGTCTTAAATGTATGTATCGATAAAACTGCAGGTTATCCAAACCTTTCCATCTGAATGAAACCAGAATTAATCCTCTCATTTCGATTAGTTTTTTCCTGACTGATTTCAGCACATCAATGTCACGCTTTAACATTTTATTGCCTTGGCAGTTTAAAGACTCTAACGCTCGGAAAAGACACTGAGTACTAGTAAATCTCGTACTTCATTGATACCTTTTTATCTTATATTACAAAATAGGGCAAATTACTGCTGCTCAGTCGTTATTTACCTACGCGGCTGGCCAAGGTGTAGACACGTTCAAGAACACTTCATACACACCCCTATTTGCTGATGAGCTCAAATTCAATGACTCGGCACTTGAAGCCAAAGCAAGAGAAACATGTGGTTCTAACCTGGCCTGTCTGTTCGATATTGCTGTTACAAAAAATCTCTCTGTTGGACAAGCCACCTTGAAGACATTCCAGAAGCTTGTTAATGAGTCAAATCAACTTGGTGAGTGCATGTCAATGTGCAGAATAGATCTTACTGGTCTTGGTGCAATGTTTTCCAATACTGAACACGTGTCATCCCCTAGAGTATCATTTCTTCTGCATGAGAAGGACTTTATTCTCATGGACTCATTCCATGAATTTATCTTGCAATTTTTTCCAGAAAATTTCCCTCCAACATTGGTGAATCCGAGCTCTACGATCATGATTAAACTCGGAGAGACGAAGGAATTTGACCTGGTTGCTAAGGATACAAATGGAGATCCAATTGTTTTCCTGCCGTCATCTTTTCCTGGATTACAAACCTCAAGGTCCTCAGTGTCTGAAAACACCTTGAATATCAAACTGAAATTAACCACTACAAATAAGGTACGGTGGATTTGGATATCTTTGCGATAACGGAAAAAACTATCTGTCATTTTGTCTTCGTTCAATGATTCTTGTAGATCATGTGTCCAAATAGACACAAGAGAAAACAATGGAATTAGGGAGTACCAACGGCATTTATTTAGTGACATCACTCTATGACATTCATGACTTGACTCAAAGAGGACCCTCTATGTTAATTTACTCAATAATTTTTCATCTCTATAATCCTGACTCCTTAGGTTAATTTCACCATCGTGGTAAGGAACTCAAAAGCCGCATCAGTGATCTGGAACCCGACTCTAACATTATGCGCATGTCAAAATGGGGCAAACTGCTCTCAGCCAAACAATCTCAACGGTGATAAGTTCCTAGTGATGTCATGCAAATGTGCAAGTGGTTACTCTGGCAACTTTTGTGAAAACGACCTCAACGCCTGCGATTTCAATAGTGGACCTTGCTATCCTGGAGCTAACTGTACTGATCTTCCTCCACCTAGCGGCAAGCAGGGCTATATATGCGGGGCTTGTCCCGGGGGATACTCAGGCAATGGAGCCAATTGCACAGGTAGACGAGGAACTAGACTAAGGTCAAGCGTCGAACTTCACGTGAGCCGAACCTAATGACATCAAGGAAGAACGCCTTGTTATCCATTGATTTAATTAGGTTCGTTCGGCTCATGTGAAGTTCGACGTTTGACTTGATCCTTGGTTAATCAAAGAATCACTCCATTTTATCCTTACAATTTGATATAAAGTTTTCCATTAAACTTTCTTCATTGACATTCTTTTAACCAGATATCAACGAATGTATCGATTCTATAACGTGTTCACAACTGTGCATAAATACTCCGGGCTCATACTTATGTCAGTGCAATGATGGATACATACTCAACAAAGACGGGAAAAATTGTGATGGTAAGTCTTCATCTGTTACGTCAACACAAAATTATTCTAATTCGATTCTAATTATTCTTGATTCTGTTAAAACCCATAAGCACGTGGGATTAAAAATCTCATTTCTAATTTTTCGCGTGAGTGTCGCCATGGCTGCTATCTTGGCTGAGGTCAAAATGATTCCCTTTGGGATGTCGTTTTTTATCCATGGTTTCAATAGACGACTACCTTCCTTAAAACGAGCAGTTTTGCCAAAATAAAAAACAGAAATGAAAAGAGCATATTTAGGAGGTGGAGTTTCCTCTCATAATAAGCGAAACAGGGGAAATGGCATTAGATATGACATTAAATGTTTCATAAGGATTTGTATGGTAAAATGCGGAGGATGGCAAACTCTTACCAGACAACACTGTTCCCATTTGATTCTACATTTAATGTCATTTCTTCTATAGTCAACAGTTCGAGCTGAGACTTCGCCCTTAGCTCTTACTAAATTTGAGGTGCTCTTTTCATTTCTGGAGTTCATTTTGACTCACTTGCTATTTTTATGGGGAATGGTTCACGTGACATGTTAGTACAAGTCGTCTATTTGACTACATTTTCCACACAAACTAAAATCCTTTTTTCTCCTCCCATCCTTTTCCCCAATGTCTTCTGTGTTTGGCAAGGGAGAAGAGGAAGAATTGCAAAAACTAAACGTAATGGTGCAATATTCGTTTTTCTTCCTATTTTAGACATCGACGAATGTCAAAGACCAGGGACATGCATGCAAAGATGTAACAATTCTCCTGGGAGTTATAACTGCACGTGTGACCCTGCCTTCAAGGTGGATCCAGCCGATCCAAGCAAATGTGTTCGTGAGTATCAAGAAATTGAATGGATGGATGAGAAATGAAATTCAAAAATGCAAAAAAGAGAATTGATTAACTGACTGAATGATGGAAAGTTATTTAACTCTCTTCCAAATTAAAATGTATTTTTCTAAAATACGAAATTCTGCAATTTCATAGATGTTATGCGAACAAAGTATCTTAAACCTATTACATTTCCGCAAATAATTTGGTACTTTTTTTTTAATGTAAGAAATATCCGCTTTGAATGCTGACTTTTTTCATTTTTGTATTCAAACTTCTTTACGTCAATTATATTTCTATTCCTACAATTCTACGAAATCAAATTTTTAAATGATTTTCTTGCTCTATCGTAAAGCATATTGGTCTTTTCTCGGGGATCTTGTAAAAAGATTTTGTTTCGGACTAAACACGTGTTTCAGCAACGAAGTAAGGTATTTATCAGTTAAAACTTAATAATTTACATAGAACAGGGAATGACGTAAATTAAGGTCGAAGTTCCGAACAAATGAAGACGAAATCTGGGTACGTACTACATGTGCATCAATATAAAATGAAAAAGGAGAAAATGCACTGTTTAACGGAAGCATTATAAGGCACCTATTTTTTTTCGTAATTTTTAAGACTTTATTTATTTAGTTTTTTTATTATTATAATTTTCAATAAGATTTATATTTTTTTCTTTCCCCCGCAAATATGTCTATTCCAAAACTTTCATCAACCTTTTCGTAACAAGGTTTGCGTACGCAATTGTGGTTTTAAGATTCGATTACAATTCTTGTTCCGAAAATAGAAGCCAGAATTACGATATGACTATACAATTGTTTTTCCTATGCATTCGTTGGCTTATCATGTCTACACTCTGAAAACACAAACGTAAAACGTAGCACTGAAAAAAAAAATCTCACCTTTTTGGTTTGTTTTTTTTGTTGATATCCTTAGCAACGTCTCCGTGTTCTCCAAGCGATAATGGCTGCCAACATGTCTGTTACATGGAAAACAATCAAAAGAAATGCTCTTGTAACAAGGGATACAAACTACAGGACGACGGAAAGAGTTGCAAAGGTACTTTTTAAAGTCAATATCTAAATAAATATTAGCAGCATAATTAACAATTGGCATCATTATCAGTTCACCACCATGAGCACCATAATCATCATCATCTGATTACCATCATCATCATCTTGAACACCATCATTACCAATTCCATAACCACCACCACAATCAGCATTATAAACATCTCCATCACCAACAACATTTGATCATCATCACAATCCTCTTCATCATCGCCATCATCATCATCATTATCAGCACCATGAGCAGTAGAAACATCATCACCTTTATTAATCATCATCATCAATTATCGTTGTCATCTCCAATCTTTTTTAATTTGCACCACTAACAAAAACAATCCATCTTTTAGCAACACTAACATCTCTCTTTCTCCCATGAACAGATATCGATGAATGTCTGGAGAAACCTTGTACTCAGAACTGTGAAAACACTGACGGCGGATATAAGTGCATCTGCAAACAGGGATATAATCTCAAAGGAGACAACTTTACTTGTGAAGGTAAGGTGAAATGGAAAAATTTCATTTCATTCTTTCTCTTTCATTTTTCACGAGTTTTCTACCTTTAAGTAGCATAATTACACACAACCCAAAAGTTGAGCTGTTTAATAAAGAGCATTTTGTGTTTATTTTAAAGATATCAACGAATGTGCTGAAGGCAATTACAACTGCAGTGACCCCTTCGAACAGTGTATCAATATAGACGGTGGATACAAGTGTGAATGTGAACAAGGAGCTTACTGGTCTGGTAGCTCTTGCAAAGGTAAAAAACAATTTTATGAGCACCTAAATATCCTAAATATCCTCACACAACCGCCTTCTAAAATTACTCAATATCTAACACCACTAATACAAATATTAAAATATGACATTATTTTCACAGAAATTCCTATCGCAGGTCCTGGTTCTCAAACTACCGCAGGTCCTGGTTCTCAAACTACCGCAGGTCCTGCTTCTCAAACAACTGCAGGTCCTGGTTCTCAAACAACTGCAGGTCCTGGCTCTCAAACAACTGCAGATCCTAGTTCTCAAACAACTGCAGGTCCTGGTTCTCAAACTACCGCGGCTCCTGGTCCTCAAACCACTGCAGGTCCTAGTTCTCAAACTACCGCAGGTCCTGGTTCTCAAACTACTGCAGGTCCTAGTTCTCAAACGACTGCAGGTCCTGGTTCTCATACTACCGCAGGTCCTGGTTCTCAAACAACCGCAGGTCCTGGCTCTCAAACAACTGCAGGTCCTGGTTCTCAAACAACTGCAGGTCCTGGTTCTCAAACAACTGCAGGTCCTGGTTCTCAAACTACCGCAGGTCCTGGTTCTCAAACAACTGCAGGTCCTAGTTCTCAAACAACTGCAGGTCATGGTTCTCAAACTACCGCAGGTCCTGGTTCTCAAACAACCGCAGGTCCTGGTTCTCAAACTACCGCAAGTTCTGGTTCTCAAACAACTGCAGGTCCTGGTTCTCAAACTACTGCAGGTCCTGGTTCTCAAACAACTGCAGGTCCTGGTTCTCAAACTACCGCGGCTCCTGATCCTCAAACCACTGCAGGTCCTGGTTCTCAAACTACCGCAGGTCCAGGTTCTCAAACTACTGCAGGTCCTGGTTCTCAAACAACTGCAGGTCCTGATTCTCAAACAACCGCAAGTTCTGGATCTCAAACTACTGTGGGTCCTGGTTCTCAAACTACCGCAGGTCCAGGTTCTCAAACAACTGCAGGTCCTGGTTCTCAAACAACTGCAGGTCCTGATTCTCAAACAACCGCAGGTCCTGGTTCTCAAACAACCGCAGGTCCTGGTTCTCAAACCACTGCGGGTCCTGGTTCTCAAACTACCGCAGGTCCTGGTATGTTTATTGCTTACATATATCCTAACTTTATACATTTCTAATGGCACGTGTTTTGATTTAAATTAGAAATTTAATATGAAATATATTATGGAATTTTTTATTGTTATTGTTCATAATGATGTTGTAATTTGTTTTTCTCTGTCTTCTCGTTTGTGTGTTCTGAGTGTTCTTTTTCTGCTTGTTTTCTCACTATAGTGTGTTTGTTGCATGTCTGTCTTGCAATAGCTTGTTTTCTTTTAGCTTTCTTCTCTGTCGCATGTCTCTCTTGAAATTGCTTGTTTTGTTTTTGTTGTTTTCTCACTATATTGCGTTTGTTGTATGTCTGTCTTGCAATATATCGTTTTCTTTTACCAGTTTTCTCACTATAGTGTGTTTGTTGTATGTCTGTCTTGCAATCGCTTGTTTTCTTTTTTTTCGAAATGGTTGTCGATTTGTGTGGAAAACTCATTGCCTATTGATCTATTGATCATCTCTAAATGTATAACGAAATACTTAATATTTTATGAAAAAATGAAAAGCGCTCCATTCAAATCATTTCTGGTCTTTTTCAGGGGTCAACGAGTGCATCAGCAGCCCATGTGATAACGGAGGGACGTGTATTGATCGAGAGGTTGGTTTTTAATTGCCAATGTCATCAAGCATTCTTTGGCAGCACATGTCAGCATAGTAAGTACCGATTATATCCTTAGTAAGCATAGTAAGTACTACATCAATTGTATTCTTAATAAAAAGAAATCTCGGAAAACATTTTGGTAGAAAGAGTGCCTTTCACTGCTGAGGTGAATCAGTAAACCCTGAGTAGAGTACCCTAGTCCCACACGGCTTACCGCCTCATCTCTCCTTAGAAGAGAAGATAGAGAGAGGTTTCTACTGCTCCATAAAAACTTGCTAAAAAATATGTTGCAAACGGAATAAATAACACAGACTTTTCACACTCTCTTTTCTAGTCAATCCTTGCCTTTTCAATCCTTGCGAAAACAACGCAAAATGTGAACCAAATGTCACCCGTCCAGAGGAGTACAATTGTGCCTGTCTGCCTGGTTACAGAGGAGATCGATGCGAACAAGGTATGTAAACATGACTAACAAGGATTCTTTTTTACCACAAAACTAAACATAACGAAATGATTTAGGGATCTGTATAAAACTATTTTTAAAATGCTATTGGAGGCAAAGGAGATGGGGAAAACAAGTGGCAGATAGGCATTGCATGATCCAAAAACCTCCAGGTAGCAAATGGTCTTTTTTGCCTCAGACGAATTGTCAAACGACGTTAAAAAATATGTTGCTGTGATGGCGAAAACGGGGGCTGAGGGCTCACTCTTTAGGAGAGTGACATGTTATTATAGAATTCCGTTTTGAAGAACAACCAGAGCCTTCTCGCGGGATTTCTAGTAAGCTTAGTTACCTTTACGTAAAAGCTGTCAGTGAGACACAGGTTACCAATTGTCATTTATTTCCGCAGACGCTTCCTTTATGAACAACATGTATCCATTCGGAAATACTGCAGGCGATATGTTGATGCCGGAGGACTTTACGTACAGCTATAGATGTCTGGAGCTTGGCTTGCCTGGACTAGGACTGGAATTCTTAGGAAAAAGACATGAAACATTTTGGGTAAGTCATATAGAAAAATTTGATATGGGATTGAAAAAGGGAATAACTTTGCATTCTGGGGTTAGTTGGCATTGCAGTGCATTATTGGACTGTTTTAGGGGACGCAATTGACGCTATAACGGAAACTTGTGCCCCTAAGAGTTCCACAAAACACTGCGATGCCAACTTCAAAATGGTTTGGTCACAAGAAGCCACGCCTTAACCTCTTTATTCATCTATTTACTTCTGGTTTAGATTTGCAGAAATGGCATGATAGAGTTAAATAGAGACTACACGCGTTATTGGCCGCGTAAGTTCGGTCTCCGCTACTGGGATCGTTTTCTTCCAACTATAGCACCGTACTGGTCTTTAGTTGAACACCAACTCTTTGACTCAACGACAGTGTTTCAATTCGAGGGGACTGTTATTGATAAATAATAAAAAACGGAAACAGAAGTTTGGCTCATTCAGGGTAAGTACTTCAAACATACCGGAAGCTTGGGTAGCAAGAGCGAATGAGTTCCCTTGCTCCCTTCCCTCTTACCATTGCGACCTGCGTCGGTAGCGAAATTGTAGATCGTACGTGAATTGAGCTGCTTGTTCTTAGTATCATACAGGGACATCGAAAAATAAATAAACTCCCGCGCAAAAAAACAACTTCTACATTTTAATAGACTCCTTCCTTGAGACACGTAAAGATTTACTAGAGATCCAGGTCAGTTCCAGTCTCTACACGGGCGACGCTCATGCAAATGTATTGTACTTTTATATTCAGAAAGAGATACAGCATGCGTATTGATCCTAAGAGACAGTCCAAGGTATATTACCAACTGTACAGCAGATGGAATTACACCAAAGCTGCTGCAGCTATGTTGAACAAGTCTTGTGATGACGTCAGAAAGTACACCAAAAACAGCTTGTACAACGATTTTAGAGCTAGCTTTGTCGCTGTGGTAACGTGGGTCAATGTTTATCCTGAACGCTTACGAAACATTCCGTACTTAGGATTGGTAAGTTCTTACTTCTGAATTTTATTAATTTAAAGTATCTCTTTGGGTATCACATTGGCATAGGACAATTCAGATCACTTTTATATTTCTTATCGAGACTTTGAAACAACCTCTGAGCTGATCAAAATCACAGCTAACTCAAAGATCAAATTAGAATCCGAAACACCATTCTATCGAGTGTTGAGATGATATCTTACGAGTGAGCACAGTGGGTAAGATATTCGCAACACGATTAGATAGAATCCTTATCTCCAAGCTTCCATGTAATATTGTTTAATATATATTTATCGATGAAATACAATTTGAGTGGATTTTTACTATTTCATGCGATTCCAAGAATTCTTACCAATAATGTTATTTTCATATATGTGAAGTTAATTTTTTAAGGAATAGAAAATAATACATATTTCATCGATAATTATATATTATCAAAACATTTATCATCCATAATTTTTTGTTATTAGAGCAATACTTTCCAAACGGTCATCATTACGGATGGAGTCTATACATTTATCATGTATAATTATCCCAGTGGAGGAATACAGTGGGCCGCACCAGTAGATAGGTAAGTTGGGTACTCATCATTGTCAATAGGTCATTTACTACCACTACCAAACTCCCTTGCGTTACTTTCTTATGTTAAGTAAATTAGCACCAATTGTCTTATTATTCATTGCAAATACACTTAGGCTCAGTCTGAACACAAATCCCACGTGACGAATCTAATGCAAATTAATTTCAACGATAGGTTTTGCTCATTTGCATTATTTTGGCACATGTGAAATTCGACGTTCAAAAACTGGGCCTCAAATATTGTTCTTGCTTGATTTTTTATTCGCTCTAACATTTCATATCCATTCTTTCTGTTTAATTACTTTACAGCTCTCAGTCTTCGTGGGTTAGCTATTGGTATCGTCAAAGTGGTTTACCTGTGGCGGGATGGAACTCTGGCACCTATGACAAAAACCGCTACTTCAACATCAAGGAGTAAGTGCAATTGTCATTTTGTTCTCTGTAAAGAAATGAATGGCTCAGGACCAATACTATACTCAAAATCAATAGTTTGGCGGCGTCTACGTTTCTTCGAAGACAGCAAAAGGAGCGCGGGGCCGCCTGGGAACGAGAATACGGATAACTTTAAAATATTGGACTGCGCGTGCGTGAGGATTGTCTATCTATGAGTATAGGCCTTTTTACATAAATCTCGCAATCAATCATATTCTGTCTTATTTATTTTTAGATTTCATTTCAAAAAATCAAAATAATAAATTTCATGTCAAACATGGATAATAATTTATGGTCTATGCCCTACTTTATTTTAATTCTTAGTTTGCACGTTACGTCATCAATTTTTCCCCATATCACCTGGCTCTTGGGAATGGTTGTAAGTTACGTCATCCCCGCCATGTTAGGGATATTGTAAAAAAATTTCAAGAGTCGTTTGTTAATAGCAATTTCATGGCCGCCATGCTTTTGCCTTTTGTCTCTCCTCAATGCATAGCGGTTTTCCACCATCACGTGACGGCATCCAGGTTAGATAACAGGAACTATACAATCGCTTTACATGAGCAAGGGAAAATGGATCTTATTGTTCTGCCATCTAACCACAGGCAGCCCAAGCTGTATTATGGGTGCCTGCACGTGATGGTGCAAATCATCAATTGCACAGTTTGCATCGAACCAAATATAAAGTAGAGGCTAAATTATCTAACATTTTATTAAGGTCTTCAACATTGGTCATGGCGCAGCTGAGTCGGTTGCCAGGAAACACCCAAGAAACCGGCCGATGGTTCTTCCAAGTAGACGAGTCTAACATGGTGCGGAAAGCAGAGAGAAAGTGCAACACCTGGTATCTACAGCAACCCACATCACCCGTTTCATTTCTGCCACCATGTCCATGTTGGAGGGGCCAAGCGCTCTTCGACAGAAGATTCCGGCTCGACAGTACACTCGTGAATCGTGAATTATCATCTCGTGGGGTGTGCTACATATCGAGATGGAGTTTCCAAAGTATACCTTACAATATTATTGACGAGAACACCAACTTGAGAAGACCTGTTGACAGAAGATGGTCGGCACAGCGATGTTGCTATGCCACTGACTTTTTGGACTTCGGTTCCCTATTAGAAGGTCCAGAGAGAGGTGGTCACGCACGGCAGCAATTTTCCCCTCCTATTCAAGGTTTTCTGAGCGATGAAGAGGCTTACAGCGCCTGTTGCGTGGAATCCGAACTCTGTCGTCTTTTCTACGAAAGAAGACCTTCTGACGATTGTAGATCCTACCGTCCACCAAGAAGGAGTATGTTGAATTCTTGTATAGATTTCTTAATATCTTTTTCCTATTGAATCAGAGATTCAGCTTGCGAATGAATGTTTTTTTAATGTTGTCTGTCATTAAGTCTATTATAACATTCATACAAATATCTCTTGTTGATAGCACATTAAGGGCAGTGTTTACCCATAAGATTCGTTAAGATGATTGATACCAGAGACCTTAAGCTGCAGGACGGCAACGTGGGCGACAACCTCGGCGAAATTGAGGCGCTTCAACCTTGTATTGTATTATTATTTCGTGTTTACCTAGTATTTAACTCAATGCGAATCCCCGTTTAAGAGTGAAATGCCGTCTTTTGGGAGCGCTTTACTAAAATCAGCAAAGATATGCTTTTGGGTTAGCCGTTCTCTTCATTACGTAAAAATAGGACATTTCACGTCTTACTCTTAGCATAAGACGGCAATGATGCACAGTATTTCGTACATTCCGACGAGTATCTATTGAATAGCGCAATTAGTGCTATTGTATGGTTGTCGTCGTCGTTGCCGTTGCCGTTGCCGTTGCCGTCCTGCAGCTTAACGTCTCTACCATGAGGGCAGTGTTAACCATGATATTCATTTAGATGTTTGATACCAAGTAATATAATACTCTCTGGTTGATAGCACCAAGACTCCCAGATAATGTTTGTTTGTCGGGCTGTCATTGTAACGAAATTCATAGCTCAAAATTTCTTGTCATTTTTCTTTCAGCATGGTTCTGGGGTTATTCTCACATTGTCACAATGGACAACAAGAACTACACTTTCAACGGTCTCGGCGAATACATTATGGCTGATGTTCAGAACGGGTTCTTCCAGCTTCAAGCCAGAACTGAAAAAGCATTAGGGGGCGCAGTAACGGTCTATTCTGCAGCTGTTGCTCAGGAACACAAGTACCAGTAAAATTGAAGCTCGATTGAAGAGTTCAGGAGGTAAAAGACTATGGTTGTATCAAAGCGGCCAAGAATATTAGCTGATTGCCGAAGGCCTCTTTCCGCGAAGAGATCCGAGTGGATCCTACAACCTTTTTATAATTTATCATTTATTTATGCAAAACCTTGTCGCTTTGACACTAGAGAAAAATAATGTTTGCGCATGCCTGCATTTCAGATCGTTTTCTAAGAATTCAATAAGTTTGAGTGAGAAAAAAAATATTTGTTTTCTCAAAGTTCACAAAACATTTCACGAATATACATTTGCCAGACCACGATACTGTATTAACAAACAAAATATAAAAAAGTTAGCCTTACGTTTCAAGCATGGACACTAAGTTTTGGCATTTTGTGAAGTCCATTTTATCAGGCATGTTCAAAAGTCAAATTTACATATGATTTGACTAATTTGCATACGGATTCAGAGCATGCGCAGATTTTTTTCACTCGTGTCGGTCACTTTAGCATAAGAGGAACACTCCAACACACATTATATCATCATCATAATCATCATCCTCATTATTATTATTATGCGACACGACACGGATTTGAGCTACATGCTTTCATAGTAATGAGAAGTTTGCCTTAATTCTGTACTGTATTCTTCTTGTAGATGGTCTAGACTTTTTTATCGATGGCTCAGCCTTCGATTACACCAGCATTACAAATGGCTCAATAGATATCGGGAATTTGTCCATCTCTCGTGACGAGAATGATGGAGTAACAGCCACCTTCCCATCAGGCATCTCAGTCTCGTTTAGCGAAGTTAAAGGGATGATGACAATTGTATTTGCGGCACCTGAATCCTTTAAGAACAAGACGAGAGGACTTCTTGGGGTCTGGAATGATGATTCTAGTGATGACTTTACTCTTCCTAATGGCACGATTATTCCTGAGTTCTCTAGTGACAGAGACATCCATTATAAGTTTGGTCTTAAATGTATGTATCGATAAAACTACAGGTTATTTAAGCCTTAAGCCATCTGAATGAAACCAGAATTAAGCACCTCATTTCCATTAGTTTTTTCCTGACTGATTTCAGCACAATAATGTCACGCTTTAACATTTTATTGCCTTGACAGTTTAAAAACTCTAATGCTCGGAAAAGACACTGAGTACTAGTAAATCTCGAACTTCATTTACCACCTTTTTTATCTCATATTAAAAAAATAGGGCAAATCACTGCTGCTCAGTCGTTATTTACCTACACGGCTGGCCAAGGTGTAGACACGTTCAAGAACACTTCATACACACCCCTATTTGCTGATGAGCTCAAATTCAATGACTCGACACTTGAAGCCAAAGCAAGAGAAACATGTGGTTCTAACCTGGCCTGTCTGTTCGATATTGCTGTTACGAAAGATCTCTCTGTTGGACAAGCCACCTTGAAGACATTCCAGAAGCTTGTTAATGAATCAAATCAACTTGGTGAGTGCATGTCAATGTGCGAAATAGATCTTACTGGTCTTGGTGCAATGTTTTCCAATACTGAACACGTGTCATCCCCTAGAGTATCATTTGTTGTGCATGAGAAGGACTTTATTCTCATGGACTCATTCCATGAATTTTTGTTGCAATTTCTTTCAGAAAATTTCCCTCCAACATTGGTGGATCCTAGCTCTACGATAATGCTGAAACTCGGAGAGACGAAGGAATTTCATCTGGTTGCTAAGGACACAAATGGAGATCCAATTGTTTTCCTGCCGCCATCTTTTCCTGGATTACAAACCTCAAGGTCCTCAGAGTCTCTGAAAACACCTTGAATATCAAACTGAAATTAACCACTACAAATAAGGTACGGTGGATTTGGATATCTTTGCGATTACCGAAAAAAACTATCTTCTGTCATTTTGTCTTCGTTCATTGATTCTTGTAGATCATGTGTCCAAATAGATACAAGAGAAAACAATGGAATTAGGGAGTACCAATGTGCATTTATTTAGTGACATCACTCTATGACATTTCAATGAAACTATTTAATTTCTAACTACCTGAAAAACACAATCAATACAATGAAGAAGAAAGCTACAGACGAATCAAACCTACTCGAGTCATTGCTGTTTTTATTAATTTAATTATGGAGTACCAATGTGCATTTATTTAGTCTAATGTATATTTCACGGTTTTAGTGACTTCACTCTATGACATTATAATGACACTATTTCATTTCTAACTATCTAAAAAACACAAGCAATACAATGAAGAAGCTACATACAAATCAAACCTACTCGAGTCAGTGCAGTTTTAAAAGTACTCAAAGAGGACCCTCTACGTTAATTTACTTAACAATGTTTCCTCTCTACAATCCTGACTCCTTAGGTTAATTTCACCATCGTGGTAAGGGACTCGAAAGGAGCATCAGTAATCTGGAGCCCGACTCTAACATTATGCGCATGTCAAAATGGGGCAAACTGCTCTCAGCCAAACAATCTTAACGGTGATAAGTTCCTAGTGATGTCATGCAAATGTGCAAGTGGTTACTCTGGCAAGTTTTGTGAAAGCGAACTCAACGCCTGTGATTTCAATAGTGGACCTTGCTATCCTGGAGTTAACTGTACCGATCTTCCTCCCCCTAGCGGCATGCAGGGCTATACATGCGGGCCTTGTCCCGGGGGATACTCAGGCAATGGAGCCAATTGCACAGGTAGACGAGCCACTAGACTAAGGTGAAGCGTCGAACTTCGCGTGAGCCGAACCTAATGACATCAAAGAAGACCGCCTCGTTATAGATTTTAATTAGGTTCGGCTAAAGTGAAGTTCGACGTTTGACTTGATCCTAACGCAATTCTTAGCCAATCTTCGATAATCAAAGAATCACTCCATTTTATCCTTGCAATTTTTAATTTAGTTTTCCATTAAACTCTCTTATTGACATTCTTTTAACCAGATATCAACGAATGTATCGATTCTATAACGTGTTCACAACTGTGCATAAATACTCCGGGCTCATACTTATGTCAGTGCAATGATGGATACAAACTCAACAAAGACGGGAAGCATTGTGATGGTAAGTATTCATTGATTCTGTTAGAACCAATAAGCATGTGGAATTAAAAATCTCATTTCTAAATTTTTGGTGTGAGTGTCGCCATGGCCGCATTCATGGCTGAGGTCAAAATGATTCCCTTTGGGATGTCGTTTTTTATCCATGGTTTCAATAGACGACTACCTCCCTTAAAGCGAGCAGTTTTGCCAAAACAAAAACAGAAATGAAAAGAGCATTTTGGCATTAATAGGGAGGCGGAGTTGAAATTAGATGTTTCATGAGGATTTGCATGGTAAAATGCGCTGGATGCTACATTTCTCCATCCTTATCCCCAAAGTCTACTGACGTTCCCCAAGCGAGAAGAGGAAGAACTACAAAAAATTAAACGTAATGGTGCAACATCCTTTTTCCTTCCTATTTTAGACATCGACGAATGTCAAAGACCAGGGACATGCATGCAAAGATGTACCGATTCACCTGTGGAGTTATAATCTGCACGTGTGACCCTGCCTTCAAGGTGGATCCAGTCGATCCAAGCAAATGCGTTCGTGAGTATCAAGAAATTGAGTGGATGGATTAGAAATGAAATTTTAAAATGCAAGAAAGACTATGAGAAGAATTTATTAACTGACTGAATGATGGAAAGTGATTTAACTTTCTTCCAAATTAAATTGTTTTTCCAAAATACGAAATTCTGCAATTCTGCAATTCTGCAGTATATTAAACTTATTATATTTCCGCAAATAATTTGATACTTTTAGAAAATGCACTGTTTAACAGAAGCATTATAAAGCACCCATCTTTTTTCGTAATTTTTAAGACTAATTATTTAGTTTTTTTTAATTTTCAATAAGATTTATATCTTTAACACGCAAATTTGCTATTCCAAAACTTTCAATTATTCATCAACGTTTTTTCACAAAAAACTTGTAACAAGGTTTGCGTACATAATTAAGATTTTAGATTCGATTACAATTCTGGTTCCGAAAATAGGAGCCAGAATTACGACCTGACTATACAATTTGTTTTTCCAATGCATATTCGTTGGCTTATCATGTCTACACTCTGAAAACACAAACGTAAAACGTAGCACTGAAAAAAAACATTATCACCTTTTTGTTGTTTTTCTTGATGTCCTTAGCAAAGTCTCTGTGTTCTCCAAGCGATAATGGCTGCCAGCATGTCTGTTACATGGAAAACAATCAAAAGAAATGCTCTTGTAACAAGGGATACAAACTACAGGACGACGGAAAGAGTTGCAAAGGTACTTTTTAAAGTCAATATCTAAATAAATATTAGCAGCATAATTAAGAATTGGGATCATTATCAGTTCACCACCATGAGCACCATTGCCATTGGTTGGAACAACATCATCAGTACCATAATCTTCATCATCTGATTACCATCACCATCATCTTGAACACCATCATTACCAATTCCATAACCACCACCACAATCATCATTATAAACATCTCCATCATCAACAACATTTGATCATCATCACAATCCTCTTCATCATCGCCATCTTCATCATCATTATCAGCACCATGAGCAGTAGAAACATCATCACCTTTATTAATCATCATCATCAATTATCGTTGTCATCTCCAATCTTTTTTAATTTGCACCACTAACAAAAACCATCCTTTAGCAACACTAACATCCCACTTTCTCCCATGAACAGATATCGATGAATGTCTGGAGAAACCTTGTACTCAGAACTGTGAGAACACTGACGGCGGATATAAGTGTATCTGCAAACAGGGATATAATCGCAAAGGAGACAACTTCACTTGTGAAGGTAGGTGAAATGGAAAAATTCCATTTCATTCTTTCTCTTTCATTTTTCATTTTTCAGTAGCATAATTACACACAACTCAAAAGTTGAGCTGTTTAATAAAGAGCATTTTGTGATTTTTTTTTAAAGATATCAACGAATGTGCTCAAGGCAATTACAATTGCAGTGACCCCTTCCATCAGTGTATCAATATAGACGGTGGATACAAGTGTGAATGTGAACAAGGAGCTTACTGGTCTGGTAGCTCTTGCAAAGGTAAAAAACAATTTTATTAGCTCCTAAATATCCTAAATTTCCTCACACAATCGCCTTCTACAACTACTCAATATCTAACACCACTAATACAAATACTAAAATATGACATTATTTTCACAGAAATTCCTATCGCAGTTCCTGGTTCTCAAACTACCGCAAGTCCTGGATCTCAATCAACTGCGGCTCCTGGTTCTCAAACTACCGCAGGTCCTGGTTCTCAAACAACTGCAGGTCCTAGTTCTCAAACAACTGCAGGTCCTGGATCTCAAACTACCGCAGGTCCTGGTTCTCAAACAACTGCAGGTCCTGGTTCTCAAACTACCGCAGGTCCTGGTTCTCAAACAACGGCAGGTCCTGGTTCTCAAACTACCGCAAGTTCTGGTTCTCAAACAACTGCAGGTCCTGGTTCTCAAACTACCGCGTCTCCTGTTCCTCAAACCACTGAAGGTCCTGGTTCTCAAACTACCGCAGGTCCAGGTTCTCAAACTACTGCAGGTCCTAGTTCTCAAACTACTGCAGGTCCAGGTTCTCAAACTACTGCAGGTCCTGGCTCTCAAACCACTGCAGTTCCTGGTTCTCAAACTACCGCAGGTCCTGGTTCTCAAACTACCGCAGGTCCTGGCTCTCAAACCACTGCAGTTCCTGGTTCTCAAACTACCGCGGGTCCTGGTATGTTTATTGCTTACATATGTCTTAACTTTATATATTTCTAATGGCACGTGTTTTGATTTAAATTAAATGTCGTTTGTGTGTTCTGAGTGTTCTTTTTCTGCTTTTTTTCTCACTATAGTGTGTTTGTTGCATGTCTGTCTTGCAATAGCTTGTTTTCTTTTAGCTTTCTTCTCTGTTGCATGTCTGTCTTGAAATTGCTTGTTTTGTTTTTGTTGTTTTCTCACTATATTGCGTTTGTTGTATGTCTGTCTTGCAATACCTCGTTTTCTTTTAGCAGTTTTCTCACTATAGTGTCTTTGTTGCATGTCTGTCTTGCAATCGCTTGTTTTCTTTTTTTCCGAAATGGTTGTCGATTTGTGTGGAAAACATTTTGCCTATTGATCATCTCTAAATGTATAACGAAATACTTAATATTTTATGAAAAAATGAAAAGCGCTCCATTCAAATCATTTCTGGTCTTTTTCAGGGGTCAACGAGTGCATCAGCAGCCCATGTGATAACGGAGGGACGTGTATTGATCGAGAGGTTGGTTTTAATTGCCAATGTCATCAAGCATTCTTTGGCAGCACATGTCAGCATAGTAAGTACCGATTATATCCTTAGTAAGCATAGTAAGTACTACATCAATTGTATTCTTAATAAAAAGAAATCTCGGAAAACATTTTGGTAGCAAGAGTGCCTTTCACTGCTGAGGTGAATCAGTAAACCCTGAGTAGAGTACCCTAGTCCCACACGGCTTACCGCCTCATCTCTCCTTAGAAGAGAAGATAGAAAGAGGTTTCAACTGCTCCATAAAAACTTGCTAAAAATATGTTGCAAACGGAATAAATAACACAGACTTTTCACACTCTCTTTTCTAGTCAATCCTTGCTTTTTCAATTCTTGCGAAAACAATGCAAAATGTGAGCCAAATGTCAACCGCCCAGAGGAGTACAGTTGTGTCTGTCTGCCTGGTTACAGAGGGGATCGATGCGAACAAGGTAAGGTAAAATGACTAACTGAAGGATTTTCTTTTACCACGATACTAAACCTAACGAAATATTTAGGGATCTGTATAAAACTATTTTTAAAATGCTATTGGAGGCAAAGGAGATGGGGCAAACAAAGGGACAAGTGGCAGATAAGGCATTGCATGATCCAAAAACCTCCAGGTAGGTCTTTTTTGCCTCAGACGAATTGTCAAGCGACGTTGAAAAATATGTTGCTGTTATGGCGAAGACGTGGCTGAGGGCTCACTCTTTTGGAGAGTGACATATAATTTAAGTCTTAGTTAGAGTTCCATTATGAAGAACAACCAGAGCCCCTACTTTAAGAAAAATGCTTCTTAGCCCCTCGGGGGATTTCTAGTAATGCTTAGTTACCTTTACGTAAAAGCTGTCAGTGAGACACAGGTTACCAATTGTCATTTATTTCCGCAGACGCTTCCTTTATGAACAACATGTATCCATTTGGAACGGGTGCAGGGGATATGTTGATGCCGGAGGACTTTATGTACAGCTATAGATGTCTGGAGCTTGGCATCCCTGGAGTAGGACTAGGAATTCTTAGGAAAAAGACATGAAACATTTTGGGTAAGTCATATAGAAAAATTTGATATGGGATTGAAAAAGGGAATACCTTGTATTCTGGGATAGTTGGCATTGCAGTGCATAATTGGACTGCTTTTAGGGGACACAATTGACGCTATAACGGAAACTTGTCACCCTAAGAGTTCCACAAAACACTGCGATGCCAACTTCAAAATGGTTTGGTCACAAGAAGCCAGCGCCTTAACCTCTTTATTCATCTATTTACTTCTGGTTTAGATTTGCAGGAAATGGCATGATAGAGTTCAATAGAGACTACACGCGTTATTGGCCGCGCAAATTCGGTCTCCGCTACTGGGATCGTTTTCTGCCAACTATAGCACCGTACTGGTCTTTAGTTGAACACCAACTCTTTGACTCAACGACAGTGTTTCAATTCGAGGGGACTGTTATTGATGAAATAATGAACAACGGATACAGACGTTCAGCTCATTCAGGGTAAGTACTTCAAACATAAGGAAGCTTGGGTAGCTGTGAGTGAATGAGTTCGCTTGCTCTCCTCCCTCTTACCATAGTGTCCCTGGCATCAATAGCGAAATTGAAGGTCGTACGTGAGTTGAGCTACTTGTTCTTAGTTTCATACGAGACATCGAACAATACACCTTCTACATTTTAATAGACTCATTCCTTGAGACACGCAAAGATTTACTAGAGGATCCAGGTCAGTTCTAGTCTCTACACGGACGACGCTCATGCAAATTTATTGTACTTTGATATTCAGAAAGAGATACAGCATGCGTATTGATCCTAAGAGACAGTCCAAGGTATATTACCAACTGTACAGCAGATGGAGTTACACCAACGCTGCTGCAGCTATGTTGAACAAGTCTTCGGATGACGTCAGAAAGTACACCAAAAACAGCTTGTACGACGATTTTAGAGCTAGCTTTGTCGCTGTGGTAACGTGGGTCAATGTTTATCCTGAACGCTTACGAAACTTTCCGTACTTCGGATTGGTAAGTTCTTACTTCTGAATTTTATTAATTTAAGTATCCCTTTGGGTATCACATTAGCATAGGAAAATTCAGATCTCCTTTATATTTTTTATCGAGACTTTGAAACAACCTCTGAACTGATCAAAATCACAGCTAACTCAAAGATCAAATTAGAATCCGAAACACCATTCTATCGAGTGTTGAGATGATATCTTACGAGTGAGCACAGTGAGTAAGATATTCTCAACACGATAAGACTGATAAAATTCGTATCTCCAAGCGCCCATGTAATATTAATTATCGATGAAACACAATTTGAGTGGATTTTACCATTAACGCGATTCAAAAGAATTGTTACCAATTATATCACGCATGTAGAGTTAAGTTTTTAAGGAATAGAAGGGAAAAATAATTCATCGATGATTATATATTATTAAAAACATTTAGTATCATTTATTTTATCTATTTTTATATCGTCCCTTTATTATCATTAGAGAAATACTTTCCAAACGGTCATCATTACGGATGGAGTCTATACGTTCACCATGTTTAATTATCCCAGTGGAGGAATACAGTGGGCCGCACCAGTAGATAGGTAAGTTGGGTACTCATCAGTGTCATTGTCAATAGGTCATTATAGCGTCATTTACTACCAAAACCGACTTCCTTAAGCACTTTCTTTTCTTCAGTTATTATCACCTATTATCTTACTATTCTCATGAGAAAATTTGAATAAGAAAAAAGGAGTCGAGGAAAAAACTGGGTCAAAATGGCAATACAGTGTATTGTGGGACTGTGTAAGGGGACGAAATCAGACGCCATCTTCGAAATATGTCTCTTAAAACAGTCTCACAGTCTCACTGTAATGCTAACTAGACCCAGTTTTTTCCTCAACATCGGAACGGTTAACGGGTGTGCAAATCAAATATATCTGCAAGACTGAAATTATTTACATTCGTTTGAACTAAGTGAATTCGAATGTAATTAATTTGAACACTCGGTGAAACAATACTTAGACAATGCAATATTTTGTACTATTCAGTGCAAATACACTTAGGCTCAGTCTAAACACAAATCCCACGTGACGAACCTAATGCAAATTAATTTCAATGATAGGTTTTGCTCATATGCATTAGTTTTGGCACATGTGAAATTCGATGTTCAAAAACTGGGCATCAAATATTGTTCTTGCTCTATGTTTACTCGCTCTAACATTTCATATCCATTATTTCTGTTTAAATTACTTTACAGCTCTCAGTCTTCTAGGGTTAACTATTGGTATCGTAAATATCGTTTGCCTGTGGCGGGATGGAACTCTGGCACCGAAGACAAACACCGCTACTTCAACCTCAAGCAGTAAGTGCAATAGACCCTTTTCGAATTCCAAATTACCACTGCGTTTCTTGATCACAGACCCATTTGCACAGGGTTAGCCTCAGGTTTGTGCAGAATATTCACGTGTTTCCAGTCAAGGTCTGTCGAGTTTCAAACTGTTTGTATTGTTGAAGTTGTGCATTCTTTATTTTTCCCTTGTATTGGTATTTGTGAATATTTAAACACTGATACGAAGCTAACCCTGCGCAAGTGAGTCTGTAATCAAGGAACGAGGCGGTAATTTGGAATTCGAAACTGGTCTATCGTCATTTTTATCTCTGTCAAGAAACGAATGGTTCGGCACCAATACTGTACTCGATATCAATATTTTGGCAGCGTTTGGTGGCGTTTCTTCGAAGACACCAAAAGGAGCGCGGGGCCGCCTGGGAACGAGAATGCGATTTACTTGTCGAATTGTCTATCGATTAGTGTAGGCCTTTTTTCATAAATCTCACTATGCATTATATTCCGCGCTTAACGTCTTATTTAATCTTCAATTTCATTTTGAAAACAAAATCAAAATTATAAATTTGATGTCAAACATGAAACTACTCTATTTAATTCTTCGTTTGCACGTTACGTCATCAATTTTTCCCAATATCACCTGGCTCTTCGGGATGGCTGTACGTTACGTCATCGCCGCCATTTTAGGGGTATATTAATACCCCCAACATGGTCACCACGTCTTTGCCTTTTGACTCTCCTCAATATATTGAATGACTGCAAATCATCAATTGCACAGTTTGCATCGAACCAAATATATACTAGAGACTAAATTACCTAACATTTTATCAAGGTCTTCAACATTGGTCATGTCGCAACTGAGTCGGTTACCAGGAAACACCCAAGAAACCGGTCGATGGTTCTTTGCAAGTAGACGAGTCTAACATGGTGCGGAAAGCTGAGAGAAAGTGCAACACCTGGTATCTACAGCAACCCACATCACCCGTTTCACTTACTGCTACCATGTCCATGTTGGAGGCGCCAAGCATTCTTCGACAGAAGATTCAGCTTACGACAGAGCACTCCATCGTGAATTCTCTGTATCATCTAGTGGGGTGTGCTACACATCGAGATGGAGATTACAAAGAATACCTTACGATATTATCGACGAGAACACCTACTTGAGAAGACCTGTTGACAGAAGATTGTCGGCACAGCGCTGTTGCTATGGCACTGACGTTTTGGACTTTGATTCCCTATTAGAAGGCCCAGAGAGAGGTGGTCATGCACGGCAGCTACTTACCCTCCTATTCCAGGTTTTCTGAGCGATGAAGAGGCTTACAGCGCCTGTTGCGTGGAATCCGATCTCTGTCGTCTTTTCTACGAAAAAAGACCTTCGACGATTGCGGATCCTACCGTCCACCAAGAAGGAGTATGTTGAATTCTTGTATAGATTTCGTAGGATAGTTTTCCTTTAGGATCATAGTTTTTAGCTTTCGAATGAATGTTTTTTAATGATGTTGTCTGTCATTAAGTCTATTATAACATACATTCAGCTGATTGAAACAAAGCAATAGAAACCTCTCTGGCAAATGACGGGCAGTGTTTTCCATGATATTCATTTAGATGTTTGATACCATGCACATGACGAGCAGTGTTTACACATGAGATTCATTTAGATGATTGATACAATGCTCATGACGGGCAGTTTTACCCATGATATTCATTTAGATGTTTGATACCATGCACATGACGGGCAATGTTTACCCATGAGATTCATTCACTGATTGATACCAAGCAATATAATACTCTCTGGTTGATAGGAACTTGACTCCTAGACAATGTTTGCTTGTCATTGTGGGCTGTTATTGTAACGATAACTCAAAATTTCTTGTCATTTTTTCTTCAGGATGGTTCTGGGGTGATCCTCACATTGTCACAATGAACAACAAGAACTACACTTTCAACGGTCTCGGCGAATACATTATGGTTGATGTTCAGAACGGGTTTTTCCAGCTTCAAGCCAGAACTGCAAAAGCATTAGGAGACATAGCAACGGTCTATTCTGCAGCTGTTGCTCAGGAACAGAGTACAAGTAAAATTGAAGCTCGATTGAAGAGTTCAGGAGGTAAAAGACTATGGTTGTATCAATGGGGCCAAGAATATTTATCCGATTGCCTTTTCCAAGAAGAGATCCGAGTGGATCGTACGGACTCTGTATAATAATTTATCATTATAACCTGGTCGCTTTAGCATTACAAAACACACACATTATATCATCATCATCATCACCATCATTATCATGTCATCATTATCATCATATCATAATAATCATCATTATCATCATCCCTATTATTATTATTATCTCTAAATATCTCTCTTATTATCTTATTATCATTATCTCTAAATAAAGAGTTAACGACGGCGCTGTTCCGACACGGATTTGAGCTGCATGCTTTCATGGTAACGAGAACTTTGCCTTCTTAATTCCGTAATTTCTTTTTCTCGTAGATGGTCTAGACGTTCTTATCGATGGCTTAATCTTTGACTACAGCAGCATTACAAATGGTTCCCAAGATATTGGGAATATGTCCATCTCTCGCGACGACAACGATGGAGTATCAGCCACCTTCCCATCAGGCATCTCTGTCTCGTTCAGTGAAGCAAAACGCATGATGGCAATCGTATTCGCGGCACCTGAATCCTTTAAGAACAAGACGAAAGGACTTCTTGGGGTCTGGAATGATGACCCTAGTGATGACTTTACTCTTCCTAATGGCACGATTATCCCTGAGTCCTCTAGCGACAGAGACGTCCATTATAAGTTTGGTCTTAAATGTATGTATCGATAAAACCGTAGGTTATCTAAACCTTTCCATCTGAATGAAACCAGAATTAAGCCTCTCATTTCGATTAGTTTTTTTCTGACTGATTTCAGCACATCAATGTCACACTTCACCATTTTATTGCCTTGACAGTTTAAAAACTCCAACGCTCGGAAAAGACACTGAGTACTAGTAAATCTCGTACTTCATTGATACCTTTTTATCTTATATTACAAAATAGGGCAAATCACTGCTGCTCAGTCGTTATTTACCTACGGGGCTGGCCAAGGTGTAGACACGTTCAAGAACACTTCATACACACCCCTATTTGCTGATGAGCTCAAATTCAATGACTCGGCACTTGAAGCCAAAGCAAGAGAAATATGTGGTTCTAACCTGGCCTGTCTGTTCGATATTGCTGCTACGAAAGATCTTTCTGTTGGACAAGCCACCTTGAAGACATTCCAGAAGCTTGTTAATGAATCAAATCAACTTGGTGAGTGCATGCCAATGTGCGGAATAGATCTTATTCGTCTTGGTGCAATGTCTTTCATTACTGAGCACGTGTCATCCCCTACATGCAGTATCATTTCTTGTGCATGAGAAGACATGTGAATATGGATCCATTTCAAACAAAGAATCCTATTCTCAAGAGAATGACACGTAATCTGAAATGAGAAAACATTGCACAAAGACGAATAAGGTCAAATGTTTGTCATACAGTGCATTGTGGTCTAGCTTGAGCAACATGTTCGGTATCTCAGGAACAAAAACTACAAACACGATTCCACAAAAATGCACCCTTCTAAAATTGTCTTGAAAGCGAGGTTTACATGGAAATACGAAAGAAATGCCACAAATTCCATCAAGAAGAAGTGTGATTTCTTTTGTATTTCCATGTTCTAAGAAGGTTCCAATTCAGACATGAAGAAGGGCAAGAGAATATGAACTAACTTAGTTAGTTTTCTCTTGAGAAGGGTGTATCCCTATACCTGGATTTATAATTCAAAACCAAAGGGAAGTTTTAATCCTCAGGACATGATTATTTTCAACGTTTCGAGTCTTTTCACAGCTGATCATGAGCTGGCTGACCCTCGAGTTTGACTCTTTGATCGCCTTTTTTCTTTCTTTATTCTCATGGACTCATTCCATAAATGTTTCTGACAATTACTTTCAGAAAATTTCCCTCCAACATTGGTGAATCCTAGCTCTACGATCATGCTGAAACTCGGAGAGACGAAGGAATTTGACCTGGTTGCTAATGACACAAATGGAGATCCAATTGTTTTCCATGCCGTCATCTTTTCCTGGATTACAAACCTCAAGGTCCTCAGTGTCTGAAAACACCTTGAATATCAAACTGAAATTAACCACTACAAATAAGGTACGGTGGATTTGGATATCTTTGCGATTACCGAAAAAACTATCTTCTGTCATTTTGTCTTCGTTCATTGATTCTTGTCGATCATGTGTCCAAATAGACACTAGAGAAAATAATGGAATTAGGGAGTACCAATGTGCATTTATTTAGTGACATCACTCTATGACATTTTAATGAAACTATTTAATTTCTAACTACCTGAAAAACACAAGCAATACAATGAAAAAGAAAGCTACACACGAATCAAACCTACGCGAGTCAGTGCTGTTTTAAAAGTACTGCAAAGAGGACCCTCTATGTTAATTTACTCAATAATTTTTCCTCTCTACAATCCTGACTCCTTAGGTTAATTTCACCATCGTGGTAAGGGACTCGAAAGGAGCATCAGTAATCTGGAACCCGACTCTAACATTATGCGCATGTCAAAATGGGGCAAACTGCTCTCAACCAAACAATCTCAACGGTGATAAGTTCATAGTGATGTCATGCAAATGTGCAAGTGGTTACTCTGGCAAGTTTTGTGAAAGCGAACTCAACGCCTGTGATTTCAATAGTGGACCTTGCTATCCTGGAGTTACTGTACCGATCTTCCTCCCCCTAGCGGCAGGCAGGGCTATACATGCGGGCCTTGTCCCGCGGGACACTCGGGCAATGGTGCCAATTGCACAGGTAAACGAGCCACTTCTTAGTAGAATAAGGTCAAGCGTTGAACTTCACCGAGCCCGAACCTAATGACATCAAAGAAGACCGCCTTGTTATTGATTTAATTAGGTTCGTTAGACTCATTAGAAGTTCAATGTTTGACTTGATCCTAACGCAATTCTTAACCAATCTTCGATAATCAAAGAAACCCTCCATTTTATCCTTACAATTTGTTATTTAGTTTTCCATTTTCTCATTGACATTCTTTTAACCAGATATCGATGAATGCCTCGATTCTATAACGTGTTCACAGCTGTGCATAAATACTCCGGGCTCATACTTATGTCAGTGCAATGATGGATACATACTCAACAAAGACGGGAAAAATTGTGATGGTAAGTCTTCATCTGTTACGTCATAACAAAATTATTCTAATTCGATTCTAATTATTCCTTGATTGTGTTAAAACCCATAAGCACATGGGATTAAAAATCTCATTTCTAAATTTTTCGCGTGAGTGTCGCCATGGCTGCTATCTTGGCAAAATGGTCAAAATGATTCCCTTTGGGATGTCGTTTTTTATCCATGGTTTCAATAGACGACTACCTCCCTTAAAACGAGCAGTTTTGCCAAAATAAGAACAAAAATGAAAAGGGCATTTTTATGGAGGTGGAGTTTCCTCTCATAATAAGCGAAACAGGGAAATGGCATTAGATATGAAATTAAATGTTTCATATGGATTTGTATGGTAAAATGCGCAGGATGGCAAACTCTTACCAGGCAACACTGTTCCCATTTGATTTTATATTTAATGTCATTTCTTCTATAGTCAACATTTCGGGATGAAACTTCGCCTTCTTACTAAATTTGAGGTGCTCTTTTCATTTCTTGAGTTCATTTTGACTCACTCGCTATTTTTATGCGGGGGGGGGGGGGGGGGTTGGGGTCACGTGACCTATAAGTACAAGTCGTCTATCTGACTACATTTTCCACATAAACTAAAATCCTTTTTTCTCCTCTTATCCTTATCCCCAAAGTCGTTTGAACTTCGCAAGGGAGAAGAGGAAGAATTAAACTAAAAACTAAAATAAATCTAAATACAACTAAACGTAATGGTACAATATTCGTTTCCTTCCTATTTTAGACATCGACGAATGTCAAAGACCAGGGACATGCATGCAAAGATGTACCAATTCACCTGGGAGTTACATCTGCACGTGTGACCCTGCCTTCAAGGTGGATCCAGTCGATCCAAGCATATGTGTTCGTGAGTATCAAGAAATTGAAAGGATGGATGAGAAATGATATTGAAAACATGCAAGAAAGAGAAGAATTGATGAACTGACTAAATGATGGAAAATGATTACTTTCCAAACTAACGTGTTTTTCCAAAAATCGGAGCCGGAATTACAACCTGGCTATACAATTGTGATTCCTATGCATTCGTTGGCTTATCATGTCTACACTCTGAAAAAAAAACATAAAACGTACCAATGAAAAAAAACTTTCTCACCTTTTTGGTATTTTTCTTGATGTCCTTAGCAAAGTCTCTGTGTTCTACAAGCGATAACGGCTGCCAGCATGTCTGTTACATGGAAAACAATCAAAAGAAATGCTCTTGTAACAAGGGATACAAACTACAGGACGACGGGAAGAGTTGCAAAGGTACTTTTTAAAGTTTTGAAACATTCAACATTTAAATACATATTAACATCATCACTAAGAATTGGCATCATCATCAGCATGCATCATCACTATGAGCACCATGGCCAACAGTCGCAACATCATCAGTACCATAATCATCATCATCTGATTACCATCACCATCATCTTGAACACCATCATCATCTACTTCATGATCACCACCACCATCATTATCACCACCTTCATCACCACCCCCATCATCATTATCACCATCTTCATCACCACCACCTTCATCACCACCACCATCATCATTATCACCATCTTCATCACCACTACCATCATCATTATCACCATCTTCATCACCACCACCATCATCATTATCACCATCTTCATCACCACCAACATCATCATTATCACCATCTTCATCGCCACCACCATCATCATTATCACCATCATCATCATCATTATCAGCACCATAAGCGGCAGAAACATCATCACCTTTATTAATCATCATCATCAATTATCGGTGTCATCTCCAATCTTTTTCACTTTGCACCACTATCAAAAACCATCCTTTAGCAACACTAACATCCTTCTTTCTCCCATGAACAGACATCAATGAATGTCTGGAGAAACCTTGTACTCAGAACTGTGAAAACACTGACGGCGGATATAAGTGTATCTGCAAACAGGGATATAATCTCAAAGGAGACAACTTTACTTGTGAAGGTAAGGTGAAATGGAAAAATTCTTTTTTCTTTCATTTTTCACGAGTTTTCTACTTTTAAGTAGCATAATTACACACAACCCAAAAGTTGAGCTGTTTAATAAAGAGCATTTTGTGTTTTTTTTAAAGATATCAACGAATGTGCTCAAGGCAATTACAATTGCAGTGACCCCTTCCAGCAATGTATCAATATTGACGGTGGATACAAGTGTGAATGTGAACAAGGAGCTTACTGGTCTGGTAGCTCTTGCAAAGGTAAAAACGACTTTCATCAGCACCTTATGAAATCTAGAACGAGGGCAAGGGCGTTTATCATGAGTCACCACGCTCATTCAAATGAGAAGTAAAAGAATTTGTCTTGATACATGTAAACTCATCCATTGAACCTTCAGTGTCCAAATTCCATTTTAATGAGAGGAGAGAGATCTGGAAACTGGTATTACTTCTCGTCCTATTGATTGACGTGAATAGCGTGAAATTGATGAATATCCCGTCTTTATGGGAACACATCGTCTTTCGTTATCCAGACATTGAGGATTCCGTTCTACATTTCTAGTTACATAATGTCCGTATTAAAGGAAGAACGCACGTTCTTAAATAGCAATCGCAATGAGGACACCTAATAACATCAAAGAAGACCGCCTTATTATCCATTGTTTCAATTAGGTTCGGCTCATGTGAAGGTCGGCATTTGACCTGAGCCAAAAACTGTCTAAATCTTGATATTTAACTGAAATAGTAGCTGTTTAACCTCTTTAACAAGAGTTCACTCCAGCCAAATAAAATGCATTAATATTAGAGCAATTCATAACTAATATTGTCTCTTAGATATTGGAAATCAAACGGAAGTGGAGTCTGAAGCCCCAACGCCACGAGTTCAAACACTTGAGGAAGAGAACCAAAGTGTGGAGATTCGAGTCAAGAACATGCCAAAGAATAAGGTAAGACAACTTTTAGTAATATTTTCAATGGACCCAACTTTTGCAATTCATGATTCCAACTCCCCTTAGTTACTGTTGCTATAGAGCCAGGTTGACCTGGTCGAGCGCCGTCATACATGTAGCTACTTATGCAACATACTCCCCTCGTGTTATTGGTTTGACCACTCTTAATTGCCATCGTTAAATTGCATTGCAGTGGAAAGCTACAAGAGATAAAGCATTCAAGAAACTGTTGTTTCATTAGTCTCTGCATACTGCAAGATAAATCGAGAAAAATGCGGACTTCCAAAGGAAACCCAAAAAAGAACAAGGTAATGCTATATTATGGTACACTTGTTAAGCCACTTTGTCTGGGGGAAATTTTGAAGGCATGAGAAAAATCGGTAGATTCACAACATTCATAGAAGGGGGCTTCGTATATCGTATTGAAGTTGAATTAATTCAGCTTCTTACCTATATGATTGGATTGGTTGCGAAAGTTCATGATTGCTCTAGAGTGGAAACCATTTGAGAGTCACTGACATAAGATGTTGCGAAGCATTCTATCACTGGATTGGATCAGGTGTGGGCTTAAAGTTCATAATTGCTCTAGAGTGGAAACCATTTGAGAGTCACTGACGTAAGATGTTTCGAAGCATTCTATCACTGGATTGGATCAGTCGTGCGCTTAAAGTTCATGATTGCTCTAGAGTGGAAACCATTTGAGAGTCACTGATGTGGATGCTGCGTAAACTAAACTACATAGTCATAAAAATCCCTTCGTGCAAAACGTATAGAATTGCAACTTCAAACAATATTATCGTAAGTTACTTTTCATGATATCTTTGTATAATTTCAATATATTATTATTTTTTGCAGAGGTGTGGGTGAAGAAGATTTGTACACTGAGTACACTGAAAACCTAGTTCACCTGTTGCCTGGATATCCAAAACAAGATGGCACAGATTTGATCATTGTATTCTATGTTCAAAACCCTCCTGGTGTCATTGAGGCTACAGTGACGGTACCAGTCAATGTCGTGGTAGAAATCCTCAAGGATAACAAAGGAATGGTCGAGGATACTTTGGAGGGCAGAACAGTGCTTTACATAAGGCCCTATAAGCAAACTAAAGCTCCTGAGACCGCTAAGACCTGGGTCTGGATTGTGGTTGGTGTCTGTTGTGGTGTATTCGTTATCTTGGTTATTATCTTGCTTTTCATTCTTAGGTAAGTTATAAGTACTTTTATGTTTTAGGTCTGTTCAGCTTTGGCGTACTGTTGTACCGGGTTTTAGACCATATGCAAAGCCCTATCCCTGAACCAAACTTAATATTAATTTATGGCTTAGTGAGAATCTGGGAATAAAGTGGAAGGTGAAGGTGGAGGGCATTTTGGCGTGACCATAACCCCACCAAATTGACAAGAATTCAAGAGAAAAGAGAAAACCATGAGAAAACCGTTAGAGAACCATTAAGTACACCAGAACTTCTTTGTTTTCCCGACATGAAACAAAATAAAATATCTCAAACTTTTTGATTTTTCTTGGTAATACATAAAATGGAAACCTAATTTTAAGGAGAGTCAGATCCAAGAAACAACACCTATTCCATTAAAAAAACTGAAAAAGCCAGAATTTAAATGGGATAAATGGTAGTCACACTTAGTCAAAGGATAACACTAGCAATAGGGAAAGTTGCACAAGGGGGCAATATACCCCCTAAAAATATTTGCTTCTGGTACCTAAATTTAATTAATTCATGCAGGATTCCCCTGTATTTGGTGTGAAAATGGTACATAACCCTGCTATAATCAAGACCATGCTACACCCCTGGAGGACAGCATTCTCACTATTCATCACATGCAGACACTTTGTAATTTCCTTAGGTTTCTATGATAAGGGAGGTAGGGAAGGAGCTCAATGTAACTATAACAATGGTTGAATGGCTGTCTTATTTTTCAAAAAAGAAAAGAAAACTTGTTTTGGTTTTACAGAAAAAGGAGACGCAGAAAGACCAGGAAAATAAGTATACTTGGAATGATGAAATAGGTTTGGTTAAAGATCATGACAGACATGGAACAGAAATCAAGACTAAAAGTACAGAAGAGATTGAAACGAAAAAATAATCAAAATGGTAAAAAAGGCTTTTAAAACACAATAGCAAAAGATTCCCACTTGTTAACCTCAGTTAATTTAAAAAGTATTTAAATCTTGTTTAGTTTTTCTTATCAAATTGTTATTCTGTTCATCCCCCATGTTGTCTGCAAGATTCATATTCATTAGTATCTTTTGATCAGGCCTGAATCTCAGAATGCACCACATTCAATGCTTCCAAAAACCTCTCAATAAAAGTAGATCAAGCAATAAAAAGGGAGATATTTTTCCCCACAAGCACGACAAATCAGCTAGAATATCTCAGAATTTAAAACTCTGATCAAATATTGTTTGAAAATGAAAAATTTGAACATAGAAAAGATAAAATGATAAGTTGGACAACGTTTGACTTCGTCTAAATATGAGATCTTATCATATTGACAAAATGCTTTCACCTTTAATACCTAAAAAATTCATGACCAAAGTTATTTTATTTATACCAATCATTAGAGCAGAGCATTTATCTATAATCATATCATTAAAAAAACTAATATAATTGCACTTATATTACATTCAGATGTTAATCAAATTTCATGATATTTAATAAATAATTTGAAATTTGAAGTCTACAGTATATCTGTAAGTTTTTGGAAAGACACATGAATTTCAAAGAGATTTTGTTATTGTGAGTCTTGACTTTAAACAGTTTTGCAATGGTCAAGTGTTCTCAATTTTACCAGAACAAATCAATAATATTGCTCCTGCTTAAGTAACATCACCCTGTTCAAAAAGGTGTTGTTGATCAACACCAAATATTACAACTTTTCTTTAGTCTTAATCACTGCAAATAGTTATCACAAAATTATGCAATATTCTGAAACCAATTCCATATTTTAGTAAAACATTTCACTTATTGAACTGTAATAAATTGGTTCTACAGAATCAATTATCTATGAATTAATCAAATAAACACTATAAATAAATGAAATGTGTTTTGAATCTTTTCTAATTTATTATGGTCTTTTTGAATTTTCTTTTCATTTTCCCGTCTCATCATCATTCTCATTTACATTCCTCCATTTATTCCTATTTTTATTCTCATACCTTTATTTTACAGTAACATTCTCATTTTCAGGCTCGTCTGCAATCCCTTTCTTTTTTATACATATTCTAATTTTCTTTCTCATTCACGTTCTCATGTCATCCCTTTTTTCTCAGTGCTATTTTCAATCTCATTCCTACTCGCATCGCATCCTCATTCTTACTTATTCTATATTCAAATTTGATGGATCTTCGATTTAGTCTGTATGAATACCTCTACTTCCAAATACTTGGTTCAATTTATCTCAAGCTGCAGAGTTAGAAGGGGCTGAAGTTCTTTAGCCAATGAGAGGGCTACAAGTCCTTTTGCCTCTCCCTGCACACTTCATTTCCCTGGTATCTGAACAAGTGTAGCACCCTCCCCCCCCCCCCCCCCCCCCCCCCCCAGTTTAATACCCCTCATTAACTAGATATATATTAATCTGTGTCGTCAAGGAGACAGGTCGAAAAAAATTATGTTAGAGTCAAATATTGAGAACCGTAGGCCCAAGGTGTTTATTAGTCTCATACACAGCTGCTATTAGTGTCGTCACGCAACGCTCACTACCCTAAGTAGGAGTGAGTGTTGCGTGACGACTTAGAATAGGAAAATTATATAGCAAAACAAAGGCACGAGCAAAAAATATATACTAGCGATTAGCGATTATGGATTTTTTCACTCGTTCGTATCATGGAGGACATTATCTTTACCTTGAATCAAAAAAGTCGATTTTTCACTCGATTTTAATTGAACCTTTTAGTTATTTAAATTAGGTTCCATATATGATTTATATAAGCTTACATTTTTTTTTTTTGAATTTCACCATAGTTTGTATATATTTTATTTTCTTCCAATATTATGTATGTTTACTCGAGACTTTGGTCGTAAAGATAATAAATAAATAAAATAAATAAACTAACATAAACTGAACTGAAAAGATTATTTCATTCACAAGAAATCTCTTCAAATCGGAGCTGTACTCGATCCGACTGAAACAACGTAAGAATGATTTCTAGACTTTTTATGCCATACATTATATGGAATGTATAATAAATTGGTTGAAAAACAAAACTAATAAGGTTTCTCGTTCAAGGCGAAACAGTTTTAAGTCTTACCTGGACGTAAACGTCGTGTTTTGAAGAGTTTCTGAAAACAGCTTCGTCCATCTTGTCCGCCATTATTCAAAATGTGCAAGCGCGGCGATGATGACGTCACTAAGGCGCGAAATTCCTAGCAACAAAGTCTTTTACAATGTTGTCCAAAAGAGCGTTACGTGATACCTGTATACACAGACTGGAGGCCAGAGAATATATTTGCTAAAAAATTACAGTGTCAGCGGAGTTTTGAAAAAGAGAAAATTATATCAGCTGTCATCAGCTGTCATCAGAGTCCAGATCAGTACCCGCTGAGTTTCTTTATTGCAAACTCGTTTACTATTAAAGCTTAACCTCGTAACAAAGAATGCACAAGGCATCAATACACAAGGCATCAATACAAACTCTTGACATTCCTCAGACTTTCACTGGAACACATGAATATTTTGCACAAAGTCGAGTCTAACGTTAACTCTAAGCAACAGAGAACTCGAAAATGGAATATTAGAAATGTCTTTAATCGTTTTGTCTTCATCCCTGGCAACCCCTAGATCCCTCATCCCGCCCGATTAGTTTATCTACTACCCCTCCCCTTCACGTCCTCTTCCGGCTATTATCAATTTCGATAAATTCAACATCCGTTTAATTCAGCCGGTCGTAAAACTTTATGTAAGATAAGATAAACGCTTCTATTTATAATATATAGATACATTTACTGGTATATTTACTGGAAATGCTCAAAATTAATGCTAGTATGACTTATGGTCTTGAATATAGAGTTTCTCGAGCTGTGATTGGTCGAGCGACCAGCGAATATGAGGGTTTTCAAAGGTTCCTGGAACGAAAGTAATACTAAACGTTTTTCATTTTTATCCTGAATTCCGACTTTTCTCTGATATTCAAGTCCAAAATTATACTAAAACCATTATTCGTCGAAGGCGAAGTGATTGTAATGGTGATATTTACCTATTTAAGACTCGCGGCTCGGTAAATGTATTCCACCGATGGCACTTCGCCTTCGGCGTATAATTGTTAAATATTAATCCGTGAAGCGGCTGCCATGTTTATTCTAATTAAAATAGAAACCTTTGTTACGTTTCACCCGCATAGATTTCTTCTCAAGCACTTAATGCGGACCACGCGTAGTGGAATATAAAAAGACAGACGAAGATTTCACCGTTATGAAATATCATACTTTACTACAATGTATGATAAGACCTCATTCGTTTTCTTACTTTCTCAAAATACACATTTGGTCCTACTTGGTCCATACTTCAATACGATGTATGATAAGACCTCATTCGTTTTCTTACTTTCCCAAAATACACATTTGGTCCAATTATACTTGGTACGCACATTTGGTCCTAATTAATCAAAGTATAGTAATGTCATGTATCATGCTCAATAACTACATGAATGCTCTTCAAATACACATCCTTTTAAGGTATTTTTACGGTCATATAATGTATAGACATGTGTCTCGATAACTCGTGTTACGTCGTGCAATCTATGGCTTTCAAATACATGTCCTTTTAAGGAATTGTTTACCATATCAGGTATATCTTGTCCTAAGTAATCAATTACGAATAATTACGATGGATTCGAGTTCAGAACTGAAGATTGATAACTTCCACTTTTTTCGTACTTGATTAACATCCTTCATTCTCCACGTCATGAGTGATTAATGTATTACCAGCTATTTTATCCTCTGTCTCATCATTCCCTTTAGGTAATATCTTTTGCAAACCCAATCTTGTCAACCCAAAGGGGCCAGCATTTCCCAGTCCCCGCACACATATAAGTACTTACCCCTTCCCCTCCCCCCCCCCCCCCCTTTTCTGTTCAGAGCTTTCATGGCTATCACGCCTCTTCGAGAAAAAAAGCACTGTAACATTTCTAGATAAAAACTAAAAACTGCCCAACATTTTAACGTTTATTTATTACACGTTCAGCAACTTGTCTAGCTGGCTGCATGTCCCTTATGGGCCAAAATAAACCCCACTCCCCCTGGAATTATTACTCAGTGTCAACCTCGGTTCAGTGTCTCAATTCCAAGTTTTCACAAATACCAACGGTAAATTAATTATTATTTGTTTACACTGAAGATGGAAGATGATCCTTAACATGTTTGGAAAAAAACATGTTCTTATAAAAATCGTCATTCTTATAAGAATTAAAGTTTTGAAAGTTCTAGAAGTTGAACGTGAGCTTCAAGACGTCACATTAGTACGTAACAGACCATCTTTACGTACTTGTTTTTTAAAAGTTATATATTAATTTGAAATAATGTAGCAGGAGTGAAGTGTAAATAAGCTTGTAAAAATAATTAGCAATTATGAAGTGAACTATCGGGGAATATTTACCGAGACGCGAGTCTTCAAGCGGCAAAGTAAATATTTTCCATATTCACTGAGCCTGAGGCGAATAATATTGTTTTAGCAATTTCCAACTTGTGTACAGAGTAACTTATTTTTATATTCAATAATTCAATAAAAACAAACAAACAGAAACTTTTAGTTTGCGTGACAAATTCACGCAAAACTTTTATGCAATACTTCGTTGCCTTTTTAATATTGATAGGACTATGGCATTTACTTTTATTTTTTCAATTCCTCATCGGAAATTGTAGATTAGAACTAGAAATAATTCGAACGAGTGGATTGAACTATATAAACTATTTCATCTATGTCCGGTTTGACGTCATGTCTGCGTCATCAATAGCGTTAAGTGCTATGATATTGATGGATTGCCATTGTGGTGCCGTTCATTACGGATGCAAATGAAAAATCTTTTGTTAAATGGCACCAACATGGCCGCGATGACGTAACGTGCAATCGAAGAATTACTGGTTTATTATTATTAGAAATGTCTGACGGACTAATTTTTCCGCTTCACTTATCCTTGGACGAAGCCAGGTCACGAAGCGTGAATATACGTGATCAGATCATCGCAACTCTTTCTATAAACATAGATCAAAAACTATTTTTTCGGTTCGACTAGAACTTTTTTAGTAAAAAGATTCATGTCTCGTGCCTTCTGCTGATGAGGACGCGCAGTGAGACTTTGCCGGCTGAAATTCCTCCAAATCATTTAACTCAGGCTTCACGTATCCGGTGAATACGCCACTTGAAAACGCAACTTTACGAATACGTAATGTTTTTAGGAAATCTAAACTGCTAGAAGAATTTTAAAATAAATAATAGATTATTATCAGTATTTCCCCCACATATTAGCTTATAATTTTAGCAATTTGTTCTTTTATATTATCACCATTGTACTTTATTGTATATAGATAATCATTATTAGATTATTATTGATATTAAATCTGTATTTGTTGTGTATTTGTTCACTGAAATGCCCTAATGGGGAATGTTGAATAATATTCATACTCATACTTATACGTGTGGACGGGTGAAAACAATCCGAAATCAAAACGCTACGTGGACGAAAATCTCAACCAAAACTAAAAAATAAAATAAAAATTTCCTCACAAATGAGAGAGAGGGAAACTATGGCGAGGAAGAGAACAACTCATTAAAACACACAATGATGTCTCCGCTGGCACTGTCCAATGTATCGGGATTTTTTTGAATTCGGCTTTCCTTATCTTTAAATTTTCGAAATTATTCTCATCCACACGTAGCGTTTTCGATCCGTTTTCGCCGGTCTACATTTATCCTTCTTTCGAAAAAGTGGCTCTTTCTTGGTGTAGCAGGTCACCTGGGCCATGAAGACCACAAAGCAATACCCGAGAACAATGAGGATTGGAGGTCAAAAAGGCCCTGCAATAAAAAGAACGGCAACCAGGAATACAATGCATCTTGCAGCGCCAAAAAAGACCCCGAAATGTTGCGTTTTCGAGGGCAATCCGAAAATTCAAAAATATCGATTTCAAAAATATCCGGATACGTTAAAGCACGGGTCCTGAGTGGGCTATTAAAGTGCCAAAGTGAAATCCATCAAATAAATCTCGCGTTCTAATTGATTGGGAACGCGTGCGTTATGAGCACAGAGCACGGGTGCGCACTTTCTATTGCGCCATCTCTCCAAATAGATATTAAAAAAGCCTGCTTGCCATACTTTATGCAGTTTCAGTGTTACAAAGCGGCACTTGGGAATTGGCAGAAGGTTTGGACTATGTTGGAATTTTTCTCAATGAATAATATGCCGGTTTAGAAATTAGCAGTAACCTTTGAATAAATAACACAAGACAGACTTTATGATTCATTGCAAAAGTATTTTGAGTACGTCAAGGCTAGAGAAACAACTTTTTCCGCATGTTTTGTAGGTCGACCCTTGAACACATCCTAAGTCATTTGAAGTCGACATCACGACTCACGATGGCTTCCAAAAGAAATGTCGTCGCTTACTTTGGGATTTTGCTCGTTTTTTTGGCAATTGCCTCATCGAAAGGTAAGTAAATAGAAAATTAGCAACAGTTATCCAACAGTTATCTTATCTAAGTTTTAGTTAAAAATTGTGAGGAATTTTCAAAAAGCCTATATGTTATTCTTTTGAGGACCGAAATATTTATTTGTTAGTACATGATATTTGGCTTCAAAACTAAAGGTAAAGCAATATTTTACTATCTAATTGAGTGGTTAAGTGCTCTAAGTTTGGATACTATATAATGCTCTGGACTGACTAAAGACTGACTACTCTCTCATACGTGAAAAGGCCTTTTTGTTCAGTTCCACTTGAACGAGAGGGTCAAGAGGGTTCAGTGCTGAACTATAGTGATTGTAATTGATCGCATAGTTTCCATTCGGTGTATAAATTTCAGGCATAATAAAGCTCTAAAAGAAAGTAATATACAGCAAGAATAAGAAATAATATATACATCTATACTTATACTTTACGCGGTCTGTTTGCTATTCTTCGATTAAGTTTGAATATTGAATGGTATTGATCAACACATCTATCATTTTTCTTCGATTGCACGTTACGTCGGCCATGTTGGTGTCATTTTGAACAAAAGATTTCTCATTAGCATCCTTTGTTAACGGCACCACAATGGCCGCCATGATTCTGTCTTTTGACTCACCTGGGAATGCTGTCGATCCATCAAAAACGCCAGAGTACAGTCAAATGCATCTATTATCACGATATTCTTCGTTTACACATTACGTCATCGCTGCGTTACAGTTCCGTTCAGTGACCACGAACAATAGTTCCAAGTCGAGATTGCAGTTTGCCGCGCATGATAAAAAGTAGGGTAAAAATCGAGGTGTGAGAAATAGATACGCAGCGCAAGTACCTCCAAAATAATCATTATAATCCAGTCAAAACCAAGGGACTAACGCGAAATTTTTACTAATTGTTGCTGTTGGCAATAAATTCATTTTCTAGAAGGAATTTGTTGGCAAAACAATAAAACCCCTGTGCTCTCGGGAATTTCTTTTTCATGTAAAACGATTGTATTGCTTCTGCCGTCTAACATGACTGCCGTCACGCTATTGTGCAAAAGCTCTATACACAGGGAACCCAAACAGCGCACCAGGCTCTTAATGACTACACATCGTAACATAAATATTTACTTTAGGGGTGATTAGACTAAAAGTATTCCATAAACGTTGAAATTACAAAAGATACAGACCATCGTGATGTTTAAAATTAAAGTATCAACACAACCGGAATAAACCGGATGTGACGTCATATAGTGGCCGTTTACTGACTGCGTGAAATATGAAATTTTGATTATCTGAAAAAATAATGTAAAAAATTATATCGAGAAACAACTCTCAAAATATAAGCCTATTATTATCAATTAATCATTATTTTAAAACTAAGTTTAATTTAAGCTTAATTTAATTTTAGTTTAATTAAGTATTAATCTATTAGAAGAGAGGGAGTGCTTGTATTTTGGTAAATGTAAATGAATTAATACTGAAGGTGAATTGATTTGATTAAGCTATGAATCTAAAAACAAATTATTTCAATATTTATTTCAAAAGGCATCCCAATACATCTGACTAAGACATCTGGCATGCATGCGATAGTGCCTATTGTACGTGCTTAAGAGACTATAACAATACTTAATGATGTATGGTTCGGTATTCATCGTTACTTAAAGATTACGAAATAACAGGCGACGTTCGATATAAAATTGTAGCACTTATCAGTCCAAAATGCATTAATCCCTAAGATCAACAGGATTTTTTTCGAGTTCTAAATCACCGTTGTGTTCCTTGATTACAGACTCTATTACCCAGGATTAGACTCGAATCAGTGTCTGAATTTCCATATAAATACCAACAGTAAAATTTAAAAAATGCACAATTTCAACAATTCAAAAACTCAAAATTCCACGGTCCTCCACTGAAACAATGAATATTCTGTACAAAGTCGAGGTTAAACCCTGTGCAACAGAGGACCTCGAAAGTGGAGTATAACGTTGTTGAGGAGTAAACTGACTAGCATGTCTACCAAAACAAATTCTGATAATTGTGTTCAAGTGGAACGCACAAACTAATGATTTTTCGAATAGGTAAAAATCAGAATCCTACTCTCGATAATTTAAATCTTTTGAATCGACTGGCCTGGCCTCCTACCGTGTTAAACAGTTTACTGACCGAACTCAGTTGTTTTTTAAGTAAGTACTATCAAAGTGTGCTGCAAAAGATTGTAATTCTAAACACACCAAGGATTGTATAATCACGTATCACGTACAATTACAAGAGTGATTTACATTTAATCCAGTGAAAAGAGACGCAAAAGAAAATAGTGCAATTAAGATCTACTAACTTTTTCGCGGGTTTTATAAAACCGTTACAGGAGCACGTTTTAATTGAAACCGCGGTCAAAAATGATTGGTTTCATGTTTTTCCAAAACATTATACGCTAGGCACCTATGAATATCACTGATAAGATATCAAGAAACTCAATGGTGCATGGCAGGGGTATATTCGGGGTAATGTGACATTTTGAGCAAGGCCACAAATCAATCCGTCCTATCCTAGCATGGACTCTTGCACTCACTCCAACTGAAGTTAAATTCTTATGACACTTAAGATGACAAAAAAAAACAATTGTTCATTTACTAGCATTTGTTCATTTATTAAGGGCATTCAGTGAAAATGTCTCTCATAGCCCCTCTTGTTTTTCTGTTCAAAGTATGCGAAGAACTTTCGAGTTATTATTTACAGGTTCACACTGTTTCGTATTGGAACAAACTAGAGCATATGATATTAAAAAGTTTGTTTACTTGTAAGGCGACTCCTATCTTGGGATAAACTCTTTCATCTATTATGTTCAGTAAAAGTGAGTAAACGTGAAAACCTCAATAGAAAATATCTAGTGTCAAGTTGCAGCTAGATTTGGATGATGTTTTAGGATCATAAGATGGTAGTGGAATATGTTAGAAAGTTGTTGCACAATGTTATGATGTTGAGTGATGTTGCATCAATGGTTAGATTTGAATGGTTTGACTGCAAAGCTATCGCTATTGCCAGAATATGATTTGAGTGTCTTCAAGATAAGGTAAGTCAATACCAATAGCTTGTAGTCAAGCGTTTGAAATTCGGAGTCGGAATCCTGTGACATTTTTAACTCTTTTGATCGACGTCCACCAAAACTCAATTTTTCGTTTGTGATGAAGGTCAAGTTGAGGTAAGGTCTTGTATTTGGCTACAAAATGCAACTGAAGAGATAGCAACAGCATTTGTAGTCGCTTTTTTCAGTATCTATTTTTTCTGTAGAAAGACTGGGAAATCCGTTTTTGTGGCCTACGTCACATCCGCCGACGTTTTTCTTTTTCTTGGTTAAGCTAGCTTGCCATGGCTAGCTTTCCATTGGAAAAACCCGCGCATTGCTGCATGGGTGACCTAGATTCTGCGTGTTAAGCTTATCAGCTGGTTATGATTGAAGATTGGAATTTTTCGAAAATTAAATATTCTTAATGAAGACAGATTTTTAGCGTGAAATATTTTAAAAAGAATTTGTCAAAAACAATCAAACATTTTTAACGTTTAAAAAATGCTTGCGTAAGTAAGCAGCAGCAGTAGACCAGAACCTTCATTATCACAGCTGATCGGCCACTGACTTTAACTGTGAGGACCATTTTGTAAGTGTTGCCAAAGGCACGAAACTGTGAACATGGCAGCTACACAGAAATTTGCCGGCGAATTTCGAGTTGCGTTAAGTTTTGCCCTTTTTACGCTTGTCATTGGTAAGTAAAAATTAATGATTTCAAAGCATTATTGCAAAAAAAAAATATTTAAAATAGCTTTTATTATTAGTAATAGAGCTTTTAGGATGTAATCGATGAATATATATGTGGACAACTTGGAAAGAGTATGATTGCGTGTGTATAGCAACTGAAGTGTTTTTTTTTTACCAACGTTTCTTTTTCTGATTAAGAATTTTAAAATATTTTCCATTTATTACTTATGACAAACATTTCAACGTAAGAATATTTAACAGTTAAATATATCAAACTTTTTTAATAGCATATTTTAAATGCTTCAGTCTCTAAATACCTGATAGATATATATCAAACTGTTGATGCATGTTGTATTTGTTCACTCGGCAAACATACGTTGCCAATTTTTGACATAAAATCAATATAGATAATTAAAATTAGGTTAAAGAAAAAAATCCTTGGCATGAAATCGTATGATTACTACTACTTTTACCCTTCTATTAACTATGTATAAGCAGAGTAACGTGAAAAGTTTTTCACAAATAACAACCATCAGTAATTATATATCGCTTCTTGGATACATTTTACGCATGCTTTTTTAACGTATTTATGAACAAAACACCAAGCAACTCGTTTAACACAGTTTTTCACAGCGGTATCTAAAATATTCATACTTTGAGTAACTTTTCGTATAAATATACGCTGCGGTTAAACTTTTATATAGACACCGCATTATTCTTTTACCTGCAACGAGATAACTCTGATAACTTAGCTACTCGAGAATATGGTCTCGTTCCCACATTATTCAATGGCCCAAGATCTAGAATAAGAGAAGCCTAAAACGTCTTTAAGTTTTGAATTAAATTCAAACTATTTGAACTATTTATCAAATCCTTTTCTGTTAGATATTTCTTTTTCATGGTGGTTGCATGCTCGACGAAATATTTAATTTAATTCAAGTTGTAACTGAGTAACTTAAAAATATTCTAGATATGTATATGACATGTTATGCTTACACAAGCGGATATTTGACCAATACCTTCAACTAATATCAGGCCATTTCTGTTTAAAATATCAATATCGTTTAATCATCCCATTTGCTTAAATAGGTTTATTAACTATTATAAGCATTATAATTTATTACAAGGCTAATGCACTCTCTCATAACGGCACCGATCACACATATCCGTATATTTTTGAAAATATATATTAAGAAAATTAATTTCGTTTTAGAACATAACTCTAACACGAGTGGAAGGTGGTGCTTTACAGACGTTAGTAGATCTTTTTTTTTTTCTTCCTGATTTGACTTTTACACATTAACAAGGAATTTTATTTCAAAAGTTAAATAAAACACTCTACACATGATCGCATTCCAATATTAATGATTCATTTTGATTTAAAGTGGTCTCTGACTTGTGAAATTTCAGATACAAGTAAATCTCAATCATTAATCAATGATTAATTTCGTGTATAAATTTAATTGATTTTTCAAAGATTCGTTGGATAAGATTACTTATCAATCTAGTACATACCAGAATGCAAATTCTGTTGTATAGCTATACATCGCAGACTAATGCTATTGTTTAGAGATAATAAGATCTTTTGTTCAATTTTAATGGAAAAAAAAACATAACGTCAACTATTGAATGTTTCAAATTTTCCCACTTGATTTTTGCCATATTTTTTTTCTTTCTTTTTGGTTTCCCTACTACGTTTGGTTATGTTATATATTTTCATTTTATGTCTTTGCTTTCGTTTTTTATGCTGCGTTATACATTGTTATACAATGCTGTTGTGCATACCATATATTCGTGAAAAACTTTACTGTTGTATAAATTAGTGAAAAGTTTTATAGGTCTAAAGTACTAAACCTACTATAGTGCAAATTTGTGCAATTACTTACAATTTTTTTAACGGATATATGGTATGCACTTCACTATCAATTGTGCTATTTTATACTATGTCGTTAATTAACCATTTTACTTTTCGTGTCACGAGTCAAATCCATTGTAAAGGAGGCTCTGGGTAGTTTTGGTCTGGTGCACATATTCTAGCTACTAAAAATATTGAATCCACTAAATTAAAGTCCCGTTTTTGAGGGTATAAAGTTGACACGCTGGAAATAATAGTAAAAGTCCATGAAAATGTTCATCGCGTAATATTTGGAAAACGCTCTCATACATTTTTTTCATATTGCAATATGTTGGGTGCCTTGATGAATACTATCGACTGGTGCAAGTCGCTTTGAAAGTTTAGGTCTAGTTTTTGAGAAAATAAGCGGTAAACGATTTTTATAATGTCATCATTACGTTATAATGAAAAGGCCGCTTTAAACTAATTTATCATTTTTGAAACCTTTCTGACATTGTGTGAAAAGTGCTAGCAGATCGAGTTATTCAAGATGAAGTTGCAGCCGTTTCAATGCGGCTAGGTGTGCCAGAACAAAACTACCCAGAGCCTCCTTAACAACACTGACCAACACCGATCGAGTGTTTATTTATACATCTCTCTCCCTCGAAGACTGACCCCCTCCATCCTTAGTTAATATCCCTTGCCAAAGCCATATTTAATATTAACTATTAACTATGCCAAAGCCAATGAGCCCGAGTCACTAACAATATACCTTAGAATAAACTAGAACGTTATCGAACGTGCCTACGTGATTTCGTTGCATTTTTTCCTAAACCGTTACGTCAATAGCTGTCAATCAATTAAATTCAGCTCACTGGAATCCAAGCACAGCAAACGGTAGAAATTTCATTCTTAAGTTCTTAGGTCATGATAATTTAGGGTGCAATATTTTAGGAACGGGGAAAAGGGATTAATGGGGTTTTATATAGTTTTAATGTATCGTAGATAATCATAATTTTACACGCTGCGTTTTAAATAAAAGCCATCATTATTATTGTTGTTATTCAGTAAGCGATTTTTGCATACATACATACATATTTAATCTATTAATCCTAATAGTGATTTCACTGTACAGGATACTGGAGAGCAAACAACTAATGCGTGAAACACTAATTACTAAATAGTACATAATAGTGCTAGTATCATTTTTGAAACCTTTCTGACATTGTGTGAAAAGTGCTAGCAGATCGAGTTATTCAAGACGAAGTTGCAGCCGTTTCAATGCGGCTAGGTGTGCCAGACCAAAACTACCCAGAGCCTCCTTAACAACACTGACCAACACCGATCGAGTGTTTATTTATACATCTCTCTCCCTCGAAGACTGACCCCCTCCATCCTTAGTTAATATCCCTTGCCAAAGCCATATTTAATATTAACTATTAACTATACCAAAGCCAATGAGCCCGAGTCACTAACAATATACCTTAGAATAAACTAGAACGTTATCGAACGTGCCTACGTGATTTCGTTGCATTTTTTCCTAAACCGTTACGTCAATAGCTGTCAATCAATTAAATTCAGCTCACTGGAATCCAAGCACAGCAAACGGTAGAAATTTCATTCTTAAGTTCTTAGGTCATGATAATTTAGGGTGCAATATTTTAGGAACGGGGAAAAGGGATTAATGGGGTTTTATATAGTTTTAATGTATCGTAGATAATCATAATTTTACACGCTGCGTTTTAAATAAAAGCCATCATTATTATTGTTGTTATTCAGTAAGCGATTTTTGCATACATACATACATATTTAATCTATTAATCCTAATAGTGATTTCACTGTCAAGATACTAGAGAGCAAACAACTAATGCGTGAAACACTAATTACTAAATAGTACATAATAGTGCTAGTTGAACAATAAAAAACAATAGAATTTGCATGAAATTGTGCTATTTAGTATTACTAAAGTTTCACGGTTATATTGTTTGCACTTAAAAGTCAGCTAATACAAGATGAAGGGAATAACTAAATTAAGATGAAAAATAGCTATGGCTATGTAATACATATCACTATTTAAATTAAATGTTTACATTAACAATTTATATGAAAATGAATAAAAAATAAATGATTTAATTCAATTTCAATTGACTCAATGATTTAGCAAGTACAGTCTCCTCTCGTAGACTGTTCCACAATGGTGATATCCTAGGGAAAAAAGAAAACTTATAGGCGTTTGAATGGGCATGAATGTCTAAATTTGAAAGGATTATTTGCTCTAGTTTTGGAATGTATAAATTGCACAGAGCTTGGAAGAGATAGATAAGTTAAGTTATTTACCGACTTGTACATTATTGATAAAGATTCTAAGTTTCTCCGTTTTACTAGGCTGACCCAACCCAGGGAGTATATCATTGCTGTTAGACTAAGAATAATCAGAAAATACAAATCTAGCAGCAGACCGATTGATGGACTCCAAGGAGTTAATATGCTGCTTTTCAAATGGTGACCAATGAGGTGAAGCATATTCGACACTTGATCTTACTAATAAATTATACGCTTGCTCTTTACATATTTTTTTTACAGCTAGATAAATTTCTACATAATAGTTCTAGTATCTTATAGAAGCTTTACGGACTTCTCTAACCTGTGTGTCCCATTGCAGATCATTTTGAATAAAGATGCCAAGATATTTATGGAAGGACAATACTCCTAGACGTTGTCTTGCCATTATATAATTATTATTGATAGCATGATCTGACCTAGATCTAGTTATAGTCATAATGTTACATTTACCTAAATTAAGGTTCATCTGCCAGGCATTTGCCCATTGAGAGATAGAGTCAATGTCATTTTGAAAGATGACTTGATCTTGAGGACTCCGAGGAAAGACCTTTATTTCCGAATTTAGGCCATTTACATTGTCATTGATATAAGTGATGAATAAGAAGGGTCCCAGTTCAGATCTTTGAGGGACCGCCTGATGTCACGTCGGCCCAGTCTGATCTCTCACCTCCAACTTGATTATTAATTCAGTGATGACGACCAAGGCAGAGAGGACACAACTACTATCCTATACCATTTACACATTTATGTTATAATTTACCAGTCAGAACGTTCAGATTGGGAACACTGTGACAGAGGTAAAAAATACACAGACCGAGGCTGTTAGGCCAACGTCCATTTTTAAGGGCACAGTTTTTCCCTATCCACACGTACTTAAAACGGCAAATAACTCATTTTCATTTCGAATTTATTTTATTAACTTAACTTATTTTCCAATCCCGAACAGCGGGTAGATTTATTTTTTTATTCATTTATAAACTTCGCCATGTAAGAAAATATGAGCTAATGAACATAAGCAAATAGGTTTGGCAGGGATTCTGCAACAGAGTTAGTAGCCAATTACTGCGGGCCCAGTTAGAAAAAAGTTCTTTAACTGATGAAAAATTAAAAATGAGAAAAAATTAAAATGTATGTACAAAAATATAGTTAATGTAAAAAGTATAAGTCAATTACAGAAAGATACATTAGCATTCAAGCTGCGCGATGTTACGTTTTAGAGATATTGTCTTGAAAGAACGTGGATTATAACATAATGATCCAGCGAATTAAAATAATATTTCAGTTCATTCAGTCGTTTTCAAAGAGTTCAGATTATTCATAGAGAGGTTTAGTTCATCAGCACGTGTGCACCATGCTCTTGTTGCTCTGATAAGAAAGGACTTCTGGTCTTGACATCTTTTCTCCTTCATGATCTTGAGAAAATACCGCCCACTCGAACTGCCAATCAGAACGCACAATTTTTAGAATACCGGTTTGGAAATTATTCTTTTTTTAATCGACAAGTGAGTCAAATTTACAAGAAGGATAATGCCTAATAAGTAAACTTTACAAAATGCCAAAGCTTAACATGTACGAAAGTTAGATAGCGCTATTCGACAGATAAGCCTTATTCAGTGCAATGAATTTATTGAATAACAGCATCGCCTTATCCACTGGATAAGAATTAATCGTTTGGATAGTGCTATCCATCGGGTTCAGTTCTTTAACTTAGACTATTTCGTTTAAAAAAAACTTAAATTTCTTTTATATTGTCTTCCAAGAAAATTAACATTTATTTTTTCATAAAAACTCTCCTAAATTCTCGAGAGAGAAAAACATGTTGAAATGCACGCATGCGCAAACGTTTTTCTCTTGTGTCGCACCATCGTGCCTATAATTCTCCACTTCAATGCCTACCGCTGCTTTCGAGCACCACAGACTCACTTGTACACAATTAGCCTTGATCGGTTTTCAGTCAGCTATTGAAAGACACAATTTCAATTCCATGGGATTTTGAAACATTGGTATTGCTCAAGCTGCATATTCTTTAAATTACTGTTAATTTTTGAAAGATGATTTGTTCTTCAACGAGGCTAATCCCGCGGGACAAATGAACCTGTAGTCATACAACACAGCGGTATTTACTGAAAGAGAAATATATATTTATATTTGCGATTATCTTTTGTTTCTTTGGCAGCGTGTTCAGGGAATGATTGTCTGAATGGCGGTACTTGTGTGACCAATAATAACACAAGTTTCTGTCAATGTCAACCAGAATTCACAGGCTCTCTCTGTGAAACACGTAAGTAATATGACTATAATAATACCATTAACAAGTTATCAATCTAGGAATTTAAAATCAAAACAAATTAATAATAAAACTACTTATAAATACATATATGACTTAAACCGTTGTACCCAACTACCCTACCCTGCACTTAATGGACCTCTATAGCCTAAGTTTAATGTTTTTCCCGTTTACGAGAACATGTTCCATTATTTCTGAAAAAGGCAAGAACATTTAGCAGTTGTGAATGAAAGGATAAATGAATATTTATTTGACACATGACACGTGGTCAGAAATGAGAAAACAATTCGTCTAAGACAAGAAGGTCTATTGTGCGTGCGTCTGTGTCCTCAACCACCGATATCAAATATAGAGTCAACAATTTGGTAACGGATGTTTTGTTGTGATGTGTCGCCTTCTCAAACATTTTCAGACTATGGAGAGGGTAATTGTAGTTCTTTGACACGGAAGTTCTTACTCATTTTCACTTAAAAGAGTCCAAATCTGTTACACACTGTTATGTGACGTTATTCCAGCAAATCACTACTAACAGGTTATGTAACTCTCTTAATTAAGCAGCCGTTCGAAAACGAACCAATAAAATGTGCTCCACATTCAACCATCAAGTTATACTCGAGAACAATAAATACCAGCGCACTAACTAGTTTTTTTCCTTGCAGTTGTGAATCCATGCGTCTCCAATCCCTGTCAGAACAATGGAACGTGTAACAACTATGCAATTGGAAACTACACTTGTTCATGTACACCACCATACACGGGAAGCCAATGTGAATCTAGTAAGTCACAGCAGGACCATTCTAGTTTTCTTACTTTCCCAACTCTTCACCAATGTTGGGCTAAACAACGAAAGCATTTCCTTGTTTACGTCATACATATTCCCATAACACGTCTTCTACATCTTCTCAATCTCCACCACCATAACTTCAAATATTAATATGCAACATTATTTTCACAGACAGCTGCTTTTTAATGAAGCAGCTGTTCGAAAATAAACCAATAAAATGTAAATAGTATCTGGATGTTTGCATGACTTTCACGGGAAACGGAAAAAAATGTGCTCCACATTCAACCATCAAGTTATACTCGAGAACAATAAATACCAGCGCACTAACTAGGTTTTTTTCTTGCAGTTGTAAATCCATGCGTCTCCAATCCCTGTCAGAACAATGGAACGTGTAACAACTATGCAATTGGAAACTACACTTGTTCATGTACACCACCATACACGGGAAGCCAATGTGAATCTAGTAAGTCACAGCAGGACCATTCTAGTTTTCTTACTTTCCCAACTCTTCACCAATGTTGGGCTAAACAACGAAAGCATTTCCTTGTTTACGTCATACATATTCCCATAACACGTCTTCTACATCTTTTCAATCTCCACCACCATAACTTCAAATATTAATATGCAACATTATTTTCACAGACAATCCTCCTACTACCACCACTGGTCCTCCTACTACAACCACTGGTCCTCCTAGTACAACCACTGGTCCTCCTACTACAACCACTGGTCCTCCTACTACAACCACTGGTCCTCCAACTACAACCACTGGTCCTCCAACTACAACCACTGGACCTCCTACGACCACCACTGGTCCTCCAACTACACCCAGTGGTCCTCCTACTACCACCACTGGTCCTCCTACTACCACCACTGGTCCTTCTACTACCACCACTGGTCCTCCTGCTACCACCACTAGCCCTCCTACTACCACCACTAGCCCTCCTACTACCACCACTAGCCCTCCTACTACCACCACTGGACCTCCTACTACGACCACTGGTGCCCCTACTACAACCACTGGTCCTCCAACAACAACCACTGGTCCTGCAACAACAACAGGTCCTCCAACTACAACCACTGGACCTCCTACTACCACCACTGGTCCTCCTACTACCACCACTGGTCCTCCTGCTACTACCACTAGCCCTCCTACTACCACCACTAGCCCTCCTACTACCACCACTGGACCTCCTACTACGACCACTGGTGCCCCTACTACAACCACTGGTCCTCCTCCTACTACGACCACTGGTCCTCCTCCTACTACGACCACTGGTCCTCCTACTACAACCACTGGTCCTCCTACTACAACCACTGGTCCTCCTCCTACTACAACCACTGGTCCTCCTCCTACTACAACCACTGGTCCTCCTCCTACTACGACCACTGGTCCTCCTACTACGACCACTGGTCCTCCTACTACGACCACTGGTCCTCCAACTACGACCACTGGTCCACCTACTACGACCACTGGTCCTCCAACTACGACCACTGGTCCTCCTACTACGACCACTGGTCCTTCTACTACGACCACTGGTCCTCCAACTACAACCACTGGTCCTCCTACAACAACCACTGGTCCTCCTACTACAACCACTGGTCCTCCTCTTACAACCACTGGTCTTCCAACTACGACCACTGGTCCTCCAACTACGACCACTGGTTCTCCTACTACAACCACTGGTCCTCCTACTACAACCACTGGTCCTCCTACTACGACCACTGGTCCTCCTACTACGACCACTGGTTCTCCTACTACAACCACTGGTCCTCCTACTACAACCACTGGTCCTCCTACTACGACCACTGGTCCTTCTACTACCACCACTGGTCCTCCTACTTCAGGTTAGACTAAGGGATTATTAAATTGGGGCTTTACATGATATCTCTAAATATCAAGGACAAGGTCCTGTGTCATAATAGATCAAACCCAAATCGTACTAAAGATATAAGAATACGGTACTAAAAGATAAATACGTTTTATCTAGCTTTCCTCGTTTCTAGTTTATATGAAAGGGGAGTTCTCATATAACGGGGTACATTTCACATCATAGCCGTTATCTTATCGGTTGAAGATAACAAAGCATTCCTCATCAGCTTCTCTCGTAAGATCAACCAACATGGCGGCTGTTTCACTGTTATTTATATCTCGAGGGATTTTGAAACATGTCTGCACTCCTAAGAATAGAATACATTACAATCAAATGAACGCGCTTTACATTTATAACAAGTGGATGAGTACTTTACAGGACTGTATATTAAGGCGCTGTTAGCTGCCGTGCAGTTTACAATTACCAGTAAATGATATTCTTACCTTTATCTTTTGTTCAGCTTGTTCAGAGAATGATCCCTGCCTCAATTACGGTACTTGTGTGAGCAATAATGGCACAAGCTTCTGTCAATGCCAACCAGGATTCACAAGCCGTCGCTGTGAAACAAGTAAGTAATATAATAATATTAGTAGAGACTTTCCACCATCACGTGATTGTGGGCACGATGGAAGGCAGCCATAGACCCTAACCCTAATGAGTTTTTATACCTAAACTACCACAATCCTTTTCAAAATTTAACAAAACTTATTTAAGAATGCCAAGACCATAGCGAAAATTACCATAACAAATAAAGCTACCAAAAGGGGTTCTGGAAGTGTAGGTATAACACATCATCATGTTTTAGGCCTATTGAATCTGGTCGCATTCACCCAGTAGAAATTATTTACTCTCTACTACACACTGTTCAAGACCCTATGCGGACATTTATGCAGACCTTTTCCCGTGTATGCGGATCTTGACCAATCTTTACGCGAATATTAACAGGAACCTTTATGTAGACCTTTTCCCGTGTATGCGGATCTTGACCAATCTTTACGCAATATTAACAGGAGCATTTATGTAGACCTTTTCCAGTCTATACGGACCTTGACCATTCTTTACGCAATATTAACAGGAACCTTTATGTAGATCTTTTCCAGTCTATACGGATCTTGACCAATCTTTACGCAATATTAACAGGAACCTTTATGTAGACCTTTTCCAGTCTATACGGACCTTGACCATTCTTTACGCAATATTTACGGAAATCTTTAGGCTGATGTTTTCGGTAGCGGAAATAAGCGTACGAATACCCAATGTTTACACATCTTTGCCGAATTCTTTACACATTACGCATTCTATACATATTTTGTATAGATAATGCATATATATTCTATCGATCTTTACGAATATTTACGTATGAATAAATATTAGTAAAGATGAAAGTTCATGCTGTGATATGCAAGACGACTAACATGGTTGACCATGGTCAACCAGGTTTGAAAGCAATAAAAATACTATGGTACACCATGGTCAACAATGTTTGAAAGCAATATCAATACCATGGTATACCATGGTCAACCATATTTCAGGCAACGTCAATATCATGGTATACCATGGTCACCCATGTTTAAAAGCAACAGGCGTGTGGCTCAGGTGCCCTGCAGCACCAATAAACAGACACATTGCCCAGTAAATATGTGCTGTTGGAGTAATCATTCACAAATCAAGTACTTTCAGAGGCACTTTCGATTCGATACTTTTTAATCTTGCATTTTTGTTCCATTTTTGCAAAAGTTCACCTTGTTCCCGCGGATCGAACACGACACGAAAGCTTGGGTAGCGCATCACAGCAAACGATTCTTATTTAGGTCATAAACCTACTTGTTACTTCAGAAACGAATTCCTTTAAATATATCAGGGTTTTTTTAATACTTGTTCTTTTTCAAGAAATACCGGGGTACGTTGTTTGTGGCACATACACAAAAACTAATTCTTCACTGAGTGGGGAAACAGTGGAACCGCTGAAGATCATTAGTTGTCACTACGATGAAAGATGCATCAATCTGACATACGAGGGAGTATCATCATCTCCAAGCTACAGCATTAACGTAGCTACACGAAGATGCGTCAATGTATCATATTGCAGTCAGCTGTGTACTCACTGGAAAGAAAACCAACAGAATGGTGTGAATATAACCACATGTGACGGTGCTTGCTGCGATGGTGATTTCTGCAACGTTAGGGATATGTTGAACATTTCATTAGGTACGTCTACTTAGTCTTAACATATGCGCCATCAAGTTAAGCCCAAGAATTCGAAACAAAAACAAAATAACGTAAAATTTCAAATTTGTGCCCAAGTTCGTTACCTAGCAGTTAGTACCCCTTTTCAAGGTCCCGTTCAGTGTCCACTAAAAATACTTCCTAGTTAAGGTCGAAGTTGTCGTGCATAGCAAAACTATAGTTTAACCTGCAAGGTATCTCAGTCCAACCTCGACTTGGAACTATTTTAGTGGGCACTGAACGGCACTGTAAAAAGGAGTGTGGACCCTTTTGGCTTGGGCGTGATGTTGTCCCATTCAGACCATGTGTCATTTCTTAGAGTTGCATTTCTTTGTTTAACGGTTGAGAAGAAACGTATGAATATAGATATACAACTCATACAAAGAATATTATTCTCAAGAGAATGACACGTGGTATGAAATGGAAAGACTTTACGCCCAAGTTAAAAAGGTCAACTTGTCCTTAAAAACCGACATTACCGAAGAGTGGTTAGTAGTGGGTCTTTAATTGCGATGTGTCTTCTCAAATTTTTTCAGCTTATTGATGATGGTAATTGAACTGAGTGGAGTGCAATTTGGTCTGAAATCAAACGCGCGATTACAAAATCGGACGACCGCGTAGCGGGAGTGCGATTTGTAATTGCAAGTTTGATTTAGAGGGTAATTACAGTTGTTAGGAGGTTCTGACTCATTCTCGCATAAAGCGCTCCATTCTGTTACAAACTGTCACGTGACGTTAGTCAAGCAAATATCTCATTAACAGTAAAAGGTCACGTGCCCTAACTTCCTTGAATGAGCAGCTGTTTGAAAATAAACCTATAAAATAGTAATCAGGCAAAAGTTAAACCCATTATGTAAAATATAAGGAAAATGGCAATAATCAAGGAAAATATTATAATTTTATAGGCAATACACAGTTCCCTGCGCCATTTTGGAAGGTAGCCGTGCCTTTGCATCGAAGCGTAACGAACGGTGAGCTTGCAATGGTAGAGACATGTGAATAATTGTCCAAGGTGTTAAAAAAAGTCTCTATCATTGCAAGCTCACTGTTCGTCTCGCTTCGATGCAAAGGCACGGCTACCTTCCAAGATGGCGCAGGGAACTGTGAAAGAGACTATTCTGTTGATCACCAAAAACCTGCGGAGTTGTGGTTGAAAGCAATAATAAGAAACGCCCTAACGAGATCGTTTCCTTGTAGTTTTGAACCCGTGCGACTCCAATCCATGTCAGAACAATGGAACGTGTACCTACACCAATAGAAACTATACCTGTTCCTGTACAGCACAATACACGGGAGGCAACTGTGAAACAAGTAAGTTACAGACCTATTGTCAATTTCCCAACACTAAGACCACGAAAATATGTATTTCTTTCTGTCCTAAATATTCTCCAACAACCTCCTTCTGCAGCTACTCAATCTCTACCACCACAAATTCAAATATTATTCAAATATGCGACATTATTTTCACAGACATTCCTACAACAGGTCCTCCAACTACAACCACTGGACCTCCTACTACCACCACTGGTCCTCCTACTACCACCACTGGACCTCCTCCTACGACCACTACGGGTCCCCCTACTACGACCACTGGTCCTCCAACTACAACCACTGGACCTCCTACGACCACCACTGGTCCTCCTACTACTACCACTGGTCCTCCAACTACAACCACTGGTCCTCCTACTACGACCACTGGTCCTCCTACTACGACCACTGGTCCTCCTACTACGACCACTGGTCCTCCTACTACCACAACTAGTCCTCCTACTACAACCACTGGTCCTCCTACTACCACCACTGGTCCTCCTACTACCACCACTGGACCTCCTCCTACGACCACTACGGGTCCCCCTACTACGACCACTGGTCCTCCAACTACAACCACTGGACCTCCTACGACCACCACTGGTCCTCCTACAACAACCACTAGTCCTCCTACTACAACAACAGGTCCTCCAACTACAACCACTGGACCTCCTACTACCACCACTGGTCCTCCTACTACCACCACTGGACCTCCTCCTACGACCACTACGGGTCCCCCTACTACAACCACTGGTCCCCCTACAACCACTACTGGTCCTCCTACTACGACCACTGGTCCTCCTACTACGACCACTGGTCCTCCTACTACCACAACTAGTCCTCCTACTACAACCACTGGTCCTCCTACTACGACCACTGGTCCTCCTACTACCACCACTGGACCTCCTCCTACGACCACTACGGGTCCCCCTACTACGACCACTGGTCCTCCAACTACAACCACTGGACCTCCTACGACCACCACTGGTCCTCCTACAACAAGCACTAGTCCTCCTACTACAACAACAGGTCCTCCAACTACAACCACTGGACCTCCTACGACCACCACTGGTCCTTCTACGACCACCACTGGTCCTCCTACGACAACCACTGATCCTCCTACTACCACCACTGGTCCTCCTACGACCACCACTGGTGCTCCTACGACCACCACTGGTCCTCCTACAACAACCACTGGTCCTTCTACTACAACAACAGGTCCTCCAACTACAACCACTGGACCTCCTACTACAACCACTGGACCTCCTACTACCACCACTGGTCCTCCTACTACAACCACTGGTCCTCCTACTACAACCACTAGACCTCGTATGTTTATTGCTGATATATTTGTTTATTAACCCGATACGATATTCGATATATATATTGCTGATGTGTTTTGAATTTTTTTCAGCTTTTCTTAATAATTTTTCAATCGAGACATTGAAGGACTTGCTTATCTTCATTTCTGTTCACCCCTCTTGTTGTTAGTGCGTGGGGGATAATAAAATCAAGAGAGGGTGTGAATAGAAATGAATAATTTTTTCATATGTTTTTATCAATTGATCAGAAATTTGATATGGGATTTTTTGCTGTTGTTGTTGGTAACGATTTTTAAATTTGATTGTCTTTGTCTTCTCTTTTGTGCGTTCTGGGCGTTATACTTTTGCTTGTTGTTGTTGTTGTTTGGTTGGTTTTTTTTTATTGATTTTATATATAGATAAGATCAATACTCTTAAAAAGGTATCAATAGCACATAAATTAAAAAGTAACACACAAGAGAATGAAAAGCGTTCAAATAATTTATGGTCTTTTTCAGAGGTCAACGAGTGCATCAGCAGCCCATGTGATAACGGAGGGACGTGTATTGATCGAGTGGTTGGTTTTAATTGTCAATGTCATCAAGCTTTCTTTGGCAGCACATGTCAGCATAGTAAGTATGACATCGATTATATTCTTAATAAGCATAATAGGTAATACATCAATTGTATTCTTAATAAGAAACTATACGCATATCTGCGTGAACTCGGGCTTCAGAGCAGAAAATCGAAATAATTCTTCGTGAACATTGTCACCCTTTTAGATGGTGCAAAGTCTGTGCAAAATCACGCGTGCTAAAAATGTTGAGGGTGTTAGACTCAATATTGTTCATTACTTGAAACAGCGACGAGTCCTTCCCCATATCCGCCATTACTCAAGCATGTGCTCATGGCTGATTCTACGCATGCGCATAGACTTTGATTTGACGCATGCGCCTTAGGGCTTTGAGGGCGATTTGTGACTGAAGAAAAAAAATAACAAAGCCCAATTTATACCTCGGGCATTTCTTCGAGAGCCCGAGTAAAAATATCGGTGAACATTTTGTAGCAGGACTGCCTCTCACTAAGAAGAGTACACCCGAGTACACCAGAGGTTTCTCGTAGTTTTTCTTGTTTTTCTTTTCTCCGAGTTATTTTCTGGGTCCCAACAAATGCAATTTAGGCAAAGGTTCATTTCTTAGCCCAGCTATGATATCTTACTCTCATAAAACAATCGTTATCAATGTATTTTTAAATTGGGGACAAACTTATTTTCCTGGACCCACCATCGTGCGAGTATAGACGCGGTTGCTTGTTAGTTCTTTTCTGTCTTCCAAAAATTTGAATTCTAGAATTTTTCTGCTTTGCATTTTTTATATAACTATAGCATCGTATACTATGACGTTTTTCTAGAAATAGCCCTGAAAAAACAACCTAGAAGATGACTATTCAGTTTTTTTTCCTTTTCGAACGACATATTATTCCTATGAAAATAACTAAAACATTGTTTCATTCTCTTCTATATTAACTTAAGTTCTGAAGTTTCGACAAAGAAATAATACTCAAGAGAATGTCAAGTGATCTAAAATGCGGGAAAAGCGAGGAAAAGAAGATAGAAAGATATTTCTCCTGCTCCATAAGAACTCGCTAAAAAAGTACGTTGCAAACGGAATAAATAACACAGACTTTCCCCTCTTTTTCTAGTCAATCCTTGCTTTTTTGATCCATGCGAAAACAACGCAAAATGTGAACCAAATGTCACCCGTCCAGAGGAGTACAATTGTGTCTGTCTGCCTGGTTACAGCGGAGATCGATGCGAACAAGGTATGTAACCATGACTAGGAGATTTTCTTATACGACGATACTAAACCTAACCAAACTATTAAGGGACCTCTATAAAACTATCTCGAAAAAAGTTGTCGGACGCAGAGGAGACAACTGGAAGTTAGACATTAGGAACTTAGGATTTCGTGCCCCAGAGGAAGCCAATTTTCTTTTTTGCCTCAGACGAGACGAGTCGCCAAATGATGGGGGGCTGAGGGCTCACTTTTTAGGATATTGACAAGTTATATTATCTTAGTTTAAATTACGTTATGAAGAAAAATAGAGCCCCCCTGCTTTAAAAAAATGCTTCTTTGGCCCCCTAACCCCCCCCCCCCCCCTCTCTCTCTCTCTCTCCGGTGTTCTAGAAAATTAGTTACCTTTACGTAAAAGCTGTCAGTGAGACACAGGTTACCAATTGTCCTTCATTTCCGCAGACGCTTCCTTTATGAAGAACATGTATCCATTTGGAACGGGTGCAGGGGATATGTTGATGCCGGAGGACTTTGTATACAGCTATAGATGTCTGGAGCTTGGTATCCCTGAACCAGGACTGGAATTCTTTGGAAGAAAACATGAAACATTTTCGGTTAGTAATAAAATCAACTGATCTGGGATTGAAAAAGGGAATACCTTATCATTCTAGTTTGCATTGCAATGCATTGTTGGACTGCTTTTGGGGACGAAATAAACGCCATCTTGGAAGCTTGTCCCCGTATAGTACCACAATGCATTGCAATGCCAACTTGACCCAGTTTTCTCCTCAACCTCAGAACAGCATTACAGCTGTGAAGTGGTTTGGACACAGGGAGCCTTGCTTTAGTTAAGACGTTTCGAACTGAGAATTTATTCATTTACTATTATTTACTTCTGGTTTAGATTTGCAGGAATGGCATGATATCGTTCGATGGAATCTACTCTCGTTACTGGCCGCGCAAATTCGGTCTCCGCTACTGGGATCGTTTTCTGCCAACTATAGCACCGTACTGGTCTTTAATTGAAAATTACCGACTCTTCGACTCAACGACAGTGTTTCAATTCGAGGGGACTGTTATTGATGAAATAATGAACAACGGATACAGACGTTTAGCTCATTCAGGGTAAGTACTTCAAACATACGGGAAGCTTGGGTAGCGTGAGTGAATGAGCTTGCTCGCTCCCTTCCCTCTTACCATTGTGACCTGGCATCAATAGCGAAATTGGAGGTCGTATGTGAGTTGAAATGCTTGTTCTTAGTTTTATCCGGGACATCGAAAAATAACCTTCCGCGCAAAAAACAACTTCTACATATTAATAGACTCCTTCCTTGAGACACGTAAAGAGTTACTAGAGATCCAGGTCAGTTCTAGTCTCTACACGGACGACGCTCATGCAAATTTATTGTACTTTCATATTCAGAAAGAGATACAGCATGCGTATTGATCCTAAGAGACAGTCCAAGGTATACTACCAACTGTACAGCAGATGGAGTTACACCAACGCTGTTGCAGCTATGTTGAGCAAGTCTTCTGACGACGTCAGAAAGTACACCAAAAACAGCTTGTACAACGATTTTAGAGCTAGCTTTGTCGCTGTGGTAACGTGGGTCAATGTTTATCCTGAACGCTTACGAAACTTTCCATACTTCGGATTGGTAAGTTCTAACTTCTGAATTTCGTTTATTTTAAGTATCACATTGGCATAGGACAATTCAGATCTCCTATATATTTTTTATCGAGACTTTGAAACAACCTCTGTGCTGATCAAAGTTACAGCTAACTCAAAGATCAATTTAGAATCTGAGACAACATTCTATCGAGAGTTGAGATGATATCTTACGAGTGAGCACAGTGGATATGATATTATCAACGAGATAAGACAAAATTCGTATTTCCAAGCGCCCATGTAATATTAATTATCGATGAAACACAATTTGAGTGGATTTTTACCATTAATGCGATTCCAAGAATTCTTACCAATAGTGTTATCTTCACAGTATCACACATGTGAAGTTAACTTTTTAGGAATAGAAAAAATAGATAATTAATAGATAAATAATTCATCGATGATTATATATTATTAAAAACAGTTTATATCATTTTTTAAATTGATTTTCATATCGTCTCTTTATTATTATTAGAGCAATACTTTCCAAACGGTCATCATTACGGATGGAGTCTATACATTTATCATGTTTAATTATCCCAGTGGAGGAATACAGTGGGCCGTACCAGTAGATAGGTAAGTTGGGTACTCATCATCGTCGTAAGGTCATTATAGCGTCATTTAGTACCACTACCAAACTCCCTTGCGCACTTGCTTTTGTTCAGTTAATTGTCTCCAATTATCTTATTTTTCAGTGCAATTACACTTAGGCTCAGTCTAAACACAAATCCCACGTGACGAATCTAATGCAAATTAATTTCAACGATAGGTTTTGCTCATTTGCGTTAATTTTGGTACATGTGAAATTCGACGTTCAAAAACTGGGCCTCAAATATTGTTCTTGCTTGATTTTTTAATTCGCTCTAAAATTCAAAATCCATTCTTTCTGTTTAATTACTTTACAGCTCTCAGTCTTCGTGGGTTAACTATTGGTATCGTCAAAGTGGTTTACCTGTGGCGGGATGGAACTCTGGCACCTATGACAAAAACCGCTACTTCAACATCAAGGAGTAAGTGCAATTGTCATTTTGTTCTCTGTAAAGAAATGAATGGCTCAGGACCAATACTATACTCAAAATCAATAGTATGGCGGCGTCTACGTTTTTTCGAAGACACCAAAAGGAGGAGCGCGGGAACTAGAATACGGATAACTTTTAAAAAATGCGCGTGCGTGCGAATTGGCTATCGATGAGTATAGGCCTTTTTTCATAAATCTCACAATGCTTTGTATTCCGCGTTTTAAAACGTCTTATTTATTTTTAAAATTTCATATTTTTAAATTCAAAACAAGTTTGATGTCAAACATGGAAAATAATGCATTGTATATACCCTACTTTATTGCAATTCTTCGTTTGCAAGTTACGTCGTCAAAGCCATGTCGGGGTATTTAACAAAAACTTCTCATTGGTCTCATTTGTTAATACCACCAACATGGCCGACTTGTTTTTGTCTTTTGACTCTCTTGGGAATGGCTCTACGTTACGTCATCGCCGCCATGTTGGTGGTATTTAACGAAACTGATTTCAAAAGTATCCTCTGTTAATACCACTTACATGGTCACCATGTCTTTGCCTTTTTTCTCTACTCGATGCATTGAGTGACTGCAAATCATTGATTGCACAGTTTGCATCGATCCAAATATATACTAGGAGCTAAATTACCTAACATTTATCAAGGTCATCAAATTTGGTCATGGAGCAACTGAGTCGGTTGCCAGGAAACACCCAAGAAACCGGCCGATGGTTCTTCCAAGTAGACGAGTCTAACTATGGTGCGGAAAGCAGAGAGAAAGTGCTACACCTGGTATCTACAGCAACCCGACATACCCGTTTCACTTTCTGCCATCTTGCCCATGTTGGAGGCGCCAAGCATTCTTCGACAGAAGATTCAGATACGACAGAGGCACTCCATCGTGAATTCTCTGTATCATCTCGTGGGGTGTGCTACACATCGAGATGGATATTCCAAATGAATACCTTACAATATTATCGACGTGAACACCTACTTGAGAAGACCTGTTGACAGAAGATGGTCGGCACAGCGCTGTTGCTATGGCACTGACTTTTGGGACTTTGATTCCCTATTAGAAGGCCCAGAGAGAGGTGGTCATTCACGGCAGCTTTTTTCCCCTCCTATTCAAGGTTTTCTGAGCGATGAAGAGGCTTACAGAGCCTGTTGCGTGGAATCCGAACTCTGTCGTCTTTTCTACGAAAAAAGACCTTCTGACGATTGCAGATTCTACCGTCCACCAAGAAGGAGTATGTTGAATTCTTGTATAGATTTCTTAGGTTCTTTTTACTTTTGGATCATAGTTTTTAGCTTGCGAATGAATGTTTTTTAATGATGTTGTCTGTCATTAATTCTATTATAGCATTCATTCAGCTGATTGAAACAAAGCAATATAAACCTCTCTGGTTGATAGCACATGACGGGCAGTGTTTACCCATGATATTCATTTAGATGTTTAATACAATGCACATGACGGGAAATGTTTACCCATGAGATTCATTCACTGATTGATACCAAGCAATATAATACTCTCAGGTTGATAGGAACTTGACTCCAAGACAATATTTGCTTGTCATTGTGGGTTGTTATCGTAACGATAACTCAAAATTTCTTGTCATTTTTTCTTCAGGATGGTTCTGGGGTGATCCTCACATTATCACGATGGACAACAAGAACTACACTTTCAACGGTCTCGGCGAATACATCATGGTTGATGTTCAGAACGGGTTTTTCCAGCTTCAAGCCAGAACTGCAAAAGCATTAGGAGACATAGCAACGGTCTTTTCTGCAGCGGTTGCTAAGGAACACAATACCAGTAAAATTGAAGCTCGATTGAAGAGTTCAGGAGGTAAAAGACTATGGTTGTATCAACGGTTCCAAGAATATTTATCCGATTGTCGAAGGCCTTTTCCACAAAGAGATCCGAGTGGATCGTACGGACTCTGTATAATTTATCATTTATTTATGCAAATCCTGGTCGCTTTAGCATTACAAAAACACTCAAACACACATTTTATCGCCATTATCATCACGTCATCATTATCATTATATCATAATAATAATCATTATCATCATCCCTATTATTATTATTATCTCTAAATATCTCTCTTATTATCTTATTATCATTATTTCTAAATAAAGAGTTAACGACGGCGCTGTCACGGAACGGATTTGAGCTGCATGCTTTAATGGTAATGAGAACTTTGCCTTCTTAATTCCACAATTTCTTTTTTCGTAGATGGTCTAGACGTTCTTATCGATGGCTTAATCTTTGACTACAGCAGCATTACAAATGGTTCCCAAGATATTGGGAATATGTCCATCTCTCGCGACGACAACGATGGAGTATCAGCCACCTTCCCATCAGGCATCTCTGTCTCGTTCAGTGAAGCAAAACTCATGATGGCAATCGTATTCGCGGCACCTGAATCCTTCAAGAACAAGACGAAAGGACTTCTTGGGGTCTGGAATGATGATTCTAGTGATGACTTTGCTCTTCCTAATGGCACGATTATTCCTGAGTCCTCTAGCGACAGAGACATCCATTATAAGTTTGGTCTTAAATGTATGTATCGATAAAACTGCAGGTTATCCAAACCTTTCCATCTGAATGAAACCAGAATTAAGCCTCTCATTTTCGATTAATATTTCTTTCTTTCATCCATCTTTCCTTCCTTCCTTCTTGTTAGTGTTTTTCTACATTTCATACCATTATGCTGAAAAACGCATGCTAATATGACTATGACTTGAGCACAATAATGTCGCGCTTTATTGCCTTGGCAGTTTAAAACCTCTACCGCTCGGAAAAGACACTGAGTACTACTAGTAAATATCGAACTTCGTTGACACCTTTTTTATCTCATATTAATAAAATAGGGCAAATCACTGCTGCTCAGTCGTTATTTACCTACGCGGCTGGCCAAGGTGTAGACACGTTCAAGAACACTTCATACACACCCCTATTTGCTGATGAGCTCAAATTCAATAACTCGACACTTGAAGCCAAAGCAAGAGAAATATGTGGTTCTAACCTGGCCTGTCTGTTCGATATTGCTGCTACAAAAGATCTCTCCGTTGGACAAGCCACCTTGAAGACATCCCAGAAGCTTGTTAATGAGTCAAATCAACTTGGTGAGTGCATGTCAATGTGCGGAATATATCTTATTCGTCTTGGTGCAATGTTTTTCATTACTGAGCACGTGTCATCCCCTAGAGTATCATTTCTTGTGCATGATAAGACATGTGAATATAGATACATCCAAAACAATAAATCCTATTTTCAGGAGAATGACACGTAGTCTGTAATGGAAAACCGATTGCACAAAGACGAATAACGTCAAATGTACTTGCCATAGGCTTTTGTTGGATTCAACAATAAAAGCGCATTGTGGTCTAGTTTGGGTGCAAACAACAACCCATAAGGCAATAACACAAAGCAAAATATTCGATATTTCATACAAAAAATTACACACAAGATTCCACAACAATACACTTCTTAAATTTGTCTCGAAAGCGAGGCTAACATGGAAATACGAAAGAAATGCCACAAATTCCATCAAGAAAAAGTGTGATTTCTTTCGTATTTCCATGTTCTAAGAAGGTTGCATTTCAGACATAAAGAAGGGTGTATCCCTATAACTGGATCTTTTATTCAAAACCAAATGGAACTTTTAATCTTCTGGAGATGATTATTTTTCAACGTTTCGAGACATTATACAGCCGATCATGAGCTGGCTGACCCTCGAGTTTGACTGTTTGATCGCCTTTTTCCTTCTTTATTCTCATGAACTCATTCCATAAATGTTTCTGACAATTTCTTTCAGAAAATTTCCCTCCAACATTGGTGAATCCTAGCTCTACGATCATGCTGAAACTTGGAGAGACGAAGGAATTTGACCTGGTTGCTAATGACACAAATGGAGATCCAATTGTTTTCCAGCCGCCATCTTTTCCTGGATTACAAACCTCAAGGTCCGCAGTCTCTGAAAACGCCTTGAATATCAAACTGAAATTATCCACTACAAATAAGGTATATTTGCAATTACGGAAAAGACTATCTTCTATCATTTTCTCTTCGTTCATTGCTTCTTGTCCATCATGTGTCCAAATAGAGAGAAAAGAAAACAACGGAATTAAGGAGTAACAACGTGTATTTATTGATGAAATAGGAAACGCGCGCGCGCGAGTGCTGTGTGCAGTGGTTATAAAGCAACGGGGGGTTGGCAGAACACGAGAAAAGTGTTAGAAGAAGCACGACGACTAGCGGAGTGCCTCTCGACACTTCTCGACACTTCTCGAGTGTAATGCCTACCCCACGTGCTTTATAACTCCACACAGCACAGCGAGCAAATTTAAAATACAAATTACATTAACTGTTATTTTAAATAGGAATGACGCGCTTCCAACCATTAAGAGCGGAAGATTAGTAACAGCTATTTTATGATTACTCCATAATGTATCTTTCATCCTTAAACTATATAACCTTTTTTAGTTTCTAGCTACCTGAAAAACACAAACGATACAATGAAGAAAGCTACACACGAATCTAACCTACTCGAGTCAGTGCAGTTTTAAAAGTACTGAAAGAGGACCTTCTATGTTAATTTACTCAATAATTTTTCATCTCTACAATCCTGACTCCTTAGGTTAATTTCACCATCGTGGTAAGGGACTCAAAAGGCGCATCAGTGATCTGGAACCCGACTCTAACATTATGCGCATGTCAAAATGGGGCAAACTGCTCTCAGCCAAACAATCTCAACAGTGATAAGTTCCTAGTGATGTCATGCAAATGTGCAAGTGGTTACACTGGCAAGTTTTGTGAAAGCGACCTCAACGCCTGTGATTTCAATAGTGGACCTTGCTATCCTGGAGTTGTTTGTACCGATCTTCCTCCCCCTAGCGGCGTGCAGGGCTATACATGCGGGCCTTGTCCCGGGGGATACTCAGGCAATGGAGCCAATTGCACAGGTAGACGAAGCACTAGACTAAGGTCAAGCGTCGAACTTCACGTGAGCCGAACCTAATGACATCATAGAAGACCGTCTTCTTATCCATTGATTTAATTAGGTTCGGCTCATGTGAAGTTCGACGTTTGACGTGATCCTAACGCAATTCCCAACCAATCTTCGATAATCAAAGAATCACTCTATTTTATCCGTGCAATTTGTTATATTTTTTTATTCCATTAAACTTTCTCATTGACATTCTTTCACCCAGATATCGATGAATGCCTCGATTCTATAACGTGTTCACAGCTGTGCATAAATACTCCGGGATCATACTTATGTCAGTGCAAGAATGGATACAAACTCAACAAAGACGGGAAAAATTGTGATAGTAAGTCTTCATCTGTTACGTCATAACAAAATTATTCTAATTATCCCTTGATTCTGTTAGAACCTATAACCACGTGGAATTTATCGCCAACTCGATTTCGGCCTTGCGCCGCTCGCCAAGTCAGCGGATATCTTGTATAAAATATAAACCACAGGAAGCCCAAGCACTCTCAGGCTCGGACTTAGACAAACATAACCTTTTGGTACGGTATTCCTATGCTTTAATAGGTATCCTATTGTAAACGATGGCAAATGAGAGCTGAGGATTCAAGCTTTATTTTGGTACCAAACATGCCGTATTTTGCGAATAATGTCCAAGATTTTTACTTCACAAAGTGACTATTTTTGAAGAAAGGATCTCTCAAATCGGAGCTTTTTCCACACAAGTTCAATTCTTCTTTCCCCTCCCCACCCTTAACCCCAAAGTCTTTTTGAGTTTCACAAGCGAGAAGAGGAAGAATTACAAAAACCTAAATGTAATGATGCAATATTCGTTTTTCTTCCTATTTTAGACATCGACGAATGCCAAACGCCAGGGACATGCATGCAAAGATGTACCGATACTGTTGGGAGTTATAACTGCACGTGTGACCCTGCCTTCAAGGTGGATCCAGCCGATGCAAGCAAATGTGTTCGTAAGTATCAAGAAAATTGAACGGATGGATGAGAAATGATATTCAAAAATGCAAGAAAGAGAAGAATTGATGAACTGATTGAATGATGGAAAATGATTTAACATCTTCTAAACTAAAATGCGTTTTTCCAAAATACGAAATTTCATAGATTTTATGCGAACAAAATATATTAAACCTATTACATTTTCGCAAATAATTTAGTTTTTTTTCAATGTCAGAAAACTCCGCATGGAATGCTCATGATCACGTTTTGCATTTTTGTTGTCAACTTCATTGCCTCAATAGAGCCGGTGCATGTTACGTCATTGCCGCCATCTTGGTTGTCTATAACACAGCATTCCTCATTAACTTCTCTCGATAGATCAACCAACATGGCAGCTGTTTCATTGTCATTTATATCTCAAGGGATTTTGAGTTACATGGTTGCACACACTCTATTATATTTTTATTGCTACAATTCTACGAAATCAAATTTTTAAAATAATTTTCTTGCTTTATCGTAAAGTATATCGGTCTTTTCTCGGGGATCTTGTAAAGAGATTTTGTTTCGGACTAAATACGTCTTTAGCAACGAAGTAAGGTATTTATCAGTTAAAACTTTGAAAAAATTATCTAGAACTCGGAATGGCGTGTAATTTTTAAGACTTAATTTATTTATTTTATTCTCAATAAGATTTATGTTTTTAACACGCAAATGTCTATTCCAAAACTTTCATCAACATTTTTTACAAGGAAATTCGTAACAAGGTTTGCCTACGCAATTGTGGTTTTAAGATTCGATTACATATGTGGTTCCGAAAATCGGAGACATAATTACGACCCGACTATACAATTGTTGTTCCTATGCATTCGTGGGCTTATTATGTCTACCCTCTGGGGAAAAAAACATAAAACGTAGCAATGAAAAAAGAAAACATTTCTCACCCTTTTTTTTTTTTTTTTTTGATATCCTTAGCAAAGTCTCCGTGTTCTCCAAGCGATAACGGCTGCCAGCATGTCTGTTACATGGAAAATAATCAAAAGAAATGCTCTTGTAACAAGGGATACAAACTACAGGACGACGGAAAGAGTTGCAAAGGTACTTTTTAAAGTTTTGACACGTTCAACATCTAAATACATATTGACATCATAAAGAATCGGCTTTATCATCATCATCATAACCAGCATGAGCACCATTGTCAACAGCAGCAACAACGTCAGTTACATAATTATCATCATCATCACCATGATCACCAACATCATTATCATCATCTTGATTACCATCATCACCATCTTGATTACCATCATCACCATCTTCATCACCACCACCCCCTTCATCATTATCACCATCTCGATCATCAACATCCGATCATCATCACGATTATCCTCATCATCGCATTCATCAGTACCATCTTCTTCATCACCAACTTGATAACCAATAACATCTGATCATCATTACCATCATCATCTCATCATCGCCATCGCCATCCTCATCCCCACCATCACCAATATCATCAGATCATCATCATCTTCATGATTATGCTCATCATCGTCATCATCAGTACCATCATCATCATCCCCATCACCAGCGCCATGAGCAGCAGGAACATCATCATTTTCTTAATCATCATCATCTTCTTAATCATCATCATCATCATCATCAATCATCGTTATCAATTTTTTTTTCATTTTGCACCACTATCAATAAACCCCCATTAGCAACACTAACACCCTTCCTTCTCCCATGAACAGACATCGATGAATGTCTGGAGAAACCCTGTACTCAGAACTGTGAGAACACTGACGGCGGATATAAGTGTATCTGCAAACACGGATATAATCTCAAAGGGGACAATACTTGTGAAGGTAAGGTGATATGGAAAAATATTATTTCATTCTTTTTCTTACAATTTGTTCTTGAGTTTTTTCCTTTAAGTAGCATAAATTCAGTAAAGAGCATTTTATATGATTTTTTAGATATCAACGAATGTGCTCAAGGCAATTACAATTGCAGTGACCCCTTCCAGCAATGTATCAATATTGACGGTGGATACAAGTGTGAATGTGAACAAGGTTCTTACTGGTCTGGTAGCTCTTGCAAAGGTAAAAACGACTTTCATCAGCACCTTATGAAATCTAGAACGAGTGCACGGCCGTTTATCATGCGTCACCACGCTCATTCCCACGCGAAGTAAAAGAATTTGTCTTGGTACATGTAAACTCATCTAGAAGCGCTTGAATGATAAGCAACGTGGGAAAATATATTGATACAATTCACTGTTTCTTGGCTGTCCGTGAGAAAGGACCATGGACCTCTATACCTTGGGCGTAATGTTTCCCATTACAGACCACGTGTCATTCTCTAGTATAATTTCTTTGCTTCACGGTTGTGCATAAGAAGACACATGAATATAGATACAACCCAAACAAAGATTCTCACTCTCAAGAGAACGACATGGAATGAAATGGGAAAACATTATGCCCAAGGTAGAGAGGTCTATAGAAAAGAAAGTTTCAGAATTGCATTTTAATGAGGAGAGAGATCTGAAAACTGGAGTTGCTTGTCGTCCTCTTCGACGTGACGTTCGACGTGAATAGCGTTGAATTGATGAATATCTCATCTTTATGGGAACACATCGTCTATCCAGACATCGATGGTCTTGTTCTAGATTTCTAGTTACACAATGGCCGTATTAAAATAATAACGCGCGCCCTTGAATAGCAATCGCAATAAAGCTCAGGTCAAACGTATAACTTCGCATGAGCCGAACCTAATGGAATCGAAGAATATCGCCTTGTTATCCATTGTTTCAATTAGGTTCGGCTCATGTGAAGTTCCACGTTTGGTTTAAGCCTAACGCATTTCTTAACCAATCTTCGATACTCAAAGAATCACTCTATGTTTTCCCGAGCCTAAATCTATTTGAGATTTAAACAGGAGCTGTTTAGTCCCCTCCACAAGTGTTCACTTTAGCCGAATAAAATGCATAGATATTAGAGCAATTAAAAAATCAATATTGTCGATCTTAGATATTGGAAACCAAACGAAAGTGGAGTCTGAAGCACCAACGCCACGAAATGCAAGCCTAGAAGAAGAGGACCAAAGTGTGGAGATTCGAGTCAAGGACATGCCAAAGAATAAGGTAAGAAAACTTTTGGTAATATTTTCAATGGAACCGGCCATTTGGCAATTCATGATTCCAACTCCCCTTAGTTACTGTTTCTATAGAGTTCTAATCGCTTCTAATTCTACATATGAATCTGGTATTGAAAGGCTAGATAGCAATGGTAGCGCTGTCATTGCTTATTATGCAACATACTCCCCTCGTGTTATTGGTTCGACCACTCTTAATTGTCACCGTTAAATTGCATTGCAGTGGAAAGCTACAAGAGATAAAGCATTCAAGAGAACTGTTGCTTCATTAGTCTCTGCATACTGCAAGATAAATCGAGAAAAATGCGGACTTCCAAAGGAAACCCAAAAAAGAACAAGGTAATGCTATATTATGGTACACTTATTAAGCCACTTTGTCTGGGTGAAATTGTGAAGAAGACATCCATAAAATTGGTAGATTCACAACATTTATAAAAAGGGGGCGTAGTATATTGTAATGAAGTTGAATTTATTCAGCTTCTTGCCTGTGTGATTGGATTGGTTGTGCGCTTAAAAAAATCATGATTGTTCCATAGTGGAAGGCATTTGAGAGTCACTGACATGAGATGTTGCGAATCATTCTATTACTGGATTGGATCAGGCTCGCACTTAAAGTTCATGAGTGGAAACCATTTGAGAGTCACTGACATGAGTTGTTGCGACGTATTCTGTTAATGGATTGGAACAGGCTTGCGCTTAAAGTTTATGATTGTGCGCTTAAAATTCATGAGTGGAAACCATTTGAGAGTCACTGACATGAGATGTTGCGAAGCATTATATTACTGGATTGGATCAGGCTTGCGCTTAAATATCATGATTGTGCGCTTAAAGTTCATGAGTGGAAACCATTTGAGAGTCACTGACGTAAGATGTTGCGAAGCTTTCTATTACTGTGATGGTTGGGGCGTGCGTTAACTAAACTACTTATCATAAACGTCCCATAGTACAAAACGACATAGAATTGCGACTTTAAACAATATATCATTATTTTTCATGATATCTTTGTATAATTTCAATACATAATAACTTTTCGCAGACGTGCGGTGGAAGAAGATTTGTACGCTGAGTACACTGAAAACCTAGTTCACCTGTTGCCTGGATATCCAAAACAAGATGGCACAGATTTGATCATTGTATTCTATGTTCAAAACCCTCCTGGTGTCATTAAGGCTACAGTGACGGTACCAGTCAATGTCGTGGTAGAAATCCTCAAGGATAACAAAGGAAAGGTCGAGGATTCTTTGGAGGGCAGAACAGTGCTTTACATAAGGGCATATAAGCAAACTAAAGCTCCTGAGCCTGAAAAGACATGGGTCTGGATTGTGGTTGGTGTCTGTTGTGGTGTATTCGTTATCTTGGTTATTATCTTGGTTTTCATTCTTATGTAAGTTATAAGTACTTTTATGTTATAGGTCTGTTCAGCTTTGGCGTACTGGTTTTAGACCATGTACAAAGCCCTATCCCTGAACCAAACTTAATATTGATTTATGGCTTAGTGAGAATTTGGGAATAAAGTGGAAGGTGGAGGTGGAGGGCATTTTGGCGGGAACATATAGCCCCATCAAAACAATAAGAACTGTATTAAAATAAGTCATGAGAGAACCATGAGAGAAACACAATAGGGAGAGTGGCACAGGGGGATAGGGCCCCATAAATTCGCTTACAGCACCAAAATTTAATTTATTTATGCAGGATTCCTGTGTACTCATAGCATAAGGGTACATAATGGTACATAATGGTACATAAGGTGTATATAGGGTTACATAAGGATACAAAACCCCCCTATATTTGAGACCTTGCTAAACCCCTTGAGGACAACATCCTCACTATTCATCAGGCATAGATACATGACGTATTCCCTTAGGTGTGTATGATAAGGGAGGAAGGGAAGGAGCCAATTTAATAACAATCACGGTTGAATGTATTATTTTTCAAAAAAATAAAATGAAAAAAATTCCCTTTTCTTTTACAGAAAAAAGAAACGCAAAAAGTCCAGGAAAATAAGTGTAGTATCATATAAAACTTCAAGCTTTGGACTAACCAACATAGATTTCATTAAAGACCATTACAGAAATGGAACAGAAATCAAGACTGCTAGTGGTGAAGACATTGAAATGAAAAATCAAAATGGTAAAAACGGCTTTTAAAACACAAAAGCTGTATTCCCACTCATTAACCTCAGCTAATTTAAAAAACATCCTAATAGTTTTCTTCTTACCAAATTGGTTAGTTTTTCTATCTGCTATGACTCGACTGAAATGAAGAAAAGATTTATTCTCATTAGTATCTTTTGTTAAATCAACCCGCCATATCAGTTTGTCATTTCAAACACTTGGGAATGATTCTGAGATTCAAGCCTTTCTAAGATAATAGCCCATTCAAGTCTCAACCTTAAGGCATGAGGAATAAAAGATGTTTGTGTCAGTACTAGGACTAGAACGTTCAATGCCTCCAAAAAACCTCTCAATTAAAGTAAATCAAGAAATATAAATTGGAGACATAAAATCTGAGATAATATTTCTCATAACTCAATGAGGGCTAGTTTGTTACCAGACTCCCCTTTGCAAAGAAATCGAAATTAATAACTCAATGAAAGACCTATTCTTACATCATATTTAAAATACTTTCTAAAGAAAAAAATGCAAAAGTTAAGTTTTTCTTTTTCACTGATTTAACCCTTATTTTACTAATGCTTAATGTCCCACAAGCTCGACAAATCAGCTAGAATATCTCTGAATTTAGAACTCTGAATAAATTCATTAATGAATTGTTTGAATGGTTTACTCAGTCCTTTGAAAACACAAAAAATAAATATCCCGTAGGAAACGGGCAGATCTGTTTTTGATCTTCTGCAGATCTGCCAAGAAGTCTGTTACAGATCTGCAAACAGTCTGCTAAAAATCTACAGACTATCTACAGATTATCTGTGGAATGTCTGTTGATTATCTGCAGATTATCTGCAGAATATCTGCATAAAGTCTGCAAAATTGATCTGCAGTTATGTCTGTCAATTACAGACGTTCAGCAGATACTAAACATTTAAAAACAATATGCTGGCTACACCAATCATATCCATTTTATTTAGAGAACAAAATAATGTTTGTTATCAACATTCCACAAGAACATGATTGTTGCCGATGAGTGATGTATAATATGATATCATGTAACATCATGGAGATCACTCATGCATGGCATACTTCTGCATACGGAATCAAGAAAACAAAATAAGCGTTTTCTAGCTGTCAACAAACAATCAGTACTCAGACAATATGTAGGTATCTAAATTTGGCATAAAGGCAATTTTCAAAATATCCTAAATAAGTGATTTGGAATGAAACACTAATATAGCTACTAATACATGCTTATAAACACACTTCCTAATGTAATGATATATATACTCAAAAATACAAACCTATATAATTCACTTATTTTACTACTTACTCCTTAAGAATACATTCAAATTCCTAAAGTTACTTAATATTAGTCCTTGAAAGACTTAAAATTTTGAAACTTCCTTAAGTTTTTTTCTCTTGGCTGTCCCAACTTTGTTGGTCAAAATTCGATTCATCTTGGAGACGGTCAACTCCGTGTTGTTTATGGAAGCGAACCGTCCAGAATAAGCTAGAAGAAAAAAAAATAGCGTTTAGACATTGCTTCTCCGTTTTGATTTCACGGCTCAACGATAAGTGCAAGTGGCCTATCTTTATTATTAAAACTTAAGTCATTAATGTAAATATATACTAGATAGATAGATAGATCAATAGCTAGACCATTTGGTTGTTTGAGGGGGGTGGGGAGGTTGCGTAAATCCCAAAAAAAATATCGAGCAAGCACTAAAACCTCAACAACAACAAAATTCGTCCAACCTCTTTTGCTAGGAGAAAAACATCTAACCGCACAAAAAAAAAAAAATTGTCTAAAAAATGAATATCATGCCAGCAAAATTCTCAGATGCAATCCTCCATCAATTATCTAATTGTTCATCCCTTAGTTTAAGATGTATACGTAATAGGTGCTGACCTTTCACTGTCTTAACGATGTCCTGATTCAGTGTTGTCATGACGGACCCATCTTTTGACGTTTGTTTGCGTGTCCCGTGAGCCAGACTCGTCGCCAGTGTTTCATCAGTAAAGAAAGTTTCTACGAGTAACAGAAACAATTTTCTTGCATCTTTCCCGCTCTGGCTGTGAATGGAATGGAGCCTTGCAGAAGATATATACACTCCAGATCCTGGCACAAGTTCTTGCTTTCCAGGACCTGGAATGCTTGAGCATTCTTGATTGCTTTCTGCCTGAAATTTGAGAAACATTTTAATGAGTTGTGCTAAACTACAAACCGTAAGACATAGCATTTGTAACCAGTTAGTTACACTTACTGGTTTTAAGTTCTTTTCAGCATTGATGTTAGCGTGAGATGATGCTGATTCGTTGCATCCTCCATATGATGTTTGATACTAAATTTAAAAAGAGAGGTTACAAACAATTCATTAAAATAATGTATTGACGTCTGACTTAGAAAAGATGCTGCTTACCTGGTTTGCAACGTCGCCTCCCTTGTAAGCGTTCAGAATGTTTTCGAGAAATTCAATGTTTTCAGAACTGATAGGAACTATAAACAAAACACACCAATTGTATTTGTTATTGTTGTTTGGTTTTAAATTAAAAGATTCATTCATACAAAAAAGGTTCTAGAAAATCACGATTGTGAGAAAGCTTGAGATATTAAATTATTTTAATACAATTGGTGCTATAAGATTATCGCTATCTTAGTTTGTAATTCCGCTGGCGAACTTATCGGCGTGACTTTAATCGAATGGCGTGCACACTGTACACGAGTACATGCAATCCTGGAAAACAATGAGAAATACAAAGATAACTGTACAAGGGGGAACTTACATGGTAATTGCCTTCTTTTTAGAGCTGCAATTTCTTCTTTGAGCTCATTTACCATTTCAGAGCAGTGTATACAAGGTACGACTTTTTCGACTTTTGCATAAGTGTGAGATGGAGGTGCATAGGTGTTAGATGGAGGTGCATGAGTGTTAGATGGAGGTGCATGAGTGTGAGATGGAGGTGCATGAGTGTTAGATGAAGGTGCATAAGTGTGAGATGGAGGAGCATTAGTGTTAGATGGAGGTGCATTAGTGTGAGATGGAGGTAATTTCTAAAACTAGAAACGGATGGAATTAACGTAAAAGTAAAAAGTAGTGACAATAACGTTCGCCCTCTTGTATTGAGTAAAGTAATCTTGCTAGCGGGGACATGCGACTTGCCGGCGAAATGTCTGGTATGTAATACAATTCAATACAATGGAGAATATGGTTGCTCAAAATGTAAGCAAAAGGGCGAAACTGTTAAAGTTTCTGAAAGAGGACACGTCCATGCATTTCCATTTATTCGGCCGGATCCCACTGGACCACAAAGGACTCATTCAGAAACTCTAAAACACGCTGAAAAGGCAGTAAATAGTGGTAAGCATGTAGATGGTATTAAGGGACCATCATGGCTTGCTGGACTTTCGAGTTATGACATCATCAAAGGAACAGCAATTGATTATATGCATGGGTTGTGCCTTGGAGTTATGAAATCTTTACTTGGCCTTTGGTTTGCCCCAGAACATTCAGGCAAACCATTTAACATTGCGAACAAAGTTACAAAAGCAGATGAAAGGCTACTTCAATTACATCCTCCCTTTGAAATAGGACGAATACCAAGGACAGTTGAAAACCACAGAAAATATTGGAAAGCATCTGAGCTGAGGTCATTTTTACTCTATTATGGAATACCGGTGTTGTTTGGCATTTTGGATGACCATTATTTTCATCATTTTGCTGTTTTTAGTGAAGCATCATTTATCCTTTTACAAGACTCGATATCAGAGATACAACTGCAACACTGCCAAAGACTACTAGAATACTTTTGCTTTATGCTTCCCTATTTATATGAACTTCGTTATCAAACTATCAATATCCATAATCTTTTGCAACTTCCTCAAGCAGTGCGGGAACTTGGTCCGCTGTGGACCCATTCGTGTTTTCATTTCGAAGACAAGAATGGGTATATCTTAAAAATGATTCATGGCACGCAAAATGTTTCCTCGCAAATTGTCTCAGCAGTCTCTTTCATTCAAAATTTACCTCAGATGATAGAGTCCCTTGAACGTAATTCAAGTGCTTTAGCTTTTTATCGGAAGCTAATTGGATTTCAACAAAATACACAACAAACACAAGTAATGCATAATGCTTATGCACTTGGATCTTCTTTTTCTCGAGAGCTTACAAAGGACGAGTTCACTGCTCTAGCAAACGAACTAGGATACAATCCTGACTCGAACACTGTTCTTGCATTTACTCGAATAAAAAAGGATAAAGAGATTTTTCATTCAAGTTTGTACAGGAAAGCGACTGTTAGGAATAGCTATACCGTCATGTATCAATCTGGTGGAAACGGTTTAAGATTCGGGCAAATACTTTACTTTTTTCAATATAAGCCGAGTTGTACAAGGATGGGTAACTGTATGTTCAGATGCACATGCCATGCCTTCAATTACTCCATGATTCAAGAGCTTTCACGAGAGCAAGATATTAACTTGTTTACAGACGACTCTTGTCCAGTTGAATTGACTCATGTAATTCCAGTTAAAAGGACAATTTTGAAAGTAATTTCTTTTTCAAGTATCGTCACAAAGTGTATATACCTAAGTTATAAACAAGAGCCGTGTCACGAAGAAGTAGCCTTTGTTGCAACTTTTCCTAACAAACTGGAACAGTATTAATTTTTAAATGATTTTAATTATCAATTATTTCTCTTTCGAATTCAGCGTATTACTGTATGATATTGTCAACTTCAATTTCCGGTTGGCGTGCCCCAGTACGGTAACCGTGCTGTTTTCACATTCACTATGCTCTTAGTTTACGACTATATCTGATTTAGTATAAACAAAGCAGGGAGAATGTAGTGTAATGTGGTATTTACGAGGCTTTTATTTTCTGATTCTGTTGAGATTTTGGGTAAACGTAACGAAGCCCTTGTGTTAACAGGTAACGTAGATTTATAAGTTTTACACCGTAGTGAAAATAGAAACTGACGTTTCGGACGTTAGTCCTTCGTCGGACTAACGTCCAAAACGTCACCGTTTACTTTTTGTCTCTCTGCCAAAGAGTTATTATGTACAGCGGTTTTTACCTATGACGTCATAAGTAATTCAACCTTAGAGTGGCGCGCTTTGACCAGAATACATATCTTGTTCGAGTTACATTGACTGTGTTTGACGTTTCAAACGCCTTATCGTTTTAAACACGTTAATGAATAAATCTAAACACTCTTTTCTACATCTTCGATACCTTATCAAATGATAAGTCAATTGGAAATTTGGAAGCTCGCTATTACAAGGTCAACTGATGTTTGTTCAAATTACGGTATGTGCCTTGTTTTGAGTAGTTATTTATTTTCGAATGTGTCAAATTTGAATTACCAGCGTTTAGAAATATTAGGCCTAAAATGAAAAACGAAGGAACATTTAAGAGTCGCCTCAACAGTAGATTTGATATTATTTATCGTAAGCCGGCCGAACCCTTTCTTATACGCCATTCTGTTCATTAGATATTTTTGTCCAATCCACGAATCTCGAAAAAAAAATTACTTAATAGCGGAAAATTATATAAAACATTAGTGCAAATTAAGTTTTTGCCACTAAGGTTTATAAATAAAATGGTATAGATCACCCCAAAACTTAATGTTCTCGATATGATCTCCAGGACGATGCTACGCGCTGCCATAATTTGTTTGCATATTTTACGGCAGATTTTGCAGATGTTAGACAGATCTGTTTCTGATCTGCTTGTAGTCTGTCGATTATGATCATTGCAGACAACCTTCTTTCCAGCATCTGCACAGACTAAGAGCAGATCATGCAGACCTAAAACAAGGCTGCAGTGCATCTGTTTTGGCAAAAACAGATCTGCTGCAGATCTGCTGCAGATCTGCCCGTTTCGTACGGGATATTACACCAATCAATTGAGCACAGCATTTATCTATAATCATATTGTTTTTAAGAAAAACATATACATATAACAATATACATTGCACTTATTATATATTTGCATTTTCATGGAAAACTTAAAATTTGAAGTCTATATCTGTAAGTTTCTGAAAACATGTCTGAATTTCAAAGAGATTTTGTTATTGTGAGTCTTAACTTTAAACAGTTTTGCAATGGTCAAATGTTCTCAATTTTACCAGAACAAATCCATAATATTGCTCCTGCTTAAAGTAACATCACACCGTTCAAAAAGGTGTTGTCGATCAACACCAAATATTATAACTTTCTGCTAGTCTTAATCGCTGCAAAAATTATCATAAAATGTATGCAATATTCTGAAACCAATTTCATATTTCAGTAAAACATTTCACTTATTGAACTATAATAAATTGGCTCTACAGAATCAATTATCTATAAATTAATCAAATAAACACTATAAATAAATGAAATGTGTTTTGAATTTTTTCTAATTTGTTATGGTCTTTTTGGATTTTTTTTTTCATTTTCCCGTCTCATCATCATGCTCATTCCTCCATTTATTCCTATTTTTATTCTCATACCTTTATTTTACAGTAATATTCTCATTTTCAGGCTCGTCTGCAATCCCTTTCTTTCTTACACATATTCCAATTCTCTTTCTCATTCACATTCTCACGTTATCCCTGTGCTATTTTCAATCTCATTCCTACTCGCAGCCTTATTCTTATTTTCTACATCTGATCAATTTTAGATTTAGTCTGCACAAATGCCTTTTTATTTCCAAATACTTGGTTCCAAATATCACAAGCTGCAGAGTTAAAAAGGGCTGAAATACTTTAGCCAATGACAGAGCTACGTGGCTCAAACCTCTTGCCTCCCCATGCACAGTTTATTTCTCTGGTATCCAACAAAGTCTAGCAACCCCCACCCCCCATTACTGTGGTCAATAGAGAATTATAAGCCCAAGGGGTCATTAGTTTCTAACATTGCCACTAATAGTGTCATCACGCAATGCTCACTTCGGCTTAGGGGAGGGTCAGCGTTGCGTGACGACGCTAGTTTCATAGAAAAGGAAAATTATAAAGCAAAACACGGCAAGGCACGAGCAAAAAAATATATTCTAGTGACTTGTTATGGATTTTTTCACTAGTTCGTATTACGCAGAACATTATCTTTAAATTACATAAAAATAAATTAAAGTCCATTTTTTACTTGATTTTAATTTAACCTTTTCATATATTTTATAGTTTTTATATATTTCTTTTTTCAAACATTTTGTATGTTTTCTCAAGACTTTGGTCCAAGCTAATAAATAAATAAAATAAATAAACTAACCTGAACTGAACTAAAATGATTACTTCATTCACAAGAACTCTCTTCAAAACGGAGCTGCACTCAGTCTAAACATAGTCAATTAACTATGGTCTAAAATGATTTCTATACTTTTTATGCCATAAATTAAATGGAATGTATAATAAAGTGGTTGAAGAACAAAACTAATAAGATTTCTCGTTCAAAGCGTAATGGTTTTAAGTCTTACCTGGACGTAAACGTCGTGTTTTGAAGAGTTTCTGAAAACAGCTTCGTCCATCTTGTCCGCCATTATTCAAAATGTGCAAGCGCGGCGATGATGACGTCACTAAGGCGCGAAATTCCTCCCCTAGATCCTTTCCGAGATCCATAATCCAGATTAGTTTATCTACCTCCCCTTCACGTCCTCTTCCGGCTATTATTAATTTCGATAAATTATTTAATTTATCTTTAATTCAACCGATCGTAAAACTTTATTTAAGATAAGGTAGGTAAACACTTCTATTTACAATATATAGATAGATACATGGATAATACCTTGTACATTTACTGTAAATGCTCAAAACTTGGATATTAATGTTAGAAAGATGAGGCAATGCGCCATGTGGGATGCGCTCGGATATCAAATAAGAACATACGTAATAGGTAAATTACGAACCTTAGATGAAACGACTGAAGAAGAGTGCCATACAAGCCTTTCACAACTTCAAGTCGCGTAAAGAATGAGCCAGCTCAACTAGAAACTGTGGACAGCTGTTTCGGCCTGTATTGGGCCTCGTCAGCACAGTGTATCTAGTGAGCTGGCAATCCCACGAAAAAGTAGTACTAGATAGATGAGGCAATGCGCCATGTTGGATGGGCTCGGATATCAAAGAAGAACATACGTAATAGGTAAATTACGAGCCTTAGATGAAACGACTGAAGAACAGTGCCATTCAAGCCTTTCACAACTGACGAGGCCGACGGACATATTGAATGTCTTCAAAAATACATGTAAGGTATATTCTTCTAATGTACGCATAGACCATGCCTTGATAACTCGTGTTAAGTCACATGAAGTCGATACTTCGCTACGATCTTCCAGCAATTCGCTCTAAAGCCATAGAGTTTATGCCATATATAGTAATGTTTTCAACAAAAAATGCAAACCATGGTCTTCAAATACAAGTCCTTTTAAGGCACCGTTTACCATATAAGGTGTATTTGCCATTTTTTAGAGCAGTTTTCGTATGACTGTGAAAAGCTCACGGCACAAGCGCGGTAGTGACAAGGCATACGCCAAACCAATTACATCTTGCGAGAATTTACTCCTTATCCAATCAAATGCCCGAAACACGGCAAGGACACAGCGCGGACAAAATCCCGCCAAGGTCACGGCAATGCCAGACCAATCAAATTGCGCAAGGAAAAAAACAGCCATTCAAAATTAGAAGACAAGGCAAGCATACGGCACCGAGCTTTTCACGAGTCATACGAAAACTGCTCTAACGCATCTCGTTCTAAGAATCATAGCTACGAGTAATTACGTTGGATTCGGGTTCAGAACCTGTACATCGATAACTTCCACTTTTTTCGTACTTGATTCACATCCTTCATTCTCCACGTCATGAGTGATTAATGTATTACCAGCTATTTTATCATCTGTCTCATCATTTCCTTCAGGTGATATCTTTTGCCTTCTGGATTTTTTACTCCTAGTAAAAGAAGGAGAACATGAGTGAGCAAATGGAGTACAACACTAAATCCCTTTGCTTTGGGTGAAATGTTTATTTCCCATATTTGATCAACACATCTATCATTATTTCCCATATGTTAGCTTAAGAAGCTGAATTCATATATATGCAATACAAAAAAGAAGCTTCTTCCCAAAGTGTTTGGAATGGGAAAATGGAGAAAGGTAATAAGGAGAGAAAAGGAGAAAACATTAATGGGGGAAAGGATAGATATCTCAGGCTTATTAGAGGTCACCCGAGTTATTTCTCATCCAATCCTATTCAAGGTAGCAGATGTAATCTCAATCGGTCAGAATCAGTGTTTGCGTAGATCTTGTGGTCTCAGCCTATGGGAAGCTTTTTTTGGGGGGGAGGAGATTTTAGCGCGCGCCACAAAGCTAGTTTCCAGTCATTTTTCAGCCAGTCATTTAAAATACCTCATGAAATCTCAATTTAACAGAATCCCTGTATACGTGGATCTCGTGGTGTCAGTGTATGGGGCGGCTTTTTTGGGGTGGCCCAGGTTTAACTTACTATAGTTGATTCTCATGATAAAGGTACCTGATGCGTTGATCTCAATCCATCGGTGAGAATATTAACTACACTTACTTGACTATCTTCACGAAAATAGCGGTAATCACTATCGAGAGAAGAGCTCCAAATAAAGTCCCAATTACAAGCTCCACAGTGTTGTCTTTCTCCCCATCTGTATTATCTCGCGGTTTTTCGAACTCGGACAACTTAGAAATCTTCTTTCCAGAGGCTTCTTCGATCTTTTCAATTGAATCCCGAATCGCCGATAAAATGGCCTCTTTCGGTATCGCCATTGCAACGTTCGTGGTGTTACCAGTCGGAAGTGCTGCTCCATTAGGTAACTCGACAAAGAAGGCAAGAACGAGCTGTCCGTTTACCTCCTTAGGGTACCCGGGTAAGAATTTTATGTTGTCCTTCGTAATATTAAAATTACTTGTTTTTTTGGCCGAAGTAGAACGTCTACAGCGAGAGAAAAAAAGGCAAAGAGATAGAAAAAAAAAATCATTATCAATTTACATACCAGTGTTTCAACAGTGTCTTGTTTTTCACTTAATCCAAGTGGAGTTTTATTAAAAGAGGATTTTTAAAGGGAGGAAAACCGGTGACACCCTTGAAGTACTTACACCGACGTCAACTTTGCTAATCAGATAATTTTTTATACACCTTTGTCATGTCATAATGGCTGGCGAGCGCACAAAAACGAGGTCACTCAGTCATCTTGTAAGGCTGAGCAAGACTACTAATTCAGAATAAAGGTGGATAGCGCAAATACAGGTCAAAACAAGAGTTAAATTTATATACTTTTCTCTTATAAACTCATTTAATGTACTTATATATCTTGTATTGTGAACTAATGACTGGGTGACCTAGTATTCGTGCCCTTTTCAGCCGTTATGAAAACGGTGTATACGTTCATTCCCAGTAGCCCAAGCTTGGTTTCTGTGGTGTCATGTTATAACGAAATGTATGGGGATTCATCAAAAATTTCAATCAAATCATTGAAAAGTGAAATAAAGCCTCGAAATTCTACCTGATCATTGAGAAATAACAGGCTTTTCCCCCACCTGTAAGAAATGGGAGAACTCTTATTTCTTACTGATGAGGGAAAAAATCCTTAAAACGGGCTAAATTAAAAAAATAACCACACAAAGCGAAAGAAGTGTTACTTCTCAATAACCCCACACTTTTCCTTATAACATGACACCACAGAAACCAAGCTTGGGCTACCTGGGATTAAAATTCAATGAATTAGCTATTCCGAGGTTGAGGGAAAAAACCGAATCAAGTTGGCATTGCAATGCATTTTGGGGCTGTTTTAGAGGACCTATTTCCATATTTATTTTTATATTGCATGACAAATGCATGAAAGTATTGCAGTTGTACTCGCCCCATAATGATTCTATTTATGATATTATTCTTCGTTTAATGCATCAAAAATCAGATATTGCAACACCATGTTTATTTCCCACGACAAATGTCTTATTCATATCTCGGTAATCTCATCATGAAGCATTCGATTGCGCAGCTAACAGGGGGAATCTATATTCTATCCAACGCCAAAATGACTGCCAAGGGCATTTGATATTTTTCTCTTATTCTCTCTACTTGGCTGTCACATGCATGATAAAAAGGAAAACCGGGCTCACCTTTTTCTTCTATTTTCTTGTTTGGCTTTACATTTTAAAGCTGTGGACTCACTTCTGCAGTATTTCACAATACTATCAACTATCGCCTGAAAGACTTTGTCCTTCATCCCCTCGTTCCACTGTTAAAAATTAAATAAAATAAACATTCTAGTTAAAATGGAATTACAGTACAAAACTGACAGAACAGGACTAGAGAACTTATTGGCTTTGATTTAATTCAATTCTTGTTTCATGAGAAGCAGACACCTTTTCGTTCAAGATCGATTAAAACAATTATGTATTCGGAATTACAAGTAATATAGAAAGCAAATATATAGTCACCTGTACAGGATGAAAAGGAATTTTCTTATGGTGTAATCCGTTCTTAGAGCTTTTAGAGATTTGCTAGGGGCGGTTCTAATAGCTGTATCGCAATATATTGTCTTTCATCTCCTCTTTTTGTAGACATTTTGTTGACACAAAGTGGCTTGTCATTTTCTCGGAAACATTAAAAGAATCTCCACTAATGGCCTCGTTCCTCGTAGCAAAAATTTAGTAAATTAAAATATGGCGTGATTTGTTGTGCATGTGAAGAAACTTTTGGCCGAGAACAAAAAAAACTGTGGTAGAAGGTAAGATATGAACTTAAAATATAACATTTTTAAAACTTTGAGTTCCTAAAATTTGAATACTAACTATCTGCTTATAATATTGACGAAAACAATAATCACTTACATGATGTTGCTCAAACATTTCAGTGGAGTTTTGAAAGAGCATTGGCTTGTTTAGAACGTAATTCAAGATCATTTATATTCAAAACATTTAAACACTTGTAAAATCGTTTTAAAACCACCTTTTTGTAGATGGAAAAAATTTGGGTTTTAAATTTATGCTACAGAATTTTAAATTCTGTTTCTCATTTCCACTTCATTTCCATTTGTATAAAATTCGATAAATTTACCACCCTAACTGAACAGTTTCCTTATCATTAAGTGAAGTAGTCAATCTTTAAAATTTGGCAATTTTGCTTTTCATTTTATTATCATCTGCCATCTGAATCTGGGTGAACCTCGGCCATGCATACCAAAAATAGATTTTACATCTTAATTTTTCAAAAAAATTACCTTGTTTTGTATAGCACTACTGCCTCGTTAGCATTTTCTAATAACAGAATGATTCGTGTCAAACTCTAATTCAGTGGTTTTTTCGTAATCTTATTATTCTCTAATGAAAGGGATACCAGCCACCAATACCGTCCCTTTCCCCTGAATATATTCCGCCGGCCTTAAAAAGGGTAGTATAGTTAAAGTACCAGTATAAAATCCAGAATATCTGATTGATTGACGTTTTTTCCAATGTGCAGGGTCAGATTTAGGGGGCTTTTTCTTTCCTTTTTTTTTTTGCTCGGTCCACCAATTCAAACACGACTTGGATCCTCCCCTTAATATGGCTGCTATGTCTAGTTTACTTACGTTTGATAATGAAGTGTTCTGGAAGATAAGTTCTATCGCATCGGCTTTTTGCTCCTTAGTAACTGTGTTCAAGAAAATACCTTTAACAGAGCTAAACAATCTTTTATTATGAATCTAATAACTTTGGGGTAAGCTGAGCATTCGAAACAGGTGCAGAGGGACTAGCTCCATCCCCAAAATTGTGGCTAAAGGGAAAAAGAGCGCACAATTTGGAGCGGGCGTTCCAGCCAAATCCCCAGGACTTTTAGCATCATATGTCAGGAGAGCGCCATTAAGTCATAAAAGGATTTTCTATTATTCCGATATGAAGCAAACACAAATCAGTGGAAAGCTGAATTTTATGATGAGACGTTCGTCTGCTCCTTGTCTCTCGTTATGTGCATGCAAATAACTAGTTTAGTATGTGCTTCCTCTGCCAGCAATATGTATAATACATAATTTCACATATTTGGAGTTTACCTGTGTTGTTGACGGCTATGTAAGGAACAATTGAACTCGAAGAAAGGCTTGGTACAGTTGTAGTACTCGTAGGGTGAAGAATCGTTGAGCTAAAACCATTTACTCTGGTAGCTAGTTGACTCGAAGAAGGCAAGACGTATAAAATGGTGGGTATAAAAGTCAATGACAAGGACCTCGAAGATGATAAACTTGCTTTCACTGACGTTGTACACAAGAAAATTGGAGATGGTACTGTAGATGATGTAATTCCAGGAAATGTACTTGAAGATGGACTGATTGAAGGACTTGGAGATGATGATCTAGCCACTTGTAATGTTGAAGTCAAGGAACTCAATGATGAAGAAGAAACAGCTTGTGGCACTGTGGATGATGTAATTCCAGGTAATGTACTTGAAGATGGACTGATTGAAGGACTTGAAGATGATGATCTAGCCACTTGTAATGTTGAAGGCAAGGAACTCAATGATATAGAAGAAACAGCTTGTGGCACTGTGGATGATGTAATTCCAGGAAATGTACTTGAAGATGGACTGGTGGAAGGACTTGGAGATGATGATCTAGCCACTTGTAATGATGTAGGCAAGGACCTCAATGATGAAGAAGAAACAGCTTGTGGCACTTTAGATGATGTAATTCCAGGTAATGTACTTGGATATGCATTTATTGAAGGACCTGGAGATGATCGAATGGCCACTTGAGAGGACGTAGCTACGGCACTCATTGATGAAGAAGGTAAAGCGTGTGGCTCTGTGGATGATGATACAGGTAATGTACTTGGATATGCATTTATTGAAGGACCTGGAGATGATCGAATGGCCACTTTAGAGGACGTAGCTACGGCACTCATTGATGAAGAAGGTAAAGCGTGTGGCTCTGTGGATGATGATACAGGTAATGCACTTGGTGATGTACTGATTGAAGGACTTGGAGATGATGGACTGGCCATTTGTGATGTTGAAGTCAAGGAACTCAATGATGAAGAAGAAACAGCTTGTGGCACTGTGGATGATGTAATTCCAGGTAATGTACTTGAAGATGGACTGATTGAAGGACTTGAAGATGATGATCTAGCCACTTGTAATGTTGAAGGCAAGGAACTCAATGATGAAGAAGAAACAGCTTGTGGCACTGTGGATGATGTAATTCCAGGAAATGTACTTGAAGATGGACTGGTGGAAGGACTTGGAGATGATGATCTAGCCACTTGTAATGATGTAGGCAAGGACCTCAATGATGAAGAAGAAACAGCTTGTGGCACTTTAGATGATGTAATTCCAGGTAATGTACTTGGATATACATTTATTGAAGGACCTGGAGATGATCGAATGGCCACTTGAGAGGACGTAGCTACGGCACTCATTGATGATGAAGGTAAAGCGTGTGGCTCTGTGGATGATGATACAGGTAATGTACTTGGATATGCATTTATTGAAGGACCTGGAGATGATCGAATGGCCACTTGAGAGGACGTAGCTACGGCACTCATTGATGAAGAAGGTAAAGCGTGTGGCTCTGTGGATGATGATACAGGTAATGCACTTGGTGATGTACTGATTGAAGGACTTGGAGATGATGGACTGGCCATTTGTGATGATGTAGCAAAGGTATGCATTAATGAAGAAGCTTCAGCTTGTGACACAGCGGATGATGTTATTCCAGGTAATGTACTTGAAGATGAACTGATGGAAGGACTTGGAGATAATAAACTGGACACTTGTGGTGATGTAGGCAAGGAAGAATGTAAAGAAGAAGGCAAAGCTTGTGGTAATGTACTTGGTGACGAAATGATGGAAGGACTTGGAGATAATAAACTGGACACTTGTAATAATGTAGGCAAGGAAGAAGGTAAAGAAGAACGCAAAGCTTGTGGTAATGTACTTGGTGACGAAATGATGGAAGGACTTGGAGATAATAAACTGGACACTTGTGATAATGTAGGCAAGGAAGAAGGTAAAGAAGAAAGTAAAGCTTGTGGTAATGTACTTGGTGACGAAATGATGGAAGGATTTGGAGATAATAAACTGGACACTTGTGATGTTGAAGGCAAGGTACTCAATTTTGAAGAAGTTTCAGCTTCTGGCACCACTGATAAAATTATTCCAGATGATGAAGATTGCTCGTTGGAAAGACTTGGAGGTGATGAACTAGCCACTCCTACCGCCGTAGGCGGGGAACTGAATGTTGAAGAAGGTGCAGTTAGTGACACTCTAGATGATAATACTCCAGATGTATTTGAGGATGCACTAGGAAACGATGGTGTACTTGAATATGGTGAACGTGCTATGACGGTCGACAATGAATTAGAGGATTCATTGAATGAAACTGTAAACGATGTACTTGAAGACAGGTTGAAAGATGATGATTGGCTTGAATATGATGAACTTTTCATAACGGATATCGTAGACAATGAAACGGTAGCCGATGTACTTGAAGACAGGTTGAAAGATGATGTTTGGCTTGAATATGATGAACTTTTCATAACGGATATTGTAGACAATGAAACTGTAGCCAATGTGCTTGAAGACAGGTTGAAAGATGATGTTTGGCTTGAATATGATGAACTTTTCATAACGGATATCGTAGACAATGAAACGGTAGCCGATGTACTTGAAGACAGGTTGAAAGATGATGTTTGGCTTGAATATGATGAACTTTTCATAACGGATATTGTAGACAATGAAACGGTAGCCGATGTACTTGAAGACAGGTTGGAAGATGATGTTTGGGTTGAATATGGTGAACTAGCCACATCCAGCGTCTTCGGCGAGAAGGAGGTAAAAGTATGTGGAATGTCTAATTCTATAGATGTCAATCCAGCTGTTGAAAATGATGACGATATTGAACTTACAGTCAAGAAATGTGAAGAAGAAGTTTGAGTGGTCGTGTCTAGCTTTGAAGAGGTCGCCACTGAGAAAAAGAAAGATCTTATCAGTCTAGACAATAGTTATCATTTTACGTGACAATTCATTCGTAAGCATTCATCACCAAAATTAGATCATAATCTAGAAAAATAAAAAAATTTAACCGGCTTTAAAGTAAAACCCGCAGTTCTATGACTTGCCGCTTTATCCGAGCCGAAAAAAAGATTGACGAAGCTGAATAATTTTGATTGAGCATGTAATATTTTCGACAAGATTTCCTGATCATACAATAGGACATCTGTCTCTACGAAATTCTCCTCAACTGAACGTCAATCGCCTATAAGGATGCTCTGTCTAAGCCTACTCTAAAAGTTATGTTAAGTGCCTGGCGAACACGAAAATAAATAAAACCTTGCCCTCCTGAATTCTCCAGTATATGTTATGAGTATTTCGTTAGCATTGTATTTTCATCTTGGCTCGATTTCTAAAATGATTTTATATTGGTCGAGAATGATTTTATTTGAAGAGTATCGCGTCAAAAAATATGCCAAAATAAAAGGACAAATCCAGGGTTTGGTTTTGTATTTGAAGATGACAAGTCAAAGAGCAATAAAAACGATTTCAGCTTATTTCTGAATCAAAATAAATTTAACATTATTTATATTATTAGGGATTATTAGGCAATATTTCCATTGCGAGCCTTAAGCTCAGGCAATACCGACATGAACTTAGATGAATTAATAAATAAAGTAAAACCCAATTAAAATTACGAACAAATAAATATATGCTATTTATATATATTATTTATATTATATTATCGATCTTTACCAATGCTTTGAACTACAAAGCAAGACGAAGTTCGTCATTCGTTAATCCGTCGCCCGTTTTCCTGAAATACTTGAGTGAAAAAACTAAATTTGACGCAACATATAGACTAAGCCGAGGATGAATGGAACTTAAACTCGATTAAGAGCCGAGGATGAATGGAACTTAAACTCGATTTAGAGCTCCATTAAGGATTAGAATGATTGTTACAAAAATGCGGTATTGAATTTCGCTTAAAGGCAATTCATATTTAAAAGTTCTACCTTTAGAAACGGACAAACTTTTACACTTAATTTATTCGGCATTGATTTTATTAGTTATTATTTCAGCCTTGATGCGCAAAAATGGTCCTCGTTTTTTACATTTTCCATGTTCTTATTGCGCTATAAAGCTCTTGGTGTCTATATCTCATGCAATTCAGTGTTAAGTCTTAGACAAAAAACAAAAAAAGAAAAAAAACATCTGTCGTTTTCTCGAAGCCCCGTACACGAGAGTCTGTTCGAAAATATCAAGCAAAATATGCAACGAAAATTTCTTTCAAAGTTCGGGTAACATCCTAACAAAAATAGTAAACTTGTAAATATTACAGGAAAAGAAAAAATAGTTTAATATCGTGTAGGTTTGGGGAATTTGATTACTACGTAAACTACGTTTGCAACCATCATGGAAGAAACGTTGCGAATATTATACTTGAAAACACAGAAACTTAATATCTTTACAGTCGCTTTTTATATTTCTTCGCACACAACTGAAAAAAGCTAATCTGTCTGAAATACGCTACTTAGCTTACAGGTGGATTTCAATCTGATTCGTGTAAGTTTGAGTATTGACCACGACGAAAGTTGCATCATTGATGAGGCAGTTTTTTTTTACTTTTCTCGTCGTTTCGCTGGCAACCCCTTGTCAGTATTTGTTTTTTGTTGTATCAGTTTTGAGTTTTTGCATTTCTTCAATTTTGTTAAAACTAGCCCTTTAATAATAATTACGTCAGTTTATCGGCCAGAAAACAGAGCCGTCAAGTCGAAAGGGATGTCTTTTCATCGATAATATCCATCATAATCCTAAATTTTAACTTCAAAAGTCGTTAACTTTAAATGTTTTGACTTTTTTTGAAAATAATAGTGAATCCACATTTTCTTCTTCTTATATTAACTAACCTTAGCTTTAACAACATTTTAAATATTAAATTTAAAAGGAAAGACAGAAGTTTAGTTTGTGCTTACCGGATTCTACTCGGTATAAGATCGCAGCGAAGGTAATAATTATGACAATCAGGGCCATTCTCTTTTTCTTACTCTTTTCCTATCTTGTGAAGGTAAGTGTACAGACAAGAGTCTAACAGAGTCTAACTTTCGATCAAAATAGCAGTTTGGCTATGAAGAGAATAATTATTTCAGCATTGTCGTGATTGGTCAAACGCGGGTAGTCACGTGATTGCAGGGGAAAAGGTATTTTGACGACGAGTTAAAATCTGCGATCTCGCTAGTTTCCTTTATGCCGGAAAAAAGGCAATGGAAAAGAATTTTTATTATCATTTGTCATTTTTTATAAATATAACAATACATGGAGAAGAATGAAGAAGAATGTAATTTTCCGAACAACGAAAGTTAAAGGAATTTTGAAAGTTACAGCAAAATCTTAATGTTAGTAATGATACTATCAACTTTCCTAAGAATTGAAAACAACTTCCAGGTATTTTTTCTTTCAAGTGGTTTTCTCATTCAAGCGATATAGTTTTCATTGTAAAGAATATCCTACTTTTTTTTTCCCCCAGACCGTCCATAGTATTACTGAAAAGAGTATAAAAATGTCATAGATGAAATACTTGTCTTCACAAAACAGAGCAGATTACGTAGCAAAATAAATGAATTTGACAGCTCAAGAACGAAAATTATAGCGCTAGGACAGAAGTGAAAAATCATTGCCTAAATATGATTGCAATTTGATGAGAATCAATTTCGCGATTTCCTATAATGTCGCGTGACTGATTTGCACGAATCAATATCAATTACGTAATCAGACGAGCGCAATCGAATACGTGTCAGCGTTTTTTTTTCCTTTTCCTCTTCTTCTTCTTCTTCTTTTTCTTTTTCTACTTTTTCTTCTTCTTCTTCTTCTCATTTAGTTTAATTCATTTTCCTTTGGTAATAGAAAATACTTTTAAAACTCGACAAAAATGCTAAAAAGTTGCCTACCTAACTGAGAACGTTTTAACAATAATTAATCTCCTTTATTGATAGACCTGAAATGTGTTAGAAAACTTGTGTGGTTTTTGTATTTATTTTTTGTTTGTTTTTTTTGTTTTTTGTTTTGCTAACGAATAATATTTCTTTCTATAAATAAGGGGTTGCTAAGACGCCGGTCTATTTAAATTAAAAAGTCAAGGACAGGGGAACTGAAGTGAGGGACCGTTCATAAGAATAAAAGGATTTTGAGTGGTTGGCATCAATTTTTATTCCAAAATTTATCAAAACATCGAAATAGAGGTCATTGTATATTATCTAAATTGCTCATATTTTACTTTTCATGAATTGAAAGGTCCTTAAAATTCAAATTCCAAATAAAAATGAATTCTTGCAAGACTTACTTTTAAAGAACGTTGCTTGGGATTAACTTAATGACGGAAGAGTCGAGGAAGGAAGTAAGCTTAATTTAATATAGTGAATGTGTAAATTCTTAATGCGGGAGGGAGCCGAATACGCGCATTTTTTTTTGAGGCGAGCAAAATAGAATAAAAAAAAGACGGAAAACTACTTTTACATGAAAAAAATTCAAATTTTAAATTTTTTTACTAAAGTTGAAAAACGCGGCAATTGAAATGCAAATCTTTGTATTTTTGAACAACTAATGCTATAAGCTCCAAGCTAGTGAAATGTATTTGAGTGTACACCATATCATATCTCAATGTCAAACAAATAAGCCAATTTTAAAATATGATCAATAAAACTAATTTGATATTTACCTATACTTTGTGCAGTAGACAAATGGTTGATCAACGTTGACAGAACAGTTAGCAAGATTTTACGAAAATCATGCATGACTGGTTGAAAAATTTTCTTAAGACGTCGGTTAACTGAAAGAAATAATTGTTACAAATTACTAAAATTCTCGCTTGTCTCGGGTCTCCTAAACGACTCGCATACGTGTCTCTTAAGTCACTTAATGATCAATGATTTTCCATTTTTAAATTGTTTATGCACAGCAAGTTTTCTTTTTAATGTTAATTATAGAATGTTGTTCATGTTACTAAGTTATTGAACAAAACAACGCTAACACACAATACCCTCAAGTTTGAAAAACAACTTTGAATTCCCCTTTTTCACTATGACGTCACTGCTAGTTTAAGTAGGAGATAGAATCACCAAACCCAATAGAAAATTCTAGCGAAACAGTTTAATCTAAAATGGCCTGGTTTTCACAAACTAATATGTGTTAATATGTACTAAAAAATATTCTGGGCGTTTGCTGGTTATTCTACTTCTCTTCGTGGAATGATATGCGTCTTAGAACTTTTTTAGGTGAATTTGCGTTGATTTCACCCGTCCGACGACCACGATCCTTTGCGCTTAAATGATAGATTGTTTTGATGTGAATTCTTTACAGATAGCAATAAATAATTTATTGTTTAGTGATATCTTCTCAATTAGGCTCTCAAGGTAAGATTCTAGAATATGAAAGAATCTTATAGAAAAATAAATAAACAAATCTAGTTGCCATGGCAATACTTAAGATGAATTAAACGTCTTTTATTCGAAAGGAGATCTTTTTGCTAAACGTAAATCGATTTTTAAGAGAAAAAAGAATTGCTCCAAAGGGGGCTTTGTTAAACTTCCTCGATCATTTGAGTGTAATGTTTTTTGAACATTCACTTTGACATTATCAAAATCTTAAATCGACTTTTTAAATTCAACTTTATTATACCAATTATTTTTTTATCACATTTTGTTCTTTTTTATTTTCTTTCATATTTTCTTTCATCCCATCCCATCCCATTTCATTTTCAATTCATTTAATAAAATTTTATGTCATAGTTCTATATGCAATCGAGGCTAACCCTGTACAACAGAGAATTCAAAACTGGAGTATTTCGCAATCTGTAATGCCTATATGCTTCACTAAACATAAGAATTAGCTGATAGAACGTCTTTTTTAATTACATACTTATATATAATATCGTAACCAAACCGCACAAATGGTGTACATGACGTTCTCGCTTTGTATTTCTTATGATTGCGACATAAAAGATTTTAAAATAGACCTGTATGCATCAGCCAATCAGAAGAGAGCATATGTCCATAATAAGATCAGCCTCCTAGTTTGTGAAAGAGATGCCTTGTTTAATTTTTTATTCCGTAACTATGGGACCATTAACGAAAGTCACGAAACCTTAACTGAATACACTCTAAATCACGTAGAATACAATTATGAAGAGCAAAATGCATATATCAAAATACTAGAAGAAAATACATATCTTACGACAGCAAACAAAACCTGAAAAAAGATTTTTTAGCCCTTATTAAATTAATAGAATATGTCTGGTTTTTAATCATTGCCGGTAACATGAAATAACTAAAGACACGACGTAATAAAAGTTAATAAAACAAAAGAAATCATTGACGATTCTTTTGCTAAATCATTAGCGCAGCGCACTGGTCTAAAATAGCTTAGAGGTTCGGACAAACATTGCATTCTGTTTAACCGCTATGATAGCCTGCAGAGCAGGCGTTCTATTGATGGCTCTGGAAGAATCGGGGTTTTGGGGTTCCTGTTTCGACTACGTTCCCGCGAGAAAAATGGGACCTAGCAAAAAAAGGGAACGTGGGGGAGGGGGAGGGTTACCTTCTTCCCCTTCCCGCCCCCTCCCCTTCGCTTCATTTTTGCTCGGTTTCAATTCTTGCTCGTTCCAAATTCCCAAAGTTCCCCCCAAAACCCCGGTTTATTCCCAAACCTACAAGAACGCCTGCTTTGCAAGCTACCGCTACGAGGATTATACGAACCGATGTAAACTAAGATCAACTGCGATCGGCTGTGAAAATTATCTGCTGAAAGTAAACTTGTAATTTTGTTTGTCCGAATATCGCCTTTGTCTTCGTTTTTATGATTTCACGGTTGCGCTGCGCTATTCAGCCAAGATGGCGGCTATGACGTCATTTGCAAATGAAGAATACGATTGCAGATTTCGGCAGGCCAACCATTTAGCATTAGACTGCGTTACATTGATATTTTTTAGCCCTTAGAAACTGTTTAAACTGTTACTTATGTATTCTGTTATGTGCTGGCTTGAACAATTCTTGGTTATTTAGGGTATTTGGATTAATTTATTAACCGATGCGTACGCTTACGTAAGCAGTCACGTCAAGTCATATCACGTGGTCAGATCACTCATAACACAAGTCTCATCCATCTTACCAAGTTTCGTTACTATAGCATTTATTGTAATGACTATTGCAAAAATCGGCAATGTTTCGTTCGTAAGTCACGTGGTATGTGACGTCACACTATGTCACGTGATCAAATGAATGACAACACAAGCCTCACCAATGCTACCAAGTTTCGTTACCAGAGCATTTATTGTAATGACAATTAGCGAAATCGGCGATGTTTTGTTCGCAAGTCACGTGATATACGACGTCTCGCTATGTCACGTGATCAAATGACTGACAACACAAGCCTCACCAATGCTACCAAGTTTCGTTACCATTGCATCCATCGTCCCCGAGTTATGGTCAAGGGGCCAGGAGATGCATGTGGGGCCAGGAGATGCGGACCACCAGATGTAGGTGGCTAACCCCTTCTCTGTCCGATCAACAAACTCGAATTGATAAGATTTTTTTATCATTTCTCGATTTTTTTCTAAATGTACCTTTAGAATGCAATGATTCTAAGACCAGACATTTACGATTATCAGCAATCCGTGTCTGTTCCATGCTGTATATCAAAACATGTTTTAGCATGTCCGATGAAATCAGATGACTAAATGCCCGGCAGTCGAATTTTTTTTAAAAATTAAAAACTTAATTCCAAAACTAATGCTCCTAGCCTCTTGTCCTAGCTCGATAAAGAACCGTCAAGCGTTTGCATTTCTGGTTCTAGACGAAAAAATCGTGCTTCGATTGCGCCCGGCATATTTTTCGTCACATATGCACGCTGCCGGTCACCTAACTCAAATGACTAAATTTAGTCATTTGAGTTCTATGACCGGCTGCCGGTCATTTAGACACTTCGAAAAACTTACGTGCTTCATTACCTCTGTTCAGACCTCTGTAAACATGGGAAGATTATTGATCATCCGTCGAAAGTTTAAATCAAATTAAAGTGTCGGACATAATTTATAGCGGAGCACCATACCTAAGAAAAAATGGTAAACTATCGAGTTGATTTTTCATGGCTTGGCTGACGTCACTTTCGTCCGGGCGTGTACACAAGCATTCCGATTGGCTGGTTAAATTTTTTTTTTGGCGGGAATGTCGACGCGTTGCAACATCCGGGTACATAAAGGTAAATCCGGCTATTAAACTTTTGTAAAAAACGTTTTACACCTTTTATTACGTATAGAAATACCGAAAGATAACAGCTAAATTTTTTATTCAACCTTATATTTATATTTAATCTATTTACGATGGAACCCCTTTCCGAAATCGATATGTCGAAAGAAAGCTCAGAGGAGAATGAAGCCAAGAAAGAAAGGCCAGAAGTAAAAGAGTTTTTTCGAAAAATGAAAAACTCTGGTGGCGTGAAAATGTAAGGCAAAGAGGAAGGACTCACCAAAGAAAAGCGGCAAGCAGAGAGAGAGATAGAGACCCAAATCCAGGCGGGACTTCGATTATAAACAAGGAGAACATGAACGTGAAATACAAAGGAATTTGAGTCAAAACTTCACGAATGAACAAAGAGAAAATGAGCGTGAAAGACAAAGGAATTTGAAGCAAAACTACTAGCTAAGGCGACTCTCAAATGCACAGAAAAAAATCGCTCTTAAGGACAAGTTATAGACCAAAGACAATTAAAAAACTTTCATGTATTCAAAGATGGATTAAGAAGTGTTCTCCAAAAAATTCAGGTGTGTTGTTTAGCAAACAATCGTTTATTATTTTTTGACAAGCATTTAATTTTTTCTCGACGAATGGACAAATCAAAGACTTTACCTCAAAGCTTTTATTATTTCTGTAGATAAGCTTAATTTATTTTAATGTTGGAGTGAATATAACATGAAGAGCATATTACAACAAATACTCGTCCTTTATTTAGTTTTGTAAATCTTTAGCAATTCGGTTAACGTTGTAAAACGTTGTTTTTAACCACGAACTATCGTATGTTTTTCGTTCAAGAAAGATTCGCCTCCTATCGCGGGGTCCCATCTTCAAAACAACGAAGACTTTCATTTAATAATTTTATTTCTACAGATAATTTATTTAAGTATTGAATGAAATATAAATTGACACCAAATATTCGACTGTTTATTAAGCTATTCGAGCAAGTCTGATTATAAAAATGAGCTTAAATTTGTGTTGTTGAGAGATGTTGTTGTAGAAAGACCTAGACTTTCACTTTAAAAAGCCGTAAAAAATATTCAAAAACATTTACAAACGCCAATTTACTGACCAAGAAATTCGTCATTTTGCATTGCCTTTTTGCATTGCCTTTATTTTCTATTTTGTCTCAGTTGTTCTTGTCAAGTTTAACTGAATGTAAAACGTCTCGTTCTGTAAAAGACGTAATTATTAAAGTAAGCTTATATATACTTTGCTCAACCTTAACCAGTTTTCAAGTCTGTTTTTTGGTCTTGATTTCAACGTCAATGAAAGACATCCGAGGTAAATTTTACTAAACTTGATATTGTATTGGATTATCTGTAGTTATCTTTCGGTTTTTTTTAAATAAAAGAGATTCAAAGCCTAAAAATGTCGGGTTTTTTGGAAAAAATTGTCGAAAAATCTTACAAGAGCAAAACTAGCCCCGGGGGGTGGTGGTGAGTTGTGTACAAAATTCCTAAGTGGGAGAGTATATACTCGCGGAAAAAAAAGCAATGTTGTGCATTTCGATTCGATTTCACTGCATGGTTTTTATTATGGGAGAAATGATCTTCAGCTCGAATAAAAAAAATTTGAAGATTTTTCCCCCTATCTTATTTTTAACTTTCAGTTTCATTCAAATTGTTCTCCCTTTGACTTCCGTATCGGGAGCTCCGCTTTTAGGCAGTGCCTAAATATATATATTAATCTGTTTGGGATGACTTGACAGATGACTGACGCCGTCCAATACATCTGTAGGTGGTAGGTTTCAGTTTTTGACAGTTTCTGGCAAATAGAATAGCTAATGTGGTAGAATCATTAACTATGCATGCAACAGCCGACAGCCGTATTGATGTGACTGCCAATTCAACATAAAATGTCTTAAGTCTATCAGGTAATTTCCAATCTAGGCGCGCAATGCATTGTTGGTCACAACAAAAAATTCCAAGTATTTTTCATTGTATTTCTTCTTGTCACAACAAAACATCCACCAATAATAAAAGAATATGCGCATGCTATTTCTAAGATATACATTTATGACAAATCTTTCTACTATTACTACTACTTTCTATTATTATAATATATGGCTTATATAGCGCTGATACAAGTGTTTTAAGCGCTTAGTAACATACGTAAATGAATAAATAAATAAGATAGATAATATGATTATAAAGAAAAAGTTAATTTAAATAAATGAATCTTGAATTTAGATTTGAATAAAGATAAATTGGAAATATCTCTGATTAAAGAAGGTAACAGCATCGACATATGCACTGGATAAGGATTTTTAAATTATCCGTCGGATAGCGCTATCCACCCGTTTCACAACCGGGCACTGGTACCCATAAACAGGGTGGAGACCTAAACTATCATCAAATTGTATAAGTTAAAGGTCGCTCAAATTTTAAGTAAATAAGACCTTTTGATTAAAATCTGGTCATTTAAGAAGAGTGAGAATTTCAAGAACGGAAACAGAAATAATCTATGACGCTGAAGTTAGCCGGACATTCAGCCGGACATTCGCAGAGGTCAAGTTAGATATTAATAAGTGCTACCAAAATTCTCCTGATTTATATACTGATTTTAAAATACTCCATTTCGGTGAGGAATCCAACATGCTTTCTTTCTAAAAAAATATAATAGCATAATTTTTAATGGTTTTGGCTCCGCATAATAGCAGCCCGCGACACTTAGAAACATTTTAGCATCTCACTGGAATAACCGACTATTTAAATTTTAATAACTTCTGTACGATTCAACCGAATTCCTAGAAAATCATGCAACGGACTATCACTACACCACTTAGCCCAGTGCAAAGGCTTTTAGAATTTTTCCGAGATTTTTTCTTATTTTTTCGACGCCCTCAATTCAAAAGATTTTTGCACTTAACGCCGAATTCAAACTTGAATAACTCTTCGCCGGATGTTCCATTTTCACTTGTTTTTCCTTCACTACACGCTACAGCGAAAAAAAAACCCAGTGCAAGATATTTGCAGTCTAAAAACATGTCGAAAATGCTCGAAAAAAGACTCCGAACTTGGTCCGTTCCGCAAATGACATCCGACACTTCAACTCACGCGAAGTCCACTTCAGACACGCTCGCCGAATTCCAAGTTTAATAACTTCTCTACGGTTCAACTTAAACACCCGAAAATTAATAACCAAACGCTCGCTACACCACTTAGCCCAGTGCAAAGGTCTTTAGAATTTTTCCGATATTTTTTTCTTATGTTTTCGACGCCCTCAATCCAAAGGATTTTTGCACTTAACGCCGAATTCAAACTTGAATAACTCTTCGCCGGATGTTCCATTTTCACTTGTTTTTCCTTCACTACACGCTACAACGAAAAAAAAAACCCAGTGCAAGATATTTGCAGTCTAAAAACATGTCGAAAATGCTCGAAAAAAGACTCCGAACTTGGTCCGTTCCGCAAATGACATCCGACACTTCAACTCACGCGAAGTCCACTTCAGACACGCTCGCCGAATTCCAAGTTTAATAACTTCTCTACGGTTCAACTTAAACACGCGAAAGTCAACAACCAAACGCTCGCTACACCACTTAGCCCAGTGCAAAGGTCTTTAGAATTTTTCCGAGTTTCTTTCTTATTTTTTCGACGCCCTCAATCCAAAAGATTTTTCACTTAACGCCGTTAAGCTCGCGATCTGCAACGCGTTGTCATATGATTGTTGAACAAAGAAAGATAGAGTGCACGAGTAGAAGCTATAATATGCCTTTTCGCATATAAAAGGCACACGCCGTAGACCTACAGAAAGGTGTTACGCATTTTCGAAACAGGTCGATCCGCGAACTCAAAAGGAATCTGAACTCAATTGATTTAATGTAACTCACCTGACGTCGCTGAAAAGTTTTAAGCTTCAGTAAGCACAGAAAAAGTACGAAAAGGCAAGTTTGCGTCAAGGAGAAGACAGATACGAGGTGAAAATGAAATTAAACTTCCTATTTAAGCTTATTTTTCTGAATGAATGAATGTTATTTATTTGCACCACATCCAGATATGCTTATTGCATTTTACAGATAATAATAGAAAAAAAGAAGGTGTTAGGTTACCTTAAGTAATCAAACAACTAATCAAGTCAGGTAGCTTATTCACAAGTATTACATTAAAAAGATAAATAACTCGGGTCTATTTTTATACATGCTAATAATACATTTATAATGACCAAAAAAAGAAGAAAGGCATAATAATTAGGTGAAAATAACAAAAGAAATAATATCATCACTGGCTAATATTGGACTAGAAACGTTTTAGCAAGATTCTTTTTAAATATTTTTTTAGAGGAGCAGGATTTTATTTGTTGAATGTTATCTGAATGTTATCACTGTGATAAATATGTTGTTGAAAGCGGTATTGAAGTGAAGTGATCATGATCTTGTGTGGTGAAATTTAATGTTTATTTACTCGCTGTTCAGTTGGTGGCGTTCGCGCTTTTGCTCGTGAAAGAGAACCGAGCTTCCATTACCATTTTCCAAACTGATTCACGGGTTTTACAGCTCTAGAGACTTTTGAAAAAATACAAGAAATACAAAGAAGTTATGCATACTGCGAATGTAAATTATTTCACCAAAGAATTCGCATGCTTAATCTTGCACGATCTCGAGAAGTATACGAGAAGAAGTAAAATATACCTTCACGCATGAAGGATGAAAAGGCAAGTTTGCGTCAAGGAGAAGACAGATACGAGGTGAAAATGAAATTAAAAAAGTAAAAGATGCCTTCTCGCTTATAAAAAACACACACTGTTTTTCAGTGTTATATTGCTTGTTTTTCTTGTAGGCTGTGCATGTTTTTGGCTCTGTTATTAATTATCTATTTGGATTCATCACATTGTCCCACTCCTCTCCGCATTCCGTCTCCATAGCTACAGTCTTTCCACGGCCCAAACCAGTGGCCTCTTCATAGCTGCAGTTTTTGCTATCCATGATCAGTTTGGTCATTGCTTCGTTCGGTAAGATCAAAGAGTAGTACACACCTCCTTTCAATCCAAGACCCTTCTTCTTACTGAACATTCGCATTACCAATTTCATGATAATCTCTTTTGTATTGTCACCAAAAATTGCCGTTCCAAAAGTGGCCATTGACAATTGTATCCGTTGAACATATTTAGAGGGCCATTGAAGGAATGCTTGATGCCTTTGGTATTGCTTGGTGGGTTTTCCCCATTTGACTGGCGTTTGCGCTATTTCTCTCAGGTATGCTTCGTATTTTGGAATGAGCTTCTCCACCTCGTCCATTGTTATTTGCAACGGACATAAAATTGTCTCAGGTGCTTTATTAGGCCACATGTTGTGGACAAGATGTTTCAAATTGGACCGGAAGGCATAAATCTTATTGTCGAACTTGTCCCTTGGAAAGAGGCACACTTCCATTGGCTTTGTTTCTTCCTCCTCCTGGTCTGTGGTAACTTTACAAAAAAAAAACCCGTGTATGATTTTCCACGATACTACCTTTGATGTTTACAGTGCTACCATGGCCTATGGTCTTTGGCGCGAGGAATGCGTATGTTTCCTCAAACCATTCGTACTTCAATCTCCCTTTCCCTGTGGCTAGGCAGGTCACATTCACCTCATCGTCGATAGCCATTTCTATCTTATTAGGTGGATGAGTGTGTACTTGAAGGTGAGTTTTGTCTTCTTTCTTCATGAACGCCCAGTCGATGCTGCCTCCCAACAGTCCCTTTGTTAGTTCAGTTCTTGCTCTGTAACATTCGAACACGACTTGTTCCGGGCAGCTGTACATTGTCGTCATTATCTTGGCGTACAGTAAACAACATACTCCACAGCTGCTGGCATCTTGCTGTCGGGGAAATTTTGTCTCCCTACGAATTTCAGGTTTTAGTTCCTTTGTTATAATTATTTGTTCGTTCATGTTCGTGGCAATTTTGAAAAAGGAAGCAAGCCGTAAACAAAACTTTTGATCAGGTTCGGCTTCGCCGTCACCAGGATCGTAAAAGACAACTTCACTCTTATCCCGATCGCAATTGTTTACGATGGTTATCGTCCAATGCCCTTCACCGATATGTTGCGGCACAATGTACATGTGCGTGTTTTTGACGTCACAATTCTTTAGTCTGCGCATTAGTCTCTCAAATTCCAGTGGACGGTCAGAATGGGGAAGACTGTCTATTTCTTTCAATTTACTGGCAAACAATGTGTCCATCGCTTTCACTTGCAAACCGTCTCCTTTAGCTTCCTTCTCTATGTGCTTTAACACCGCCATAACAATGTTGTCGTTAATCCAGCCAGGTGGGCTTTCGAGTGAATAACTGAAATCTCTTTGCGGGTATTCAAGTGTCTTAAGATCTTTCCCTCTCAGTAGTACGCCCTCTACATTTGCAAGGACCTCTTCTTTGCCATTTGCGTTATTTGCTTTTTGAAGACGTTCGGATAAAAGCTCTCCGTCTCTTGTTTTCCCAGGATTTAAATTTTTGCTGGTTTCTTCAGTGTCCTTCTCATACAGCAGGAGGTAGCAATTGCGTTCCGCTTCCTCAAGCATTGCCTTTGTGGTTCTTTTGCGCACAGAAAGATCATCCGCAGCATACCAGCTATCGTCGTCCTCTGCTCTCAATACCGATGTGTAGTGTCCACTTCTTGCACTGGTACCATTGTGAAGTACTACTCCTTGCAGTCTGTACTTGTGCCGTTTTGTACCTTCGTTTTCTAGAAGAGAGATAGTGTCATCTATTGTGATTCTGCGGGATATTTTTCTCATGTTTGTGTCATATCGCTTGATGTTTAACATTAAGACATCGGGGCACAAAGTGCAACAGGTTTTGATGATGTGGTCCGTCTCAACGCCACATGTGTCACATTCTATGTGGTGGTCCTCCCTTCCCATAACATCTTCTGCAAAGTATGTATCGAGCATAGCTTGGATAGACTGCCCCACTTGAGCTCCTTTTTGTTTTTTCCCGGTCTCTCTGGGTTGTAATGCAAGTGAAAGAACCATCATAGGTTCATCCTGAATGCATATCTCTTTTTTGCATACCGTACACTCCTTGAAAATGGAAGTAAAGACAGTTAACCTTTGGATACAAGTACAAATGTTTTTTGCATCTGCTTTCATCTCCTCCAGCAAAAACATTATAGCTTCCCCTGCGTCTTGTTGTTGGGCGTTAAATTGGTATTTGCTTGAGAGGGTGCTGTACAAATACACTAATTTTTCCTCCACTTCGCCTCTGTACAGCATAGACTTCAAAAGAGAGGAAATCTGATACCCAATGGTTTGAGGTCCCCTGAAAGATGTTTCGACAATGTCCGCAGCTAGTGAGGAAGCACATATACATTGTAATAGGGAATTGAACCAGCAACTATTCTCCAAATTGGGCAGTGGTAGCGGTTTGTACGCCATGTGTTCGGCAGCGAAATCTGGAAATAGCCTTGTGTTGTTGGCGTTGTGGCCACTCGATGTTGATGACAAGTCGTCACTTTCCCTCTCGGTGTCAGCATTTCATCTCCTTCAGCTGCATTATTAACATTTCTGAGCATGTCTTTCGTCTCTCCTTCCTTGCTCTTGTAGCCCAAATTACTGCTTTTCTCTTCTAAACCCAATCCCTTTGTCAGTTTTTTGGCACTTGACTTCTCTCTAGTGGATGGTTCTCTGGGAGGTTTCTTTTCCCTCGGATGGTGTTTTTGCTTCGGCGTTATTTCGATCTCTCTCTTTTCAACTCTATCACTTGTTGTATTCTCTTCCTCGCTAGACTGCTTGCTTTTCCCCTTTGTACTTCTCGTGATGTCCTCATTTCTTTTTTGGTTTCTTTCTTTGGCGTCTTCATTCCACCGAGAACGTTCCTTTTTTGTCAGTCTGTTCCACTCTTTGGCTGCGGCGTTTTTGAAACTCACTCGTTTGGGTTTTTTCCTCTCTATCTCTCCTCTCCTGGCTTCTGCAAACACGTGGAAACCATCTATCCTTTTATCAATGGACTGTTCGTCTTCCTGTAAATCCTCGACCAGTACATTTTTTGGGAAGTCTTGCACTGGAGGGTTTTGATACTTGCCCGTAATACGTCTCTTCTTTTTGGTGGGCTTACACCATGTCTCTTTGGCTAATTCGGACTCATCCGAGGTATCTTGCTTCTGCATACTTCTTTCCTTTTCCTCGGAACTCTTTTTCTTTCTTTCATCTTTCTGCTTTATAGATTCTTCCCCGAAAGCAATAATACGGTTATCTAGGTAACCGTATTGCTCTTTCAAGAACTCGTCAACCCTCAGGTGCGATCGTCCTCTGAAATCATGATTCTTAACCATCTTAAAATAATTCTCTATGTGACCCTGTGTTTTTGTCTTCACCTCTATGAATGTTAAAGCTTTCTCTGGGTGAGTAGGAAGTTTGAAGCGCTTTAAGGAACCCATCAAAAGGGCGCTCCAAAATGGACATGTCTCAAGTGCTTTGTCAATATATTTCAGCAACGCTTCGTTTTGACATTTGTTTGCGAAAGTAGTGAAGTTCATTTGCAATTTTCTGCTCTCTACTGCCAATCTCTTCTTCTCAAAGTGTGCTGCGAAGGGGTTGTCTTTGGTCGTTGCTCGTTCGGAATCTGTGTCTTCGGCTGCGTCGTCCTCCTTCGTTGCTTTTCCAACATCTTCGATTTCTAATTGTTGTTCTTTCCAGTGTTTAAAGCTCGGCATTGTCTCGAATTAAAAATTCTCTTTCAAATAATATTATTTTCGAAATCTTCATATGACCTTTAAAATGATATATAGCATTAGGGCGGGGTTTTGTTGAACGTGTTGCGTAGAGAGAGTTTAAGAGAAACATACCCCTGAAGGTCTCCGATAACCTTAAGCAAACGACCTCGACAAAAATATAAAATACGAAACATGACAAAACACACATGAAAGGTCCTGACCAACACAAACCTTTTTCAGCACATCTTCGCAAAGAGGACAAACATACGAATTCCCATTTGGACAGTTGGAGTATCCCCGCAGCTGCTGACCTTTAAAATTCAGCCCAACGCACAAAGGATGGTAGAATGTAAGACAATTTTGGCATTGGACATCACAAATGATGTATTCCCCTTTCTCCTCTTCACCACACAGGCAAAAGTGCTGGTAAAATAGGGAATATATTTTTATGTTTAATAATATGTACATTAAGTTGTGAAATGGTAGTTTACAGATCAAACCCCCATACCAATCGTTAGATTAAAACAAAAAAGACAGGATAGTAGCATAACCCGGTCACACAGTGAAAAAAGATTAAAGCTGTAGACGGGTGGTTTCGCACAGAATATCTGGCCGGCGCATGTAATAAATTAATGAATGTCTTGGGTGACGTTGTAATTTTTGGTTGGGAGAGGGGGAGGTGAGATTGGATCCTAACTATGAAGTATTCATTGGCTTCAAAAATTATTAAGAACCGAATGTTACTTCTTTTTCTTCAATTAACACGAGGGTCCTGAAGGGGTAAAATGGGATTTGCCTTTTTCAGCAGCTGGGAAATGGGATTTCATGCACTGGGAATGGGATTAATGAAACCAAGACAATAGAAAAATGGGAATGGGATTCAGATTTGAGCAACTCAGGCTGGGATTGTTAGATTTCAACTGAGATTTGCAAAAAACGTGTTTCCTGCGGGAAAATGGGATTAGGACCCCCCTTCCCACCCACCCCAACCCCCCCCTTCCCCCCCCTCCCCCCACCGGCATTCAGGACCCTATAACATGGGTCTCTGTTCGGTTTTGGAAACATTGACAACATATAAAGTTAAACGATGTATTAAAAATTGAACGCTTAGATAATTCCACGCCAATGTACCGATGGCTATAATAGACTAACATTTGGTGCCTTTATCTAAACGAAAAATGACAAAGAACTATCTGGATAGCATTAACAGAATGCTGCTATCATAATGTCATTAAACGAAGACAAAAAAACAAAAAACAACAACAACAAAAAACAAAGCATCCGCGAAACGCATGAAAGCCAACTAGTTCAGAGACCAGTAGTAATGAATAAAGCCAGTCTAGTGAACGTAAGAAGAAGTTTGACTCTGTTTGAGTTGCAGAGTACATTGATAGTGACATATTTGGATACGTATTTACTGAACATAACAACTTGTCTATATTTACCTCTTTTGGATCCCTTTCTCTTTTTCTTGAGTCATTCACTGGAGTATATACTAACGCAGTCTCCCCTGCGCTTGTAGATGAAATGCTACAGCAACCGTCGTCACTTCTCAACTGTTAATGAAACAGAGACTCTGATATTAATACGATGATACCAGTTAACATAAATAGTATTTCACTTTCTGTTTCTGACCTCGTGTTTTGTTCTCCTCAAGAATCTGTCAATAATGTAATCTTTAAGTCTTCTGGGAGTCTGATCAAATACCAAAGTGGAGTTAACTTCAAAATATGTCCTCAAATTAAAAATACTGAATACAGTACATTGTCAACAGTAAAGAAAGAAAAAAAAAAAAGGAAGGAAGGAAAGAAACATATAAAAGAATAAGAAGAAAGTTACAAGACAAAACAAAAGATAAAAGATTATGATAGTTGCATTTGTTTTGCATGCAGTTTACCTTAATAGCTTTCCTCAATACGTGCCGCGTCGATTTCTTTTTTTTCAACAAAGGGGTAGCATCCTCAGCGATCTTTTAGCAAGGAAAAAAATAACGAAAGTCATGCAGCCTCAAAATTGATAGATAATAGCCTTGAGCCTTCAATTATTGTTACTTACTTCTCTGTTGTGCTTGAAATCTTCTTGTGATTCCTTTACTTCCACAGAGTTTGAAACGTGAACAACACCATTGACAGATTTTACAGCAAAATGAGACGGAATGTTGTCGTCCGGCAAAAGGTTGTGACTGCCATCGCAGTCGTAATTGGAGTCTGATATACGATCGGAATCGGAAGAAGTACTGATTGTAGAGTATTCGTCGGTGAGAAAGTTAGAGGAGTATTTGCTGGAAACAATTTTGCTGTCACTTCTATTTTTGATTGTTTGGCACTCGTTTCCTTTGTGGTATGTATCCTTGCTTGTAAAGCACTTTTGGTCAGTTGATACACTTCGGGATTCCTCAACCTCGGAAAAAAGCGATTTGGAGTATAAGGCATCATTTTAAAAAAAAATTTTTTTGAAAAATTTGCAGCAATATTTGATCACCTTTCTCTTGAAATGAATGGTTGTTATCCTTACCTGGATATCAAGGTTTCTCAAATGGCGGTGCCAACAGTCGTAAACTGCTCGGGTTTCCCCTTCTGATACATTTTCAGGACCATAGACGAACTCAGCTAGCTTCCAGAATTTACCATTACGTTTTCTCGAGTCGCCTTTTGCGGGCTGTAAGTCAGGATTGTCCCTTACTATCTGAACAATTCTCTGTACATCAAGCGATCTTTTTTTCCGTTTCTGAAAAAAGGAAAGTAACAGTTTTTTACAGTTCGTTTGGAATGAAACTGTTCTGGTGTTTAACCTTAGAATAGGGAAAAAATATATATTTATGTAGCTGTGTAGTCAGCCTAACCAACTTATTGCACTTACCTTAACACGGGGCATCTTTGCTTGAATCGAGCATGAATGGCATCGCTGATATTCCTTTCAAGTGAAATACTTACTGCTCATTCTGCAGTGGTAGGAGCAGCAAGCCGATCTTAGGTATGCAATAGTTGCCAAAAGATAGTAAGAACTATAGAGTAGCTTGACAGTGATTTCTGTGCGGGTCAAGTGCGAATGATGCTATGTTCTCATTGCCCTACTATACATATAGTTGTAAATGCTTAATTAGTAGCTTATCGCTTCTTAAAGATATGACTGTCTTTTCACTAAGACAATTTAAACTAGCTTAAATACGACACCGGAAATAAGGCAAAGTTAAACTACCTAGCAAGATGGTTTAAATTGTACTACCAAATAAATGGGCCAATCACAGTGTTATTCTTGAAAGGTGAACGTCGCATTTAAAAAACTGACACCTTCAGGAATTTTACGCAAGTTAACTAATCAGGGTTTGGATAGATGCCTATTATCGTGTGACTACCTGTCCCCATTCTGGTACGCCTATAGATAACGTGATGACAAGTAACAAGGTGCAGATAAGCTTGCTGCAATTAGAAATGAAAAAAACTTTTATTTTATTTTAATTAAATCGTTAAAAGAAAACACTTGTTCTGAATCTTGTGTAAAATAGTATTATTCGACCTCGACATAATACTCGACCCTAGACACTTGACCAAAAGACAAACTCATGTAAGATTCATGTGAATGTTGACAAAAAAATTGACTGGATATCGACCACACACGGTCATTCTTTTGACGAAGTCATATTCCAACTTCTCAGTACTGTGTTCTATCAACATATTTATTCCAAGAAAGGTGGTTTATTTTGCGGGTTCATTGTGTTTATTGTTCTATTACTGCCATACAAAGTCTCATTTATAGAGGTAAACAGCAATATTCTTTAGAGAAGAAAAATCGTGGTTCATTATGATTGGTTAATGTTGACACTTTTGTTCGTTGATGATGAAAAGGCAATGGAAAATAACGAAAGTTTGAATTCGGCGTTAAGTGCAAAAATCTTTTGAATTGAGGGCGTCGAAAACATAAGAAAAAATCTCGGAAAAATTCTAAAAGCCTTTGCACTGGGCTAAGTGGTGTAGCGAGCGTTTGGTTATTGACTTTCGGGTGTTTAAGTTGAACCGTATAGAAGTTATTAAACTTGGAATTCGGCGAGCGTGTCTGAAGTGGACTTCGCGTGAGTTGAAGTGTCGGATGTCATTTGCGGAACGGACCAAGTTCGGAGTCTTTTTTCGAGCATTTTCGACATGTTTTTAGACTGCAAATATCTTGCACTGGGTTTTTTTTTCGTTGTAGCGTGTAGTGAAGGAAAAACAAGTGAAAATGGAACATCCGGCGAAGAGTTATTCAAGTTTGAATTCGGCGTTAAGTGCAAAAATCTTTTGGATTGAGGGCGTCGAAAACATAAGAAAAAAATATCGGAAAAATTCTAAAGACCTTTGCACTGGGCTAAGTGGTGTAGCGAGCGTTTGGTTATTAATTTTCGGGTGTTTAAGTTGAACCGTAGAGAAGTTATTAAACTTGGAATTCGGCGAGCGTGTCTGAAGTGGACTTCGCGTGAGTTGAAGTGTCGGATGTCATTTGCGGAACGGACCAAGTTCGGAGTCTTTTTTCGAGCATTTTCGACATGTTTTTAGACTGCAAATATCTTGCACTGGGTTTTTTTTTTCGTTGTAGCGTGTAGTGAAGGAAAAACAAGTGAGAATGGAACATCCGGCGAAGAGTTATTCAAGTTTGAATTCGGCGTTAAGTGCAAAAATCTTTTGAATTGAGGGCGTCGAAAAAATAAGAAAAAATCTCGGAAAAATTCTAAAAGCCTTTGCACTGGGCTAAGTGGTGTAGTGATAGTCCGTTGCATGATTTTCTAGGAATTCGGTTGAATCGTACAGAAGTTATTAAAATTTAAATAGTCGGTTATTCCAGTGAGATGCTAAAATGTTTCTAAGTGTCGCTGGCTGCTATTATGCGGAGCCAAAACCATTAAAAATTATGCTATTAGATTTTTTTAGAAAGAAAGCATGTTAGATTCCTCACCGAAATGGAGTATTTTAAAATCAGTATATAAATCAGGAGAATTTTGGTAGCACTTATTAATATCTAACTTGACCTCTGCGAATGTCCGGCTGAATGTCCGGCTAACTTCAGCGTCATAAATAATCTTACCTCAACCATATCGAAAATACTGCAAACTAGTCAGGGCATGCTTTGTGGAGAAAAATTTAATTAAGGGATTCGCGCGGGATTTCGCGGGAAACTTTACGCGCCAATAACTACTTGAATGAAACTGCGTCATTACTCAAAATTTCGAGGCCGGAAGGTAAGCAGAAAACACGCTACAATTCAAGATAAATCAAGAGCCATACAAGTTTAGCTGATTTTAAATCGTAAGTTTTTTACTTAAAGCTAGGTTTATGGCCCAGTTTTGAAAGTATTAGTTTAGTCATAAAGCTTAAGACTTTTTTAAAGTCAAAGCAAAGCAAAACATATGATATTTAATTGAATAGATATAGAGAAGCTGGAAAAACGTTTTCAATTATTATTCGAATTTGAATTTCAATATTCTACTAAACTAAGACACAACAAAATAATTAGTTTATAAAGCAAGTTGTTCAAGGTTTTTTGTTTCAAGTAAGCAGCACTATAAAAGCCGTTCAATGCATCAATTATTCAAAAATTATCTTTGAAATACCTACATTAAAAATGAAGCAATATTTTAAACATTTCTAGATTTTGTTTAAGGATTAAATGCCGAAAAATTATTAATTGCTCGCTGTTTTTTATTTTATTTATTTATTAACTTTTTTGGGAATATAATGTTTTGCATAGCATCTTCACTTCGGACTGTTTGCTTCAGATTCCATGAAAAATATCCGTTTAACTCACCAATACGTAGACGAATTCCTCTCTTCCAATAAGGTAAATAGATAAAGTGACCTCCTTGAGTCTTTTTGATCGATAGAAGTTCAAACATTTTCAAGCTATCTCTGTATTTCTATGTCGACTGGGAACTTGCTCGACAGAAGTGATTGCAAACGCGCCACAAATTAGAGTGTTTGACATGATGTCGTAACGCATTTGCACGGTTCACACTTGCCACGATTCTATCAAAAAGAAAATTCTTTATTTGCTGAATCTAGATAGAGTACTAAATACTGCTAAATTATGCTAATCCTATTGTTTTCTATTATTTAATTAGCACTATTTACTACTAAATAGTGCAAAATTAATGCATCTTTTCGAAGTCTTTTTATCTTTATCTATTTATTTGTCAAAAGAATAAAGACAGACATGAAAAAGTAAAGGGGATGGAATTTAAAGCAAAATTCGCATCAGCTTTGCGGAAAGGAATTTAAAGTTTTTTGTTCTCGAACACTGAAGACACCATGAAGGGAAGAGGCCTTCATGCTCTTTTGTCGCGAACTATTCCGAGTTTTTAAACCCACCCAGCAGTGAGCCTAAAGATTGGTGCTTTTTCTAGCTCTCTGATTGGTTATAACATGAATATTATTGTTACAGTTATATTTAGCTTTCGATCTGTAAACCAATCAGCCGCAGACGCTTTTGAAATAACGCTACGATTGGTGCTTTATTTTATTTTTACATTTATTTTATTTTATTTATTTATTTATTGATGTATCGTTTAGCAGAGATAGTTCAAAGAGAGCCCTGCTAAAAAAAAATATTTTTAAATTAATTAAAATTTGTTTATTTATTCTAACAATATTAAAGCAGGGATGTATTATTTAGCAGAGCTAATTCAAAGAGGAGGAATTTTTCGCAGGAATCTGTTCTATAGCCCTCGTCTCCCCATTCGTTTGTAAAAATTCCCTAAGGAGTGCCACATCGTTCTGTGTCTTTTTTCAAGTGTTTTCGTTTTCGCTCTCGATAAACTCAGTGATTCAGTCGATTTGAGCAAATCTTGAGCAACAACCTTCCATGTTTAAGAACTTTTGACCACAAACACTCAAACGCAAGCTGACACTTTCTGCACGAAGCGCGGGAAAACTCGATACGATGTTTTTCACTAGTGAAGAATATCGTATAGCCAATCACAGTGCTGATACGATGTTCTTCACTAGTGGAGAAAAACGTATAGCCAATAGGATCGCTTCTCGTTTTTGTGATATGATTTTTATCAAATAGCTTGCGAACATGTAAACCATTTATATACACTCAATTGAAGAATCGTTGTCGGGTTCAGAAACATAGAACATGAAAGCTGAGACCGAAATGGCACATAAGAAATGACATGAATACATTAGTTTATTCATTTTAGAATGCCAAACGGGAGCATATTAAAAACAGTGGATGATGCCACGTGTCGCTGGTCACAGCATGCATCTAATTAATGTACTTCCAATGTGCCATTTCGGTCTAAGCTTCTATGTTCTATGTTTCTGAACCCAACAACGAATCTTCAATTGAGTATATACACTTGATTGCAGAAAGGTTGTAGTAAACAGTTATAAAATATCATTATTTCACCACAGTTCTGCCCATTCAATTTCCACATTTATTATCTATGGGGGCTTGAAGAACCCAACAAAAATGACCGCTCGCCAACATGATTGGCTTCATAGCTCAGTTGGCAGAGCATCACACCGGCATCGCGGAGGTCATGGGTTCGATTCCCGTTGAAGCTTGAAATCACTTTTTCAAGTCTTTCTTTACAGCGTTCGCTTAGATCGCTCATTCACTGTGATGATCAACACATCTATCAGTATTCCACCACAGTTCTGCCTATTCAATTTACACAAATATCTAATAAGATGCGAGATATCATAAGAGACGCAGATTTTAGAACATGCGTAAATACGATTGCTTATCCTCTACATTTTACATACTTTTTTAATTTGACTCGTGAATTCTTCGTTTGCATAGTGGCCGTCATAGCCGCCATGTTCGAAGAATTAGACCAAAGATTTTTCAATGAATTCTTTTGTTATATATTCCAACATGGCGGACATTCCTTTTGTTATTGTGCTCTCTTATATAATTCCAATCTCACTAAATAACTAATGTTCTATTTTCGTATGTCAACGTTCTTGCAAGTAGGTGTATATATACCAAAGAAGCGCACGAGTGTATCAAATGTTGTTCAGTATTTTAAGGGAGGCTGATGTTAGTTTTGTCGTATAACAAGTTACCTTTATGTTAATGCAATCAGCGAAAGATCACTACAATATATGTAATTTTGCTAAACTTTGTCTACATGCGTTTATCCCGACATATTTTCTTCTGTGTTTGCATTATTTACGCATAATATAACACATTTCAAGCAACAGTAAGCAACATAATGATAATGATGTTGATGACGATGTATGGACTGGGCAGGGGTTCCACGTGGAGCCCAAACCGCAGAAGGAACATCAACCGAAACATGTCAGAAATCCTTCACCACTGAAATGTTTTTTGAAGCAGCTGTATATAGTCAAAAAACGTTCTCGTCGACCAACTCAAGCCTACACGACTGGACCGAAATGAACTCTACGTAGCAATCATTGAAGCCGAGTTGACTCCATAATTTTATCTGACTAGTTATGCCTGGTTTACAGCACGAACCTTCGTAGGCGAGCGGGTAGACTTGCCCCCAAGTCAGCCTCTCTTGTTTCCCGGTGTTTTTTTTAAATTCGAGCAAAGTCAAATTCGAAGTCGCGCGCCAGTAAAGACAAAACAAAGCTGGCGGCGAACTTTTCGAAAGACTAGCGAGCGGGAAGTGTTGAAGGAGACGTTTTTTAAATGCCTTCATATTTTGGAACTGGAAGTACTTTGTTTTTGCTTCCCTAAACTCAAAGACATGCATTTGATGGATTGTTTCTCGCCATAATTATCTTATTACTAGCGGGAACAATTTATTCAGAACGAATATTTAACCATATTTTTCTTTCCCATATTACTCACTTTCGGTCCAGTCGCGTAGGCTAGAGCCCGTCAACGACAACGTTTTGAATTGACGGTATATACACCTAACTGCAAGAACGTTGTCATGTAAAAATAAAAAAATAAAAATTACACATTTCTTTTCATTTTTGAATAATGGAACGACATGAAAAGTATGAGATATTACTGAACAAAACGTTTTATCAATAAAACTTTACTGGGTTTTCAGAGGAAAAACTGTGTAAATGTTAACTGGTGTTTAGCGACGGCACCTTTTAAAACTTGAGTTTTGTTTACTTTTCCTAGTGTAAACATTTTACCCTATAATTTTAAACGTAGTTTATATCTTTATGATCAGCCATATGTTTTTACGGATAAACTCAAAATATTTCCAATTCTTTAGGAAATTGGTTTACAATTCAGGAAGGGACTTCCGCAACATTTTGTCTGACGTTTTAAGTCAAGCTCGGACATTTTGAATATTAATGAGTAAGTGACGTCATCATCGTCATCTGACATCGATACTGACTATTTAATAGTGTTCCGTTACTTTATCAGTCATATTGAGTGATCTAGATGACTGTTCAATATAGATCGAGCTAGACTTATAGAAATTTTATCTTTCAGGTGCTGACAATTATTGTTTAGAAATATTGGAACGAAAGAAGATACCTTTCACGACGACATCTTGAGCGAGAAAACATGAAAAGCAGGACTCAATTCATTCTGATATTTTCAGTATTTGTGGTACGTATTTTTGAACATTTCAATAAGTATTTTTGTAGCATTTCAGTACGTAGATACTAAAGCTCTTTTAAGTTACGACGTATTAATTTGTGCGTAGCTGGTGCTACTGGCAGCATTTTGTTTGAAGAAAAATTATAAATACAAAACCCGGCGTTTGGTTAAAAAATACTAAAAGTTCGAGATATATTTCGTGATGACAGTTTAAAAGACAAATCTTACTAATAACGATGAGACGTTAATTCAAGAAATTCTTTAGTCATTTGTATCGTAGATTATCTTTTAAAAAAGTAATTGCAAATGAGGCACAAATTTTTTAATTGACGCAGCAACGATTTCTTTTGTAATTATCTATTTCAGTAGCACCTTTTTGGGCTGCATCTTAATTTTAGTTGCTTTCTTGTCTCTCTCTCTCTCTCTCTCTCTCTCTCTCTCTCTCTCTCTCTCTCTCTCTCTCTCTCTCTCTCTCTCTCTCTCTCTCTCTCTCTCTCTCTCTCTCTCTCTCTCTCTCTCTCACACACACATTCATCTCTTCCTTTCCTCCTTCTCAGTTCCTTCTTAGTTTCTTTCCCTCTTTTTTTTCATTCCTTCTTTTTTGGCTTTCGATCTAACTTTTTCGTTTCTTCATTATTTTCATTTCTTTTTTTTTGTTAAAAATTTTGTTTAAAACAAGTCGCATACAAGAGAATTGTAAAGTTTCCGGGTATAAAGAAGATAGTCAAAACGCAGTTGTCGGAAAAATATATCTCATTAACAAGAGCTTTTTTTCGAGAAACTGTTTTATTCAACCCAAAATGCCTGTTGTCTGCAATTTTACTGTCGAGAAGAGAGAACTTGTAGAGGAAAAAGTCAAATACTACTCTATCTAGATGACAACCACCAAGATTTCCTAATTTTCATCTAGAAGCAATTTCACCAAAGAAAAAATCATTCACTAAACTCAAAAAGCTGTTTGAGTTTTCATGTGAAACATAACAATTAATAATGGTTGCTAGCTTTAGACAGGAACAAAGCAACTTGATTAATCAGTATACTTCTCGTTGGTATCGTCTATTCATAGTGTTCCGGCCACGTTTGGGGTTGAGTATCAGGATCTCTCGAGAAAGATCCCACGAGCTACCTATTTAAAAACTAAACACAACGTTTAAAAAAAAAAATTTTCTACTTTTAGTATTGACCGATTTATCAGTCGAGATATTTCAAACCCTCTGAATCACAAAAAGATAGAAAATCCAATATCAGTTGTTTCAATTTATTTCTAATCTATTATCATTCTATTTTAACATCGAAAAATAAAAACCCTTTAATTTTACTTCACTTGAAATCTATTGCCTTTATATGCTAACGAAAGACAGTAATTTGTGAATATTTAATAGCTTACATTATTTCATAATTTAACAAATATCTTATAATACGATTTTATTTATTTATTTAAAAACCACGAAGCAAAATGATGTCATTAGGTTTCGACTCCATTTGTAATGTTTTTTCTTGATTTATTAGCATTTCATTAATACTTTCATAATGTAACATCTATCTTTTTATCTAAAAGCCTTAATTTTAAATTCCTTTCTATTATTTTCTCTTTCACTAGAAAAAGATCATTCATTATCATTGAGTTTACATTACAATCATTCAATTACTTTTTTTCTATCGTCACAAAAAGATTTCTTTTAACTTCTCATTTTTACCATTTAGCCATCTATATTTTCCTCTCCATAAATATAATACCTGACTCATTGCTCTTAATAGTTTGAACAATTTCAGGGCATTCTATCTACAAAATATAACGTCAACATGCTCTCAACTTTCATAGAATATTGGTTCTCTTGACTTTTACGATATAAAATTCAATATCGACGATTTCTCGTCTCATTTTCAATGACTTAACAGCTTCGAGGGGGTTTTCTCCGCTAATTTCAATCCAATTCGTCACGATCTGTGAGTTAGCCGTGCCCTGGCTTAGATCAGCCCAGAGGTTGTTTCAGCAGTATTGATCAATAAAAATTGATGTTTGAAGCAAGTTTTAATTATTTATATGGTTGTTTTCAGGTGCCCATCTTGACTCAAGTTACAGATACATCAATCAAAGGTAAATAGATATATCGTAGAGACTAATTAATTGTAAAGATGTTTTGTTCAATTTGATAAAAAATCTTTCCATGCGATTTGAGTCTAGATTCTCATGGTGTTTTTTATCCCATTTAGTCAATTTTTCTTTCTTCTTCTTTTTTTTTTCTTTCTCCTTATTTTCATAGTTTCTTTTTAATTCATTCTTCTCATAAAATTTGGTTAGATTACTTTCTAAATTACAAATTATCAGTATCAAATCTTACAAAGCCAAAGAAAAAAAACACAAAAAAACACAAATAAATTGACTAATTAAATTAACTAACTAAACAACCAAAAGAAAGAAAGAAAGAAGTGAAAAAGAAAAGAAACAGAGGCACTTGGCGATCATGAACAAGTCTCTCTCTGCTTCCTTTTCTAAGGGCTAGAAACATAAACGAGAAAATTTTGGTCGAAGCACCTTTCAGTGCCTTCGAGTCGCCAAACTTTTAAAATTTAAACTACAAATACAATCCAATGCCTTCGTTGAAAGAAACACTAATAGAATGATTGGGAAATCAAGTGTGACATAGCTGTAGCACACTCACCTCTCACCTCTGCGGTCTCAGGTTCGATTCCTGGACTCGGCGTACATGTGTGTACAGCCTGTTTGCTCTCTCCCTTGATTCGAGGGTTTTTCTCCTGGCTGTCTGGTTTTCCTCCCTCCACAAAACATAACAAGATAAGAGAGAATTATTTTCGTATTCAAGCAGTTAGCGCCAAAAAATGTTTTCTTGAAGAAAGGTTTGTAGTTTGTACAAGGCTAAAATCTTGTTATTCAGAAAGTTTAACTTGTTTGGAAGTGGAGATGACCGATGGAATCAAAGTGTTGACCCAAAGCAAAACTTTTATTCGAAAAAGATTTTTAGGCCTTCATTTGCTTATTTCCCATGCATTCTCTATAATAAAAAGCCTGACAAAGCTACATTCTAACACAAATGCAACAAAACATCTTCGTACAATTGAAAATACCGCTTCAAACAAGCATTTTATCGTAGTACATCAGTTTCTAACTGTTAAAAAAAGGTTTTGAGTGTTAACCCAAAACGAAAATTGGGATCAATACTCATACTAAAGTCTAGCTTTTGGCGCTTTTTGCCATTATTGCTCGTTATTGAAAATTAAATATCAACATTCAGGGAGTAACCCGTGCCCTGACTTAGATCAACCAAGAGATTGTTTCAGGGTTCGATATGTGAGCGCTAAGATTCGGAATCGCCCGTAACCAAAACAAAGACTCAGTCCTCAAAAAAAAAACCTATTATAACGTCACATGATTAATTGCTTGGATGATCATACTGTCTTCTCAGTTTGTATTACGTTCGTTTCAAGGAAGCTAATTAAGAAAAGAAATCAAAAAATAATAAATAATCCATTTTCTTTACCTAATGACGGAGGTGAGATTTTCTAGAACATGCATGGAGTAATATTGATGGGCATATTTTTAGTTTTGCAGCACGAATTTCATATCGGATCCAAAATAAATGACTAGGATACTTTGGCTGGCAATTACATTCAACTGTTGTTTTTTAAGACACTAAATCAAAAATATTTTGCTAAAAAATCTTTATTTTTTGCATAATGAGTCTTAATATCTGCAAGTTGACATGCAAGAAGTACAAGAATCAGAACGCATTAATTTTGGAAAAAGACAATTCTTTTTCTTTTTCGATTCTCTTTTTTGTGTATATTTTAACAAAAAACTTGGTTGGAGAAACGACTACGAACAAATGCACCGCAAACATCCTCTTGCGAATTTAACTACGCAAAGACAAATAAATAAAATGTCGAAAATAAATAAAACATTTTGTTTAATTCTGGAAAAAAAAAACCTTGCGAGTCACAAAGTTAAGTCTGCGTTCTTCTAGAGCGAGTTTGAGTGTAATTTTAAAGTAGTTAGGATCTAACCGCCAGTTTCGAAGACATTGTTTTATAGCTATAATAGCTTTGACGTCGGTTGTAAGAAGGTTTCACTCATTAATGTAATTTGGCATTAGTTAATTAGCTTCCTTATTCGGTTGAAAGGAAAACAAGCGAGCAGACCCTTTGACCTCAGGTTTTTTAACTATTCTACTAAGTTTTCAACCAGATTGAAGGACTTTGATTTGAGATTTACTACATTTACTAACAAGAGCTCTATTGCAGTGGCCAAAAAATATTCATGTCGAACTGAAATACTAGGATTGCCCGCCTCGTTCATTCCCCTCAATCTATTGAATGACATTAGCCCTTCTTTCCCAGGTTCTTCTATGAGCATGTATCTCTGAAGAAATATTTTGATACTGTTATAACAAATATTCGGTACAGCGGTTTACGTATGAGATTGATGAAGCGTGGGGAGTGGGGAGTGGGTAGAGTTGAAGACGATAGTCTGAAAAACCGTCGATTTGTTTTTTAATCCAAAAGTTTAAGTTTGATTTTTTTAAATTCCACGGGTTACCCAAGCTAGGCTAAGATTTCTTTAATTTTTACATTTTGACGATTTTATCGAGTAAGTATCGCCATACATTTCTTATGACATGTCACCGCAGAAACCTAGCTTGGGCTACCTATGAAAAACTATAACAGGAATCGACTCGGACGGTGCAGCCAGATTTTACAACTTGTTAGTATCGCTGCTAAAGAATTTTTTTGCCTCGTCTCGAAAAAACAACTGAGTACCATTCAAGTTTGGATGAACCCTTCCTCGCTCAGTCTATTCGTCTAAGGCGGGGGAGGCGGAGGAGCACAGGCGCTCCCAATTTTTGGTCATGAATTTACTATGTAACTTCGCATTTTGTGACGAAAGTATAAACTTGTTCAGCGTATATGACTAATCAAGAAAAAAGAATATTTTTACGTTCTTTTTTTGAACAAGTTCCTAATTGGAACCAACATTCTGGACTGACAAAAGATAGACCTGGTTAAACCGGAAAAACTGGTTTCGATAATTAGACAAGAAAAAATATAGTCAAAAAAATTCAACGAATTAGTGAGCTCTGATTAAAGGTATATTTTTGGTCTTTCGACTAAGATAAGGATACACTGTTTACTGTTTACGAGGGAAGGAGAATGTTTTCAGATGAATCCGAGGATTTCGTGATCAGCCACCTCCACTTTTCAATCCGCTTCGCTGGCTTTGTCCCTCCGGGGTTGGGAATCCTGGAAATAGAAACTATTTCCGCAGCCTTTTTATTGCAGAAAGAAATTAACCAATCTGTTCAAATAAACCGACCTTACATTATTTTGTACGTTCACTGCAACATCATTACGTCTTAAGGGCACGCACTTTAGCTCTAATACTTTCATTTCCCGTCTTAGTCTTAAAGAACTAAAATCTGCTTGAAAATATCGAGAAAATTTTGATCTTAAGATAAAATAACTTTTGATCTTAAGATCTACTTTCCGACTTTCTCGACACTTCAGAGAGGATTCATACGTAACATCTATATCAATCAATCAACAAACTTTACTGATTTGACGAGGGTAACACTACATAGCAAACGGTGTCCGTATTGATATACGACTGAAAATGAGCCGCGGAAAAGGACCAAAATAGCTGAGTCCCGAACGTATTGGCCTATTGAAGTAAAATCTAAGTGCACCTGAAAGGTGTGCTCCGAATAAAAGATCTGGGTTTTTGTCGCCCTATTATTTGCCTTGTCCATGTGACGTCCCTAACTCAAGGATTTCTATTCTACGTCTAAATATTTCGCGACTCGACATCAACAAGCCGATTCAAGCACGTCAGAGCTTTGGAAATCCCTAACAGGGCTTCTTCAAAACGAAATGTAATAAGATAGAAATAAATTCGTTGACTTCCAATAAGATATAATTGAAGAGAATGTTAGAAATTATCGCGAAGAAAAAGGTTTGCTACGATAGGCTATAGTATGATCATTTACTTTAGGGCCGATATTTACAGAAGCGTTTCAAAGAGAACTCATTTGTTCGAGAGGCTCTTGTTTAGCTCGAACACAAGTAAATTAAACTCAAGCTGTTTATCTTTAGGAGGGGATTTTTTCGATGATATTCAAACGTTAGTGAAATCAGCCCCCGCTGGGATCCTCCACTAGCAACAATTGTAAATTTGAGCGGCATTTGCTAATGAGCTCCATATTCGAGTGAATTTTTTTTGTACCATTTTAAAAACAAATGAACAAAACACCTCCCTGGCTAGAAGAATAGCTTTTCACATATCTTTTTAAACGACCATTGTCCCCCTTTTTAAAAAAAGTTGAATTGAATTACGTTTGAGGATTTCGTTAGACGTAGTTTTCATATCCTGTTCAGGGAATAGAATTGAAACTGTGGTGATTTAATTCATATAGTTTTCCTCTCCATCTCTCAAAGCGTAGAGATCTTTCTACGCTCTATGAGTCGGCTAGACTCATTTTCTCATCTTTTAAGACTCACTAAGAAGAATGAGGTTCCTATGTATAAAATTAGCTGTCAAGTTGTTCTGTTTCTTCTGCATTATTAAAATCAAAGTAGCTTCTCTTCAAGGAAAGGATCCAAATAACCAAGCAACCTTAAGCGGTAAGAAAATGATACACTTACTTTAAGCGGACTCAGTTCTTCTTCTCATTGAGTGCTTCTAAGACAATTCTTTTTTATCATTGGCTTAATTTGGCATCAAAAATAATAGTTTTCCAGAGTATCTTGACACCTTTTTAGACTTCAAGCGTTTTCAGCCAGTTTGTGAAATGTGAAAAATCTCTCTTGAAGTCTAAAAAGTTCCAATCTAGAATTTCTTATTAGAATTTGGATCAATATCCTATTTTTCTTCGCTTCTTCCTAAACTACTTTTTCATCTATGACACAAAAAGGGGGGAAAAATAATAAATTGATAAACAGCATATCAACTTACGCAATTTCGTTAAGAATATATCCTTAGAAATTAGCGTAGCTAGTGTTTGGCTTGCGGCGATTAAAGACGGTAAACGAAGAGAAAAGATTAAAATATCCAATTCGTTTAACATTAAAGTAAGTTTTAATGTAAAATTCAAACAGTCATTCAGATATTTGGCACGAAAAAAAAGATACATAAAATCTTTCTGTATCGAATAAATTGAAAATTTTTAATATTTTGCAATATTTTAAAGTCGAAAAGTACAGTATGTGTTAAATAACTTGTATGAATTTCTATTAGTAAGTACGAAAATGTAACGAATTAAGAAAAATGATAATTATTATGATCATGACTTTAATAGTTATTGCATAGGTCTTTATGTTTTTCAACTATTCCACACACCCTATAAATTTTCACTCTTCTAGCATGTCACGAAAAATCTTAGATGACGAGAAGTCAAAAAAAATTCGAACAGTTGAATGGTATTATTGAGGAATTTCAATACCTGCAGAGTTTACGCTGCGGGCTAACAAAGTTACTTCCTCGTTAAGGAAAAACACAATTTAATTAAATATGACTTTTTTTAGAGAGGATGTTGGTCTGTTCATTTATTGAATTTCTCTTTTTAAATTGTATGCGAAAGCGTTTTTCCTCAATTGAATCGTCTCTTTTGTTATGCAATATTATTTAAGAAAATTCTTAACTCTCTTGAAAGAAAAAAGGAGCAGCAAAAAAGGCACTTTAATTGCCGGAAAAAGTGTTTTTAACATAAAATATCGTCCGCCAGTGACATGGAAATTCGTAGACATTATTATATATATATATATTGGAAGTATAAACCTTGATATCTCCAAGATGCATTACTCAAACCATTTAAAAATATCTTACCATTCAACCTTTTAATTCATTTATAATCAATGCTGAACATTTTTAGTTAGGTACTTTAACTCAAAAATGTAATCTGTAAAAGCCAAAACCTCTTGATGTTCAGAACATGGGACTTTAATTAACTCAGAATAAGCTGATAATCATTGTTTTATAGATAAAAGCTGGTGCAGTGTACATTCGATTGAAGAACCTTTAGTTTTATGACAGTATCATTTAACGGTCACCCCCCCCCCCTTTTTAGAGGGTATGAGGATGGAGAGAATCTTCAAGCTGAATGAATGTACACACGTAATTACAACGAAATGCTCTTTAGAATGTTTTTAATTAGCTAACTCTAAATGAACCACCCTCTTCTATTGGGGGATCATTTCCACCGCTTAGAAGTAGAAAAAGAAACTCAATTTATTTTTTCTTAAATTTACGATAGGTTTAGATGATTCGTAACCGCTTTCAAAACTGTGGTCAGCACTTAGTTTTCTGTCTTGTTTGTTTTTTAATTAATTTTTTCACGCTTGTTGCATGAACATTGAATATTTATTGATTCACACACATAAATATATACATAAGTATTCACAGGAGTAATTTTAATGAATAATGAAAAGAAAGTTGAAACTAAATTAGTTATAAGAGAAAGAGCTAATTTATGGTGTGTGTGTGGTTGTCGAAATAGTTAAAACTTTTGTTTTCTAGTTCATATATATATATATATATACTGTGGTTTGCATAAACTTTGACCATTTGTGCATATATAAAAGTATATCAAAAGTATATCAGAAATTATGGGACATGATCCCTGATATTTTTTTACTAATTGTCTATCACTAGGACTTTCTAGAAAAAATATCAAGGATGATATCCCATAATTTCTGATATACTTTTAATATGCTTGTATATATATATATATATATATATATATATATATATGTTAATTTTGTTGGTTATTTTCATACATTTATTGATTCATAAATTCTTTGATATCAATTCGATAATAAAAAAATGCGACATTAAAGGCACTGACACAATGTTGCTGAAGTAGGATAGTTTATTTCCACTTCATCAACGTTGCGTGCAACAAATTTCGTCATGTGTCATGGCTCGCAACATCAACTGCATGCAAGATTGCGCGCAATGTTGTACCCCGTGTCCGTAGCTTAATTTCTTTAAATTTGATTTTTTATTATGTAAAGTTTTAAGAACATGCATAATTCCGCAATGTTCTTCAATCAAATTATGAATTTGTTTTTCATATATGTTTGTATAGTTTTGTAATTCATTTGTTTGCGGTTTATTGGCATGCTTTATTAGTATAGCCCACACTTTTACAAACAAACATGAATAAAGAATCACCAACATAAAATATAATTTTCCTTATTCCCAAGGCTGCGTGATCTTTAACTTCGAAAGTCCCCTTCAAAGATGGCACTTATCAGGAGAAGCCTTCAACAACCAACCAGTCTTCGGGGGTAACAGTATTGCTATTGGTCACTATGGCAACTGGCTAATCGATTCCAATAGTAATGCTACGTCACCATGTCAGAAAAGTAGGACTGTGATTGGAGGATCCCTTAAGGGGTTGATGACGTCACCTCCCTTTCAAATACGAGCTTCAAACTTGACTTTTTTGATCGGAGGTAAGACACTGAAGATTTCTTTTGCAAAGACTTTTTAATTTTTTCAATCATTTTCAATTTTTCAGGATATCTTTTCATTATCTATGCTCGCCTAATATTCCAGTGTTGTATAGTCCATTCTTGAGTTCCATATTACCACTTTTTTTCTATGATCACAGACTCATTTACTCAGGATTAGCTTCGCATCAGTGTCTAAATATTTACAAATGCCAACAGTAAAGTAAAAAATCGAATACTGTAGACAACTTGAACAATACAACAAACACTTTGAAATGGTTTTCACAGCAGCCATGTTGGATGAATTTAACAAAACATTCGTCACTACGATTCCTATTTACGAATATTTTGACGCTGAAATGAGGTTAAGCCTGAGTGAACGAGTCTATTTTCAAGGAACACAGTGGTATTTTAAAATCCAGATTTTTTTATTATTGAAAATGCTACAAAATTTAACCGTTATGAGATATTTTTTAGGAGGATGCAATGCTTCAAAGGTGAGGGTCGAGTTGCTTGTTGACAACAAAACGTTGTTTGAAGAAACTGGTAACTGTAAGGCGTCCTTGGTCCGTAAATACTGGGACGTTAAGGGACATCAAGGGAAAGTTGCGCAAATCAGAATTGTGGATGACAGCCTTGATGACGTTTGGGGATATATTGCCTTTGACGACCTACGTTATGCTGCTGAATGTGAAGGTAACGATAATGAGAATAGCTACATGGGGTAGATGGATGGATGGATGGATGGATGGATGGATGGTAGAATGGACGGATGGATGGATGGATAGATGCTTAAAGGAATAGATGAATTGAAGGATGGGATGTAATAGATGGAAGGATGGGACGTAATGGATGGGAGGATGGGATGTAATGGATGGAAGGATGAGATGTAATGGATGGAAGGATGGGATGGCTAAATGTATAGCAATGGATAATAGATAAAATGATATATTCTCCATTAGATAAATGGATATAAAGGAATATCTCAGTCTACATGTTTGTCTTTTTTTATCAGAACTACAGTCATGTTCAGTCAATCAATCGCTGTGTCTCGAAGGGAAAGAAATGTCAAAAGACTTTGCTTGTTTGTGTCAGTCAAACCCTCTCAAATCTTTACCATGTAAAAACGACAACTGTACCATTACCAATGGCAACTGTCAGACGTTTTGCACCACCAATGACTGCAAGTGCCAGCAGTGTACATGCTCCAGCGGCTACACATTCAATTCTAGTATATTAGCATGTGATGACATCAACGAGTGCGCTAGGAATTCTGGTGGCTGTAAACACACGTGCGTCAATACTCCAGGAAGCTACCGCTGTACGTGTCCGAGTGGGTATCGCCTGGATAATGATAACAAAGGTTGTGTTGATATCAATGAATGTGATTCTCCTAATCAAGGAGGATGTAAGAACGCAGAATGTGCTAACACTGAGGGCAGTTTCAACTGTATATGTAAAGATGGATACAAAAAAGAACCTAGCGATCCTTTAAGATGTAATGATATAGACGAATGCGAAAAGTATCAGCCATGTGATTCAAGTCAAAAATGTGTCAACGTGCCAGGGTCCTTCCGGTGCGACTGTCCTGCTGGACTCCATTTGAGCTCGTCCAAGAAGTGCGTCGATAATGATGAGTGCGCCACGTCTAATGGCGGCTGCGACCAAGAATGCGTCAACATGGAAGCTTCATATCGTTGCTCATGCCGAGCGGGGTATAAACTCAACCCGGACGGCAAAACCTGCCAGGACAAAAACGAGTGTGACACAAACAACGGCGGTTGCCACCAAACGTGCCGAAACACCAATGGAAGCTTCGAGTGTGACTGTGAAATTGGCTATCACCTTAGCAACGACAGCGTAACGTGTCTTGACGTCAATGAGTGCAAAATCGACTCCAAATGTACTCACATCTGCAAGAACACCGTCGGAGGCTATAGCTGCTCCTGTCACCAAGGCTACCAACTCCAGCCTGACAATGTCACTTGCCTTGATATAGATGAATGCTTATTGGACAAAGGCAACTGTAGCCAACTGTGTGTGAATACCAACGGTAGCTATAGCTGTTCTTGTAACCAAGGTTACCGCCTGTCCAATGACGGCTTGACATGTGAAGGCGTTAAGGAGTGTCCGATTTCTAATGACTGTGAACAAATCTGCACCAACACAAACGGAAGTCATAAATGCTCGTGTTTTCCTGGGTACGAGTTAGAAAAGGACAACAAAAAATGCAGTGACATCGACGAATGTTCCACAAATTCCAACCGAACGTGTAGTAGTGATATCGATGAGTGTAAAAATAGCAACACGTGCCAACACAAATGCACCAATCTGAATGGTTCCTATAGCTGTAGTTGTTTGAAAGGTTTCGCCCTGAAACCAGACAACCATTCTTGTGAGGATATCAACGAGTGCCTTCAAGATAAAATTTGTGAATACAAATGCAAGAACACTCAGGGTGGCTACCAGTGCTTATGCCCAAAAGGGTTCAAGTTCACTGATGACCGGTTGAAGTGCGCGGACATCGATGAGTGTCAAGGGGAAGGCACGTGTCAGGAGAACTGTACGAACTTAGTGGGAAGTTACAAGTGCTTTTGTTCTGAAGGAAAGGCTCTTCAGTCAGATGGAAAGTCATGTAAAGGTACACTGTAGAAATGGATTGCTTGAAACAACCAATACTAATGGTTATAACCATTTCAAATTGGTTGGAACTACCAATGATAATTGGATTGTTTTTGACCATTGCAAATATGAAAAAGTATACCAAAATAAAATGGTTATATAAATACCCATTGTTATTGGTTGATTTAACCAATAATAAAATGGTTGATATTTTCACGGCAAGCCCAACAGTTCAAAAGAATCCAAATAAATTGGTTAAAACATATTATTTTTTCGACTTTTTTTAATTTTTCGATTCAATGAAGATTTTTTTTAGATCAAGCGTTCTTAGTTTAAGAAGAGCGGATCTTTGAAAATATCCACTAAACGTCTTCAAATCGCGTTGAAACTTCGCCAGAAGACTGAACAAAGTAAAAGCAACAACTGCAGCAAGTTTTGAGGAAAAATGTTGAGTGAAACATTTTATTTTCGTAACTTTACCATAACTCCCATACATTTCCAACCATGCACAGGAACCTTGTTTGGGCTGCCTGTGGTTTCTTGGGTTCTGATTCGTCGCTTTGTAATCAACCCACGATAGCAAACAATCTCGGTCTCTTTCTTTTCAAGTCTCGGACGAGTTAGAAGCTATGTTTGGATTGATGTTTTTATCATCGTTAATTTAACCATTCGACCAAATTCTTCGATTGCACGTTACGTCATCGCGGCCATGATGGTGCCATTTAACAAAAGATTTCTCAATAGCACCCATCATGAACGGCACCACAATGGCCGCCATGTTTTGGTCTTTTGACTCTCTTTGGAGAGCTTGCAATCCATCAATTGCTTTTAAACAATTGACAATGGTCGAAACAAAACAGTTCAACCATTTTAAATTGATTACCTCAGATCCTTTGGCACAACAATTCTAAATAGGTTAAAATAATCTATTATGATGTGGTTGAAACTACCATAAATTGGTTATTATAACCAACTATTAATGGTATATTTTACCACCATAAATTGGTTATCATAACCAACTATTATTGGTATATTTTACCAACATAAATTGGTTATCATAACCAACTATTATTGGTATATTTTACCACCATAAATTGGTCATTATAAACAATTATTATTGGTATATTTTACCACCATAAATTGGTTATCATAACCAACTATTATTGGTATATTTTACCAACATAAATTGGTTATCATAACCAACTATTAATGGTATATTTTACCACCATAAATTGGTCATTATAAACAATTATTAATGGTATATTTTACCACCATAAATTGGTTATCATAACCAACTATTATTGGTATATTTTACCAACATAAATTGGTTATCATAACCAACTATTAATGGTATATTTTACCACCATAAATTGGTCATTATAAACAATTATTAATGGTATATTTTACCACCATAAATTGGCTATCATAACCAACTATTATTGGTATATTTTACCACCATAAATTGGTTATCATAACCAACTATTATTGGTATATTTTACCAACATAAATTGGTTATCATAACCAACTATTATTGGTATATTTTACCACCATAAATTGGTTATCATAACCAACTATTAATGGTATATTTTACCACCATAAATTGGTTATTATAACCAACTATTATTGGTATATTTTACCACCATAAATTGGTTATCATAACCAACTATTATTGGTATATTTTACCAACATAAATTGGTTATCATAACCAACTATTATTGGTATATTTTACCACCATAAATTGGTTATCATAACCAACTATTAATGGTATATTTTACCACCATAAATTGGTTATTATAACCAACTATTATTGGTATATTTTACCACCATAAATTGGTTATCATAACCAACTATTATTGGTATATTTTACCAACATAAATTGGTTATCATAACCAACTATTATTGGTATATTTTACCACCATAAATTGGTTATCATAACCAACTATTATTGGTATATTTTACCACCATAAATTGGTTATCATAACCAACTATTAATGGTATATTTTACCACCATAAATTGGTCATTATAAACAATTATTAATGGTATATTTACCAACATAAATTGGTTATTATAACCAACTATTATTGGTATATTTTACCAACATAAATTGGTTATCATAACCAACTATTATTGGTATATTTTACCACCATAAATTGGTTATTATAACCAACTATTATTGGTATATTTTACAACCATAAATTGGTTATCATAACCAACTATTATTGGTATATTTTACCACCATAAATTGGTTATTATAACCAACTATTATTGGTATATTTTACAACCATAAATTGGTTATTATAACCAACTATTATTGGTATATTTTACAACCATAAATTGGTTATTATAACCAACTATTATTGGTATATTTTACCACCATAAATTGGTTATTATAACCAACTATTATTGGTATATTTTACAACCATAAATTGGTTATTATAACCAACTATTATTGGTATGTTTTACAACCATAAATTGGTTATTATAACCAACTATTATTGGTATATTTTACAACCATAAATTGGTTATTATAACCAACTATTATTGGTATATTTTACCACCATAAATTGGTTATCATAACCAACTATTATTGGTATATTTTACCACCATAAATTGGTTATTATAACCAACTATTAATGGTATATTTTACCACCATAAATTGGTCATTATAAACAATTATTAATGGTATATTTTACCAACATAAATTGGTTATTATAACCAACTATTATTGGTATATTTTACCACCATAAATTGGTTATCATAACCAACTATTAATGGTATATTTTACCACCATAAATTGGTTATTATAACCAACTATTATTGGTATATTTTACCATCATAAATTGGTTATCATAACCAACTATTAATTGGTATATTTTACCACCATAAATTGGTTATTATAACCAACTATTATTGGTATATTTTACCACCATAAATTGGTTATTATAACCAACTATTATTGGTATATTTTACCACCATAAATTGGTTATCATAACCAACTATTATTGGTATATTTTACCAACATAAATTGGTTATCATAACTAAATATTAATGGTTTATTTTACCACTATAAATTTATTTATTTATTCATAATTTATTATATTACATATTATATTATATTTCCTGATATTCACTGAGCATGAGGTCTTTTCAGATGTTATTTATCTCTGAAGCGGCACAAATCGATAAACGAGCGTGCGCGTACGCGAACTATATAGTCACCTGTTAGAGACTATAGCTGGATAAGATGTAAATTGTGACCAATGAGCGCGCCAGCTATTCGACGGATAAATCTAATCCAATGGATAACTTTATTGGATAATAGCATCGATTGATTCACTGGATATCCTTCGTTTATGCTATCCATGCACCCTTCGTACGACCGCGCCCATAGAATAAAGGGTGGTATGATCGGTAATACACTCACTTCTCACCTCTTGCATGGGTCACTTGAGTGTAGATACTTTGGATGTGGGTACAGGTGACGTAGTGATGGAAAAAAAGTTTGCTTGGTGTGTGTTTAGTGGGTACGCATGATATGTGAATGCAGTTCGTTTGATGTCATGTTTAAACTAAGTAGACTGCAACCGATACAACCGATTAATTACTTCACTAACAAGTATTATTAATATTCTTTTCATTCTCCAGTACCGGCTGCTCTTGACAAAGCTTTGGATACAGCGAAGAACGAGATAACGGTGGGTGCTACTATGCATGAAAGAAGATTTTCTTCATGAAACCTTCACTAAAGTCCTTCAAACTTCCACAACCTTTGTATAGATAATTCTCCATGCAGCATTTTGGAATGCAACTACATCTGGGGGATAAAACAATAGTTTACAATTCTCAAGAGATTGGAATTCTTTTGTTTTATCCTCCAGATCGAGCTGCTTTGACGTTACATTCAAGGAGTTTATTGAAATTACCTCTGCGCTGAACATAGGCAGGGCATGACAAACTCACAGATATCGAACCATGAAACAACTTCTGTGGGCTGATCAAAGTCGCATGACTAACTCACAGATGTCGAACCCTAAAATGACCACTGGTTTGATCAAAGTCAGCGTAGGCTGACCTACATATCGTACTAGACTAATTTGTTAGGTCTAGTAGGGGGAGAACCCAAAAAAAAACAAAGAACCCGAAAAAAGAACCTCTCATCAAGGGATCGTGTTTTCAATACCTAACAAACTCTACTCACATGTGATGCCGAGTTCAGGAATAAAATCTGTGATGCCAGAGGATCAAAGGCGAGCGTACTACCCCTGCGCCACCTGTGGACTGAAAAAAAAATCCAGTCAGTAAAAAAAATATGAATTGAAATTTTCCCATCTAATTCTCAGGATGCCAGTAGTACAACAGATCTGGTGGAAATCACCAAAGCATTGTCTGACTCGCTGACCGAAACAAAAAAGATCAGTAGCAAAGAACTAAAGGACACGGTACAAGTGCTGGACCAACTGCAGTCAAAAGTCATCAAGGAAAACATAAATTCTTCGGTAGTTAACGCCAAGTTGTTATTAAAGGTGAGTCAATAAAGAATAAATAGGTTGTGACCACAGGCTGGCGCGTATCTAGATAAAAATCAAGCGCTTTTTCATAGTAAATCACTTTTATTTCAAGTCTAGTCGTTCTAGTCGTGTCTAGTCTAGTAATAACCCTAGGCAGCAATGTTTACGCGACTTCAAGATGTGAAGTCTCGTAATTTACTTATTACGCATGTTCTTAATTAATAAATTATTAATAATGCAGAATGCTTTCATTTTCAGAATTATATGAAGATAGTGAGCAATGTTCTACAACCAGACAACAAGGAGTCGTGGCAAAACATGTCTGGGGTATGTACTTGACAAACTATAATCCAATATGGTTGCCCGGCACTTTTTATAAACCACCTATAGTAAACATCAACCAACATGGCTGCCACTTTTATTCCCTCAAAATAATTTTTGCAACACAAATCATTATCATTCTTAATGTTATCCTTTTTCTTGATATTCATCCAGAAATCGTCTGGAGTCGCCAGCCTACCGGCAAAAGTTGAAAAAATGTCAAAGGCCATCTTCAAACTCGTCCAAAACAAGAACATAACAGCTCTCAATGTTACAGTTAACAATGAGATCATAGGTAAGCAATATCCTTTGGTCACTTGTATAATATGGACATCTCAGTATTACGGGCACTTTCTTTGTTAGCATTAAGCAAATCTCATCTGTATTGTGACGAATAGACCCCTTGCAGCACTCTGGAATGCAGCTCAATCTGGGGGACAAAACAATAGGTTCCGATTCTCAGGAGATTGGAATTCTTTTGTTTTGTCCACCAGGTTGAGCTGCTTTGACGTCACATACTGAAACCACGCTTAAAAGGTCTATTTAGTATAAATAATTTGTTTTCAGATCTTCAGTTTGAAGTGGCTAAAAGGAAAGATTTTCAAGGCTTGGCATACAGTGGTAAAACAACAAGAGTGGAACTGGGCAAATCTCTCGTACACGACGACCCAAGAAACAATCAAGATGGTAAATTAGGATTTTTTTTTACATCTCATTATCTTCTATGATTTGTGATTTTTTGAACTGGGAGTTTAATCATATCCATCTATCTATCTATATATTTCTGTGATTTTTATTTGTTTTTTATTTATTCTTTTTAATTGTTATTATTGTCGTGTTTCAAGTATGTTTTTCCCTTTTTTTCCTCTCCGTTTTATCGTTGGGATGTTATCTCTCGAGGCACACTTTTTATTTCATCTCTTAATTCGTTTACCCATTCGTTAATTTATTCGTTTTCTCACAATCTCGTTTGTTCTCCTATGCAATCAACTATCCATTCATCCTTTCCCTTATTCCTTAGTTCATTCTCGAGTTAACCCATCCATTAATTGATATTTAATTGGTTTCATTAACCATTTTTATTCGCTGTTGGAAAATTTATAGACTGTACAGCTTTCAGGATGTCTTTTTATATACTTTACGCTTTCCAATGAAAGTACTGACATATAAAAAGCAATTGAATTTGCTGGTACACAGTTGGATTGACCAATATGCCTCTATTACATTTTGAGATAAGACAAAAAAGGCTATCGATCTCGTAATCACTACTTATTATCCAATCATCATTTTATCTTACAGATTTCGTCGGGGTTACTATTGTCGTCTACAAGAACCTTAACGTACACATGGCCGCGAACGATGTCCCTGCACAAAAGTAAGTATGTTAAACAGTTGCTATTGCAACCAGAAAAGGTCACTGAAACCTTAAATCTAATATTTGTTGGTTAATGCCTTTTCAAAGGGTGACCGATGGTGAACCAGTGGTCAATTCTGATATTATTTCGGTAAAAGTGATCAACGTGAACCAGGAATACCTATCAACGTTACAAGATCCTGTAACGCTGTATTTTTCACACAAACAGGTGAGACTTTAGAGCTTTTGAGTCAATGACATCAAATCGAGAGGAAAAACAAAAAGCAGTTGTATAAGGATTTTATTTTACTTTTTCTTCATGACAGCATTTGTTGTGCAAAGTTCTCATTGTTTCAGGTTAAGATTAAATCAATGAGAACTACATTTTATGTTTTATTTTAGTGATTTTCGTGAGCAGTTAGTTAGACCCGGAAATACGAAACACCTTAAACGTTCTGTATCAACTGTGATTGAGGGTGACTGAACACCTCAAAAATAAAATCCAAAAATTCCAGGTTGTAATCAGTTAAACATTGCTGTAGCCAAACCTTTGGTCAGCGGTATACGCCATATTCGTTAACGGATTTGTTAACAAAGACTTCTCTAAATAAAGTCATTTTTTCCATATATCTAGTTTTATAATGCACGGATCATCTCGTCTTACAGTATCTGTACTTGAAAATTGATAAAATTGATTTTCATTTAATTAAATCGAGTTTTGAATATTTTTTTTCCAGTGGTCCAATGCGCAGCCATACTGCAACTTTATAAACGACACGGCTGCTTCTCTGTGAGTATAACATTCAGTATTCTTGGAGTGCAGCGTGAACGAAAAATCCCTTGAGATATAAACAACAATGAAACAGCCGCCATCTTGGTTGATCAACAACAATGTTTATTTGTACCTAGAATTACATTCATTCATATTTACAAACAAAATTACATAACTATGAGTACAGGCCCTAACTAATAACTATAAAGTTAAAAATGCGCTAGGACCATTGATCTAACAAGAGAAGCTTAACGAGGAATGCTATGTTCTCGTCAACCAACATGGCGGCTATGACGTAACATACACCCCAAGAATTCCCAATATTGCTAGAGAAAACCCAGGAAGAAGAAGGAAGGAGCCTTAGGAAGTGTTTCGATCATGGACTCATCATGTTAAAGAAATTTACTTTGAATTTCACATTTCTCTCCGTTTAGAATCTCGAATGACAATATGCTGTGGGCTTCCGAGGGATGCTGGGTAAACAGTTCCCATGACAACGTCACCGTCTGTCAATGTAACCACACAACCAGCTATGGGTTGTTGATGGACGTTCATCAAGTATATGTGAGTATGCTAATCACGCAATGCATTGTTTGACATGGCAAAAAAAAAAAGTTAGTGTTTTCTATTGTCTCTTGTCAAAACAAAATATTTTTAGGAGCAGCAAAAAAAATTTGCAAACGAAGAAATTTTTGATGAATCTTTCCACGGATTAGTCCTACTTTCTTTATCTTCGAGTAAATGCTGTTGTTTATCGAGCCGCGGAAAACCTGGAACTAGGAAATAACAAACTGTTCGCTGATTGGTTAATTAATTTGGGCTGAAAGAGAAGCGAAATCAGTTGATAAAGAGACCACTCGGATGATCGTATTGTCATATGGGTTGCTTATATCATTCTCTTTTATCAGGATAATCTACACAATACACATAAAGAGGCCTTGAAGTACATCTCTCTGATTGGTTGCTCGATATCTATTGTCTTCTGTTTTTTGACAGTCCTGGCCTTGACACTGGCAATGTAAGTTCTTTTCAGTTGAAACCTTAGTTATTTAATCAATCCTTATCGAAAAGAAAATAAGCTTACTTTGGTGTCCTTTTGAGTGTTGTGAACTTCACACGCTTCAGAGGGACGCCTTCTAGCTCTGTCGAGATAATTTCTAAAATAAGCTTCGTTTGGTGCATTTTTTAAATGTTGTGATCTTTGTAAAACTCGCTACTACTTTCTCCTTCACACGCTTCAGAAGAACGCATTCTATTGATGTAATATCTAAAAGAAAATAAGCTTACTTTGGTGTCCTTTTGAGTGTTGTGAACTTCACACGCTTCAGAGGGACGCCTTCTAGCTCTGTCGAGATAATTTCTAAAATAAGCTTCGTTTGGTACATTTTTTAAGTGTTGTGATCTTTGTAAAACTCGCTACTACTTTCTCCTTCACACGCTTAAGAAGGACGCATTCTATTGATGTAATATCGAAAAGAAAATAAGCTTACTTTGGTGTCCTTTTGAGTGTTGTGAACTTCACACGCTTCAGAGGGACGCCTTCTAGCTCTGTCGAGATAATTTCTAAAATAAGCTTCGTTTGGTACATTTTTTAAATGTTGTGATCTTTGTAAAACTCGCTACTACTTTCTCCTTCACACGCTTTAGAAGGACGCATTCTATTGATGTAATATCGAAAAGAAAATAAGCTTACTTTGGTGTCCTTTTGAGTGTTGTGAACTTCACACGCTTCAGAGGGACGCCTTCTAGCTCTGTCGAGATAATTTCTAAAATAAGCTTCGTTTGGTGCATTTTTTAAATGTTGTGATCTTTGTAAAACTCGCTACTACTTTCTCCTTCACACGCTTCAGAAGAACGCATTCTATTGATGTAATATCTAAAAGAAAATAAGCTTACTTTGGTGTCCTTTTGAGTGTTGTGAACTTCACACGCTTCAGAGGGACGCCTTCTAGCTCTGTCGAGATAATTTCTAAAATAAGCTTCGTTTGGTGCATTTTTTAAATGTTGTGATCTTTGTAAAACTCGCTACTACTTTCTCCTTCACACGCTTCAGAAGGACGCATTCTATTGATGTAATATCGAAAAGAAAATAAGCTTACTTTGGTGTCCTTTTGAGTGTTGTGAACTTCACACGCTTCAGAGGGACGCCTTCTAGCTCTGTCGAGATAATTTCTAAAATAAGCTTCGTTTGGTGCATTTTTTAAATGTTGTGATCTTTGTAAAACTCGCTACTACTTTCTCCTTCACACGCTTCAGAAGAACGCATTCTATTGATGTAATATCTAAAAGAAAATAAGCTTACTTTGGTGTCCTTTTGAGTGTTGTGAACTTCACACGCTTCAGAGGGACGCCTTCTAGCTCTGTCGAGATAATTTCTAAAATAAGCTTCGTTTGGTGCATTTTTTAAATGTTGTGATCTTTGTAAAACTCGCTACTACTTTCTCCTTCACACGCTTCAGAAGAACGCATTCTATTGATGTAATATCTAAAAGAAAATAAGATTACTACTTGGTGTCCTTTTGAGTGTTGAGTGCGTATTCTACCACAGGTATCCAAGTACAAAGACTACATCCCGGGCGTAAAGTGTGATTCACAGCCCCCACAACGCACAAATTACATACATTTACTGTATTTTAAGGGTCGTTCTCCGTTCGGAATGTAGCCTGCCATCGTATGTATCTTGGCTTCATTTTGAATTCCATTTTGGATCGAGTTTTTCAATTTCTACTATTCCTAGCATCATAAAATGATAAAGAGTAGATTGCGTTTGACTGTAAAGAGATCGAAATACAGACTTTTCCTATCCTGGACAAGGTTTTTTTTAAACGTCTTTTAAAAGCGCCCTTTCTCTGAATCTGAAAGTCATATGTTTGTATCAACTAAAAAAAACAAACAAACAAACAAACAAAACTATTATATTACTTCCGTGTGGGGATTACAAAATGCCCTGCAGTTTTTAAGTTTTGTTAGTATTTTCTCAATTGAAAGAAATTCTCATCAATTTAAAATATTCCATTTTTAAGAGAAATTTCAACCCATTCTACTTTGCTTGAGAGATAAGGTTTTGCTTGAAAGATTAAAATAATCTAGAACCAAAAGTTAGTTTGAGAATGTATAATGTTTAGGCCACCCACCCAAATACTAACTAACCGAAACGGGCTTGACTTGTCATTGAAGCCCAAGGCTTTTCCACTGGACCACTGTTGAAGATTAATTAGAATAACAATAGCCGAGAGAACAATGTGCCAGATAGACAAGACTTTTTGACCTAATATTTTCCGTGCGTGGAAGAGATGCAAGGGATTAGCCGATATGGTCTGGGGGCCGGCTGGTCTCTCCCCTGATGCTTCGGCTAGAACATTTTCTTGTGTAATTCGTACAACCAAGGGCAGAAGGATTTAATTGCCGTCAGGTCCGAAGTCCATACGCCGCCTCAGCTCTGCGGATGTCTCGGGGGTATGGCAAGTTAGAGTCGATTATTTTTTTTAAATTTTTGTCCGTGCCTTCGAACCCCAATAGATCCACATCAAATTTTTCTTTTCTTTTTTTTTAAAGTCCATTTTCTTTTTTACATTTAAATCTTCAATCTTTTAAGTGAAAACATATTTATTCCTTTTGGGTTGCAAATTGTTTCAGATATGTTTTTAAACAGGTTTTCATTCAGTTCTGTCTGTTTTCTCGAATAACAGTCTCTATTAAAGGGTTTTGGCTCAATTCAATTATTCAAATCAGTTTTGGCGAAAAAAATGATTTCATTTGAAAAAAAGATACTCTGAAATATATTCAAGGATACCCTTAGATATGATCAAGGACACCCATAATTATGGTCAAGGATACCAATAAACATGGTCATGGATACTCTTAAATAGGATCAAGGACACCCTTAAATATGTTCATTAAAGTATATACATATATATATATATATATGAAATGTAACGGAAGGTTGTGTAAAGATGGGATACCTGAAGTCCAGGATATTGAGTTAGTGTAGTCATATTTAAACACATGAATATTCATTTTAACTTAATTTATACTATAGTTTGGTGCGACTACGAGCAAACAATTATGCTCTCCGTAGTCTCATCCAATCAACTGCACTACGAGTATGCCATTAAAGGATAAAATTCGCCTGAAGATTATATTCTTCCTAGTCTCTTACAATCTATTATCCCTTCTACGACTCCTTGGGAGATGGCTAGAAGAAATACGGGCAGTCAAGGTCATCGAGTAAGTCGTTTTTAAATACATAAATCGTTATTTTAGGATAGTTAATACTATCTTAGGGTACGACTATTATCCGACTTCTAGGCTTTCCCAATAACCTGGACTGCGGTTATCCCTTTTAGGTTGCTCGTTGTGAGATGGCTACAAATATTACTCACAGTCCAGGTCGTCGAGCTAGTCATTTTTAAATTCATAAATCTTTATTTTAGGATAGTTTATGCTATTGTAGGGTACGACTACTATCCGACTGCATAATATTGGACTGAAAGTTCTACTTCTCCAAGGCTCTTCCAATTACCAGGACTGCGGTTACCCTTTTAGGTGGCTCGTTGGAAGATGGCTAGAAAAAAATACTCGCAGTCCAGGTCGTCGAGTTGGTTATTTTTAAATACTTATTTCTTTATTTTAGGATAGTTTATGCTATTGTAGGGTACGACTACTATCCGACTGCATAATATTGGACTGAAAGTTCTACTTCTCCTAGGCTCTTCCAATTACAAGGACTGCGGTTACCCTTTTAGGTGGCTCGTTGGGAGATGGCTAGAAAAAAATACCCGCAGTCCAGGTCGTCGAAATAGTCATTTTTTAAATTCATAAATCTTTATTTTAGGATAGTTTATGCTATTGTAGGGTACGACTACTATCCGACTGCATGATATTGGACTGAAAGTTCTACTTCTCCTAGTCTCCTAGTACCCTTTTAGGATCCTCGTTGGAAGATGGCTAGAAAAAATACTCGCAGTCCAGGTCGTCGAAATAGTCATTTTTTAAATTCATAAATCTTTATTTTAGGATAGTTTATGCTATTGTAGGGTACGACTACTATCCGACTGCATAAAATTGGGCTGAAATTTCTACTTCTACTAGGCTCTTCCAATTACAAGGACTGCGGTTACCCTTTTAGGTGGCTCGTTGGGAGATGGCTAGAAAAAAATACCCGCAGTCCAGGTCGTCGAAATAGTCATTTTTTAAATTCATAAATCTTTATTTTAGGATAGTTTATGCTATTGTAGGGTACGACTACTATCCGACTGCATGATATTGGGCTGAAATTTCTACTTCTACTAGGCTCTCCCAATCACCAGGACTGTGGTTATGCCTTTTAGGTGGCTCGTTGGGAGATGCCTGGAAAAAATACTCGCAGTCCAGGTCGTCGAGTTAGTCATTTTTAAATACATAAATCTTTATTTTGGGGTAGCTTATACTATCTTAGGGTACGATTACTATCCGACTGCATAATATTGGACTGAAAGTTCTACTTTCTAGGCTCTCCTAATCACCAGGACTGCGGTTATCCCTTTTAGGTGGCTCGTTGGGAGATGGCTAGAAAAAAATACTCGCAGTCCAGGTCGTCGAAATAGTCATTTTTAAATACTTATTTCTTTATTTTATGATAGTTTATCCAATTGCATAAAATTGTGCGGGAAGTTGTACTCATCCTAGGCTCCCCCAATCACCAGGTCTGCGATTTTTCCTTTTGGGTGGCTCGTAGCACAAGTCCTTCCCTGTTCTGCAAACAGGGTTTTTTAAAGGAATGTATAGGCAGAATACTGTATTCTTGACCATTTTTTTCAGCTTTACGTTAATCATTTAAAAACACAATTTTCTATACCGTTTTCGATGGTTGATCGATTTTGGACAAGTAATGTTTGGGGGCGAGAGTCAAAAGTTCATTTTTCAATGACCCCCTTGCTAGCCCCTCTGTATTCAAACGAACAAGAAAGATGGCAGACGAGAGGCTAGCAAGTACCCTAAACAACGGCTTTATCCTCTTTCGTTTCTCTGGATATCAACAATCTAGCAATCCGAATATGATGTTAGATGATGAAAGTTGAAGGAACTTTTTAATTTATGCCTCTAGTGGATCTACAGGCAGAGAAATTCAAGATTTTGTAGTCCAAGTCCTTTCCTTTTCTGTAAACAGCGTTTATAAGAGAATGTCTGGTCACAATACTTTATTTTTGATAATTTTTTCCACTTTAAGTTATTCACTTAAAAACACAACTTTCTTTACCGTATTTGATGTTTGATCGATTTTGGACAAGTGAATTTTAGGTGCGATAGTCAGAAGTTCACTTTTCAATGAAGCCCCTGCTAGTCCCTTTGTACTCAATCGAACAAGAAAGATGGCAGACGAGAGGCCAGCAAGTACCCTAAGCAACGCCTTTATCTTCTTTCGTTTCTCTGGATGTCAACAATCTAGCAATCCGAATATGATGTTAGATGATGAAAGTTGAAGAAACTTGTTAATTTATGCCTCTAGTGGATCTACAGGCAGAGAAATTCAAGATTTTGTAGTCCAAGTCCGCTTTACGTTATTCACTTAAAAACAACTTTCTTTACCGTATTTGATGTTTGATCGATTTTAGACAAGTGAATTTTAGGTGCGATAGTCAGAAGTTCATTTTTCAATGACCCCCTTGCTAGGCCCACTGTATTCAAACGAAAAAGAAAGATGGCAGGAAAGAGGCTAACAAGAACCTCAAACAACGGCTTTATCCTCTTTAGTTTGTCTGGATATTCACAATCTAGGTGTCTGAATAAAATGCTAGATGATCTAGGTTGAAGAAACGTTTTAATTTATGCCTCTAGTGGTTCTACAGGTAGAGAAATTCAAGATTTTGTAGTACAAGTACTTCCCTGTTCTGTAAACAGCGTTTATAAGAGAATGTATGGGCAGAATACTGGATTTTTGACTATTTTTTCCGCTTTACGTTATTCACTTTAAAATACAAATTTCTTTACCGATTTCGATAGTGGATCGATTTTGGACATATGAATTCTTTATATAGAAACTTTTTACTTCATTTGGGAGATGGCTAGAAAAAATACTTGTAGTCCAGGTTGTCGAGTTAGTCATTTTAACTACATTTTTGCATAAAATTGGCGTGAATATTTTACTACCCCTAGGCTCATCCAATGACCATGAATATATCAATGTACAGAGCAATCCTGTGTTGGCCTCACTTTCTGTTTGCTCAAACAAGCTGAGTATTTCTTTCCTCTTTGCATAAACGGACACCTTGAGTTTCGAAATGAGCGATGCTAAGATAGGGGGCTATGTTTGGACAGTCCGTAGAATTGTTGATTTACTTGGACGGTTTTGTTCACAAGCTTTCACAAAAAACAATCATCATTTCCTTGAAGTCCACGTTACTTATCAGATGTTTTCCCTGTAATTCAGAGGGACATCTTCTGTTGATGTAATAACTAAGAGAAAATAAGTTTCTATCGCTGTAATATCTAAGAGAAAATAAGTTTACTTTGGTGTCCTTTTGAGTGTTGTGAACTTCACACGCTTCAGAGGGACGCCTTCTAGCTCTGTCGAGATAATTTCTAAAATAAGCTTCGTTTGGTGCATTTTTTAAATGTTGTGATCTTTGTAAAACTCGCTACTACTTTCTCCTTCACACGCTTCAGAAGGACGCATTCTATTGATGTAATATCTAAAAGAAAATAAGCTTAATTTGGTGTCATTTTAAATGTTGTGAACTTCACACGCTTCAGAGGGACGCCTTCTAGCTCTGTCGAGATAATTTCTAAAATAAGCTTCGTTTGGTGCATTTTTTAAATGTTGTGATCTTTGTAAAACTCGCTACTACTTTCTCCTTCACACGCTTCAGAAGGACGCATTCTATTGATGTAATCGCACAAACTGAGTCTTTTAGTATAGGTTTCAGGGAATACTAACATGCCACTTTATTTGTATGGAATCATGGGGCAAAGTTTGGGGGCGACATTTTACAATACTTTTTATTGGACTCTACAGAAAATGGCCCACAATTCCATATCAGACTAATACATCTCGTCCCCAGTCTCCCTGTTATTTAATTTTGTTTTTAAACATACCTTTAAACGTGTATAAAATTCTTAAATTTCTCCATGACTGATTATAATATTTTAGGCGTCGTCCACTGGAGAAAAAGGCGAGGTTCGAGACGTTCAAACTCCACATCAACCTTGTCATCGCGATAGGATTCGCACAGATTTGGTTTGTCGTTGGATCCTTCTTAGTCGACGTTGAACTGGTAAAGATATATCACGGTCTCTTGTTTTCTAAACATACTTTGATACATATAACTATCATTTGTGACGTCATTTGTTTTCAGGTCCAAAATGAAAAGCATTTCGGCCTGTTAAGAATATGTACTGAAAAGATGAATAAGATTTAAATGATATTTTTGGCTTTATTTTAGCGTTTCGAAAAAAACAATTGACACCGGAAATACGTCGTTGGGTCCAAACAGTACTTTTGCGGTTTGAAAAATAGTTTGTATTGCACGAGGTAGCACTGTCTAGGGCGAATAACGGTTTTGTTTAATTTGCGTAGCGTTATTAGAAAGAAAATCCCGTTTTAAAACGTATTTTGGTTGCAAAGTTGAAAGACCTCAACTATGTGGTGCAAACTGACTCACCCTCCCCTCACTTCACTTCCAGGTGGCATGTCGCGTCGTATCCGTCTTTACTCATTATTTCCTGACTGCATCGTTCTGTTGGATGTTGGCCGAGGGAATCAACGTCTACAACAAGATCGTCAAGGTCTTCAGTACCAAGAAATATGGAAAATTCTACTTCACTCTTGGATGGGGTAAGGACCGTTCTATTGCCTCATGATGCATTCTGGCTTAGCTTGGGTACAAATAACAACATATAAGGCATGGTGAACCCACTATGCTTGCATCCAAGCTAGACATATTTACAAGTGTTCTACAGACCCGTGCCTATGATATCACTCACTGATTAATACCTTAAGGCTTATCTAAGATAGCAATTACGCTGGCAAGAGAAGAAATAAAAGGGGAAAAGGTCCTCGTATCGAATGTTCAACAATAACTCGGTATATACTCTTACTCTATTTACCAGGTGTTCCATTGGTCCTGGTTATAGTCACATCTGCGGCCGTGTTCAACAAGTACGGACCTCAAAATATGTAAGTAAAAGAGAGAGTTACCCGAAAGCATGATGTGCTATCCCTGTGTTACAATGCATGGTTTCTTGCATGCCTTCTAAGTTAGTCTGAAGCTCAAATATCTGTTATAAAGACATTTACATAAAGGACTAAGCAAACATACAAGCCACAAGGGGACAACTAACTTGTACCAGAAACTTATAAGTTTCTGCTGGTCTGACATTTGTTCTGCCACAATAGCCAATCTCGTACCAAAGCCTTATTTCTAACTGCGCATGCTCGACGAAATAATTTCGTTGAGCATGCGCAAAAAACAAATAAGGCTTTGCGAAAGATTGCGAAAGTAGATAGAGGTTTTCAAACGTTGACATCCCACTTGTCGCAGATCTAGATCTTGATTGCAATAATTCCTTTCTTTATCAGCTGTTGGCTACAAGAAGAGGTCATCTGGGTGTTTGCTGTCCCAGTCCTTGTCATCATAGTCGTGAGTATCAACTTTTAATAAGTCACGTGATTATTGTCCACGATGACAGTCTGTCCTAGTTAGTTCTTTTTCCATATTTGAATATATCGCGGCTAGTTATTTCAAAATCACATCCCACATGGAAAGGAATAGCTAGGTCATCAGCGATACTAGCGACTATTGGGTCTGCTGGTCCTAGGGGTTAATCATCCACGGTCTAGGAGCCGACTAACCTCTCCCTTAGGCTTCGGCCGAGCTTCCTGATCAGTCTGTAAGTCCGCGGATAGCGGTGTCGGGGCCGAAATCTCCGGCGAAGCCGTATTAAATGCTTCGCGCTGCCATACGACGGTTCAGCACTCGATGTCTGGAAGTATGGTCTTAAAATAATCACGTAAATAAAGAAAAAGAAAAAGAAAACACTAAAAAATAACCTTAAAATCTTTGGTCGCTAACAGATAAACTCGTTTAAATATAAAGACAAAGGATTGGTTGAAAGAGTAGGTTCACTCTACCTTCACGTCAAAACTCTAAAAAGTCGACAACATACTCTTAAAGATTTTCTTTTCTTTTTCAGGCCAATTTCTTCGTCCTCTTGTCAGTTGTCTATGTGTTGCTGCGAAAGACCATGGCATTCACTTCTCTTCCAAATAAAGCAAAAGAAAGTCCTAAAGTCAAGTAAGTATCAGATTCGTCTGTAAAACTTCAAAATGGTCTTTAATCTAGCCAAGTTCAGGCATTGAATCCCCCTGACCCTCTGACCACTCACTCAAGTTTAGTACTCGGTGAGCTATCCTTAGCTTGTCTAGGAGTGACTGTAGTATCTATAGACTACTCACTTTCCATATTGATGGTTTTCAACCATTCCCAAGAGAATTAAATAACTAAAGACACGTCGGCCATGTTGGAGAATATAACAAAAGAATTCATTGACAATTCTTTTGTAAAAGTCCTTCGATATGGCCGACGTGAAAAACCATCAATAGAATTTATCATATATAGATATTCACGGTTCACAGACATTAACGTCAGGAATCTTTTCTCATTCAAATTTGCCAACCATTAAAACAAAAGATCTCTTTGTTTCAGTAACCAATAGAGCTCTGTTCGTTACATTATTATCAATAGGTGACTGACGTCAGCTTAAAGTATAACTATCCGAGAGAGTCTCTAGAACCCAGGGCAACCAAATGGTGACCTAGCGACAGTCCCAGAGTTGGGAAATGTAGGAAGAGGGGTGCGAATTTTAGTCACGCCCTCTTATTCACCCTACCAACTAAGTGATAGATATTGTTTTCTTTTCGTACTTGTAGACGCACCTTCAAGGTTACGGTGGTTCTTCTTCCCCTTCTTGGTCTCACCTGGGTGTTTGGTTTCCTTGCAATTGACGAAAATTTCATCGTATTCCATTACCTCTTCGCCATCATCAATTCTCTTCAGGTAAGATCTGTTAGACCGCAATTGCTGGTCTCATATGGGAAAACATTAAGAGTTCATATACTTATGTCGACGATTCGGGTCGACTTGTGAATAGACCTCCTCGGCTCGCTCGAGCGTAATGTTGTCTCATTTCAGACCACGTGTCATTCCCTTGAGAATAAAATTCATTGTTTGAGTTGTAACCATATTCGTGTGTCTTTTCATCTACAATCGAGCGCAAACTTTAAACAAAGAACTGATACTCTAGGGTATGACACGTGGTCTGAAATGGGGGGAAACATTACGTCACAGCCGAGGAGGTCTATTAGTTGTTTTTTTTTCATCTACAATTCAGATCTTCTGATAGTCTGGAAACTCAACATCGACATACCTTAAAAATGTAATGCCGGGTTGCATTTTAGTTTTAGCTGTCGGGGAAATGGGCGCTGAAATTTAAGGACTTGCATCAAGAGTTCACGCGACTCTACCCCGCATAAGTGAAAGTTTAACCCAGAAATCAAAAGAGCATCTCCATATTAGTAATAAAGGCGACGTTTAAGCTCGTAACGTAGGTGATGTGGGAAAATAAAATATAAAAGTGAATGTGTTATTGGAATTAGTATGGTAAATGCGCCACATTGCGAGAGCTTGTCGCTGAACATTTTTCCATGCAAGTCCTTATATCGTGGTCAAGCGAGAATTAAAATCTTTTTTTTTCTTTTACCACAGGGTTTCTTCATATTCGTCGCTCATTGCTGGATCAACGACTCGGTAAGAAAATCACTTGAAATACTAACACCATTCAATAGACCCCTACAGGAACCGCGGAGCCGGGGGGGCCCCCTTTTGCGCCAAAAATACGAATATAAATAAAAAACATTTACTCTCTTTTTATAGCTATTTTTCTTTTTTGAATATGCTCAATTTTCAAATGCCAGCACCCACTTTTCAATATGCTCCTCGTTTCCTGCCCTAGCAGTCTGTCGCAATGTGCCTCAATTTGGATGACCTAACAATAGGTGTCCAATTGACAGGAGATTGAAAATCTTTTATGTGCTCAAAATATTGAGCTGGTTTTCAAGGGGTCTATACACTCAATGAATTATAATCCTCACGAGAGAATGCTCCAGCACGGTGATTTATGAGCGAGGGAAAGATCCGATAAATGAGTAATGAAATCTCATTCATTCACGATGAGGGAATAGAATAGAGGAGAAAATTTTAATAATTCAAATTCGTCAAACTCTATCCTAAACTACCTAAGGACTCCAAGTGGGGGATCTAGGGGTAGTGCGAAGGGTTCCGCTGCACCAGGGTTTTACTGTATTCCAAACAGATCGAGTCATCGCCATTCCCCGACCAAGTGCATGGACTACCTGCGTCGAAATGCACGCATGCGCAGTCCAGGTCTGGACCTCGTTTTGAAAAATCCTGGATCCGCCACCGACTCCTCTCTTATAACGAGAAAATATTTTTCCCCCAGATAAGGGCAGCACTGCTGGAGAAATTGCCATCATTCCCAGACAAGTACAAAGGTGGAACCGCGAGTGCTGAAGGCAGCCAAAAGGTTACAACAGTGGACTCAGCCACGTTCGACACACTCACTCAATCTGTTCCAATGCCTGTGCACATCACCATGTCAACTGTACAACTCCTGAACCTCGGCAAGAACGCCGATTGCAAAACCTCGTGCGAGGCTATCAATGACTGCATGGATATGGAGGAAGACAATCAACTACCTGGACTTGCCCAGTAAGACCACCACAAGGACTAATAATAATTGATAGTTATTAAACGACTTTGTGTTAGGTCCTACCCCTTTGACCAAGGAACCAGTTGGCTCAATTTCGACTTTAAAATGGTTTTGCCAACTGTTCTTATAAATTTACCTCGAACTCAAGGAACCTGTTTACATTTGAGTGCTATTGCATGACTTAAATCAGGCACCTTTGATTGCGAACTAGGGATCAGGTAGTTCGATGTTGACTTTGAAATAGTAATATATACTAGTAGTAAGATAGATTTTGATAGATATGGAAAGATATCTATTTCCGTCCCCATGTAGAGCTAGATAATTACTGGGATACCTGTGGCATCACCATGTAAAGCTAGATAATTACTGGGATACCTTTGGCATCACCATGTAAAGCTAGATAATTACTGGGATACCTGTGGCATCACATTCGTAAAATGCCTTTTGTTTTGTATTTTTACTAGATACATTAGGGTGTTTAGAGCAAGATATAGCTGTTATATGCATACTCATTTCATCCAGTTGGGTCACTAGACATTATTGCACATTATTGCATAAGCATTTAAAAACTTGGTTGAGTTAGTCATTTTTATCCGCCGATAGTGGTCAAATTGTTTACGGCGGTATTCAAAATTCTGTAAACTCCAACATTCCAATAGCCTGTGAAATTGGGTTTTCACTACCGCCAGTCAAGAACATGAAAGGTACCGATTGGTTGTTTTTGATTGACGGCAGCAAATAACCAAATTTCAGCGTGCAGTTTGTAACTATCGAGTTCGCAGAATACCGAAAACCACAGTAAGAAACCTTTAATTTTTGGGGGTTGATCTAAGTTAGAGAACGCCTAACACACAGATCAATTTAGTTAATTACTTACTTACAGATAAATAATTAACTTACAGATGAATTAAGTGTGTTAAGTTTTTCGTAGAGATGAAAACCAGAGAATGACCTAACGAACTGTACTCACAGGTCAAGCCACGTCCAGGAATCGAACCCGAGACCACCAAGGTGCAAACAGAGTAACCAATCGAATAAGGAAGCAAATGTAAATAATCGGTGTTTAATATAGTAATCTGTTAATTGTGGACGGTAATTATTGGATACTTACAGCGCTTCTCAATTCACAAGCCTGAAATCGTACAATTTGCGAACGTCACGAAGTAGGTTTTTGTGGATGCAATGAAGGCGTTCCCATGACATTCTATAGGTACTTGCATTTGAAAACACTTTGATTCGAGTGACGTCTACCAGTCGCAACTGCCGGGAAGCTGTACGATTTCACGCGAGTGATAGGAAAGCGTTGTAGACTATTACTTTCATAGCCTTAAAAAATAACCACTTTCCGAAGTTGACGCCCCTGTGACATCTAACCACAGGCAGCCCAAGCTGTATTGTGGGTATGGAAACAATGGTGCAAAAACCTCTATAGAAAAGGATGTTAGCTTAGTGCATACCCGTCAAGAACTTAAAAAAACTTTTAAAGAATATAATCAACTGTCACCGTCTAGTAAACGCTTGAAGATGTAAGAAGTAAAAAAAAACTCCACAAATAAAATCTTCGTAAAATTCACCGGGTGATTTTGGTTTGGTGATTGAATAGAATAAGATTCACGAAAAAGGTTTAGAAAAATGAGCAAAGTCATGCGAGTTTTTCGGTTTCTTGGGAAGAAAATTTACAGGAGTTTTCAGGAACAGTAGGAAGCCAGGTAGAAAAACTTGTAAAATGAGTTACATAAATAAAATGTTTGTAAAATGTACGGTTGTTTCTAGTAGTTATTGACAATAATCCAGTTTCGAGTTCTTTGTTGGTCAGGTCAAGCCCCGATTTAAGAATATTCACCAGGGTGGATTCAAGAATTTTAGGAGGGAGTGACTATTTCAAAGGTTTTACAAGGAATTCGAGGAAAAGGGGCGTGACCGTTTATTAAGGATATACTGTGAAATTTGAGCTATTGGAATATCTAAATTAGCTTCCAAGTACAGGGGAAAAGGTAGTTTATGACTGCATGTTTCTACGGGGTTAAGAATTTGAAGTGGTATAGAACAGGGTGGTATGGTGACGACTGTTAAAACTGAGTTTGCTTTGAATAGTTCGGGTTAAAAATCGAATACCTCAGAGAAATCGAATCGTTCAGGTTAAAAATCGAGTAAGAGACGAATAGTTCAGATTAAAAATCGAATAAAAGACGAATAGTTTAGATTACAATCGAATAAAAGACGAATAGTTCAGATTAAAATCGAATAAAAGACGAATAGTTCGGGTTAAAATCGAATACTTCAGAAAAAACGAATAGTTCAGGTTAAAAATCGAATACAAGACGTATAGTTCAGGTTAAAAATCGAAATCAGAAAAACCCACAATTGTTCTTGTATCCGTAACGAATACTTTCCGGAGACTTGTACTATCTACGACCTCCACAGGAATCCCATAGATACAAAAATGTGCAAAGTGATTGAATTAACTCCAGATTGAACAAGAACATTTTATTGTTTGGCCAAACACGATAAAACTTCGTACACCAACAGATTGGTTGTAACAATGGGTTAACATTAGTAAAGCGATTTCCTTGGTACATACCTGAAGAATATAAACAAATTGTGAACATAACAGCAATAATAGGCCGTTTGCAACGAATAATCACGTGCTGCTGGATGCCAAACAAACTTTAAACTGCTTCGTATCTTGAAATCGAAAGTATCTTATAAGAAAAAAAAAGTATTTTTCAAAATTTTGCATATGACATTAGTAATCCAGCAAAAAATCTTTAAATAAAGGTCCAAATTTTTTTGCCATCCAGTAACAATCACGTGTCAATCTGTTACACCTGCAAGAAATCACAGGGTGGAACAGGGAAAACTGTCTATGTCAAGGCATGTCATTATACTTGTCTAAGTACAGTGGTACCTGTGCTAAGCGGACACCTTGGGGACCTTTCCAGGTGTTCGTTGAAAAGAAGTTTATTGAACAGTAAATAGATGTGAAAATCTGTACCCGTTGCAGCTGTCCGTTTAACATAGGGGTCCGCTTAATAGTCACAACAGTGCAGTCGTTTACGTTCGCCCCTAATAAAGGTCCTTAAGATCCGACGAGTACGAGTTCAAGTATGAGTTTATAACTTTTAAAGAGAGGCACTATCTTTTTGTAATCGTGATCGAGTACGTAGATTGAAACTTTGGATTGTAAGACATCGCAAATTTAGTGTTGGCACGTGCATAGGACCAATTTTAAAAACTCGTACTCGTGCTCGATCTCGGATCCAACGGTCAGTAATATTTCCCTAGACCAAACTTGATCAGTTCATCCATCCATCATCCTTCCCCCTTAAGTCTGTCTTACCTTTGACTGAAGAGCACAATACTTTTCCTGCGAACAGACTGATTGATTAGTAGGCACAAAAATTAGTAAAACGTAAATCAAGAGACGGGAGTAAACCTATACAACACAAACAATATTTATAAGCTTGAAGGTGCAACCATATGCCCCTAAATCCCTTGAGTAATATATAACAATGAAACGGCCGCAATGTTAGTTGAACTACAAGAATGCTTTGTTATCGTCAACCAAGATGGCGGGTTATAACTAACATGTACCCCAAGAATAAATAAACATTTGCAAACTAAATTTTATGGACCCTTAACCCATTACAGGCCAATTTTCAAGTGCGCACCAGTGGAAAGAGAGTGGGGTGGGGTCCTGACGCTGCCGATAACCCAAGGCTAGGATAAAAGGTTCAACAAAAAAAGAAAAGCAGAAATCCAAGAACTCGCTTTAAGTATCAACAAATATGAAGATTCTAAAGACATTACACAGAAATGAAGAGATTATATACCACACTGCGCGATAATTTTTAATACAAACATTATTTTGTTGGTGAGCTCCACGCACAGGTAATCTTCTTCGACGACTAATGGTTGGCAGCGCTTCGGACGTGAAGGTTATTCATTAGTGATAAATGCATTACTATCACGCAGAACACTCTTGCTGTGGTGGTCAGAACATCCAGTGATATACATCTAAGATCACATTGATTACAATGGATGTCCACTCCAAGACATTCTGAATACAGTAATGTCGGGAGAATTCTGTGGCCGATGTAGAAGTACCTTGCTTCGAAGTGTTATTTTCTGAGGTCGCCAGTATTTTTCAGCAATTTTAGCAAAGAAGAAACAGAGTTTGCGCGCTGTAAGGAAATCATTTTTAATCGCCTTCATGAGGCGAGATTTTATTTTTAGAAGTGTGCTCGACTGCTGATACTCCGTGGTTGCAGAACTAAGGTGTTTTTTTTTTTACCAAGGATATTGAATCAGAACTTGCGCGCATTTTCAAAAATAATTCCTGAAGTGGTTCCAGCGCCATAAAGTCATGACAGTATCTGACGACGGACTCTTTAATTCCAGCATTAAGGTAGATGGCGTCTACATTGTATTTCAAGGAAGCTAACACGCTCTAATCTTTATATAATTAATAGGTAAGAATTACCCTACAAACGAGAGAAAAATAAGCAACACGTGACTCTATTAAAATGGATTTAAAAGGGAAAAGAAACCAAAGTTAACTTGCTAAGTTCTTAAAAATGTTCTTAAAGTTCACATCTTCTAAGGCGTTTGATATTTGGTTGATTATACAGTTGATCAGCAACTATGAGAGTCATGTTGACAATCTTGCATTGATCTGCATCATCCAGTCTTTTGACAAACTGTTCAAAACAAGTCTATTTGTTTAATATCTCCTCATTCCACTGCTCCTCTGAGCTGCAGCTTTGTATGGGTCGAAGCGGACATCAGCGCCTCCTCCAGAGTGTCTTCTATCAGGACCCGCACCAGCACCGTAGGTACCACGCACGTCAGCAACAGGCATCGAGCCTGCAACAGCCCACCCAGAGGGGACAGCTTCTCTTGGGAGGGCAGAACCACGCGATCTGTCGTCTATCATCCCTCGACCTGGAAGCGGAGGTCCAGAAGGGCGTAGGGAATCTCCGCCCCAGGCCCCGCGAACAGCACTAGATTCACGTGACAAGACAGCACGATCGCGTATCTCGAAGCCATGAGGGATAGACTTTGAGTCCATTCCACGGGCTCTTGACCGATTTCTGCTCGCAAGCAATTCCGCACTGGGGTTACCACGCCAATCACGTGAGGTCACTTTTACTTGGTCAGCAGCTGCAGCTGAAGGGCGATGCGCATGCTCAATGGCACCATAACGAGAATCAACTCCACTAACAACAGGCACGTGTTGTCCTCGATCTGCTGACATCACAGATGATCTGCCATCTCGCAGATCTGCCTGACGCCAATCACCACCACGGTGATCAGCTGACAGAGATCGTCCGATATCGAGATCCATGCCTTTACCGAGATCCGCTCTGACTCCAGGGGCATTCGCCCCCAGTATTCCACTGACACCAGCCCGTTCTAGGAGTATTGATAAACTTTTCTGTGGATCAATGGGACCAATATTCCCAGCGTTAGCACTTGCTATCCTCTCAGACCAACCTTTGTCACGATCGCTTACGTGACGAACATCCTTACGGGAGTCACGCACTTCACCTCGTCGACTGTGATCATCTTTTCTGCGCCTATCGTCACTGCGGCTGAAGTCATCATCACGTCGGCCATCTCTGCTGCCAGATCTTGAGTGCCCTCGACCATCATCACGATGGCCTTTACTATCACGCCGATCTATCTGTACCTTGTCCTCTGACCGCCTCGGGGGAACTGCATCATGTGACCCAAGAGTACCGCCAAAAAACTCGCGGTTATCTGGTCTGCTTCCTTCAACAGCAGCACGCTTAGAGTCTTGCCAAAACCCAGCTCTTTGGGACGCAGAAGTGTCTCTTTCAAACGGCGCTGCCGGACGCTTGATACCAGACCCACGACGTTCGCGATCCAGTCTCTCTAGTCGTTCACGATCTAAGCGCTCACGATCAGCTCGTTCACGTTCCAATCTCTGACGTTCTAAACGTTCGCGTTCAATACGCTTCAGTCTATCGGTTTCGATTCGTTCACGATTTAGCCTTTCACGTTCCATTATTAGTTCACGTTCTCGGCGTTCACGCTCGAGGCGTTCGCGTTCTTCACGCTCACGACGAAGTCGTTCCAGTTCACGACGTCGTTCAAGTTCACGTTGTAATCGCAGTCTCTCTTGTTCCTGTTTCTGTCTTTGTTCACGCAAAAATTGTTGTCTTCTTCTTTCTCGTTCTTTCTCGCGTTCCCGTTCTCGTTCCCTTTCGATCGCTCGTTCACGGGCGATACGTTCTCTCTCGCGTCGAAGCCTCAGCGCTCTTTCACGCTCGCGTTGATCTCTCATTTCACGAGCACGATCTTGTCGCTGCTTCTCCACTCTCTGACGTCGGATCTCCTCCAAAGACTTGATGGGCGAGCCTCCACTTTTTTCCGAACTCTTGCTCTTTCGACCATGAGACTCTGACCTCGACTTGCTGCCTTCCTTTTGTTTGTTCGGCACTACCACTACGGGTTCGCCCTTGTTATCGTCCATCACCACAGTCCGCTCGCTCGCGTCTTCGGTCTTCTTCGCATCGCCTTGAGTGGTATCGTCCTTTTTGCTGGCGGATGGTGAGCTTCCTGTGGTTATTGTTAGTCACAAAACAGAAAAGTGAAACACTAAGCAAAGGCAACGGAAACTAAACAACAGTTTTAACCATCAATGGAGAAGACACTTAGAACGTCTAACAGACCGTCTACCGGGTACCCAAACAACTCACTGAGAACGTCTACCGGACAACCAAACATTTATTTCACTGGCATCACAAGATGGAAAACAAAACGATGGAACACGTGCGCAAGGGGATAAAAACGTAGAGGTATTAGCCCCTTGCTTACCGAGGACATATCTCATGAAGCGCAATGGCCTCGTTATGTACAAAGCTGGTTATGCTGGTTCGCGCAGCAAACAAGGTGTGATGTGAGGAACTGCAAATATTCCCAATCCTTGCGCACATACAACACAAACCCCACTCGCACATTGCACAACGATGAGGGATGGAGGGATGTAAAAGAGACCGATGAAACCACCATTTCTACTGTATCTGACGAGCGCATTAGTGGGGGACCAGTGAAACAGGATTGCATCATTTTGCACATAAATTACAGGTAGATTTTTAAAAGCATTCATCGTCTTTGAAGAAAAACACCAACCAACACCCTCTTTTCAAATTAGATACATCTCCGCAAAATCAGGATGAGTGGGAGAGTTGGATGGGGAAGTTTATTTTTTACGCAAAATCGAACGATTTTTGACCATTTCAAACATTTACAACATGTTATCAAAATTCCAGGCTCAGTCGCAATGTTTTCAGATATGATTTTATAGTGACAACACAGGCTCAAACAAGTGAAAAGAAGTGTGTTACTATTAGGTGAAACCTTTGTTCAGCCAGGTCTGCAATAATACCACATTGGTAAAATTTACCCCTGGCTTGTTGATGGATAACTGAACCACCAAATATTGTGAAGTCATAATATGAGCATGAATTCGAAGATGAATTCTTTTGGTGTCTTATGTGGTGATTAACTCAATGGAACACTAGAAATCTCAGAAAACACATCATAATATGATTCCATCATCATCATCATTAATATTATACTTGGTTAAGTAAAGACAACTGGTCAAACAAGATTGGACTTAAGGTTTATCAGCTACACAAGGTTTCGTCATAATATGAGTCTTAAATACTGATCTAATTGATCATTATTTTAAAGAGGCTCTACAGAGGACTCCCTTTAGTAATGAATCAAATTGGGATGTAAAAGGACAGACTGCAAGCAATATTAACAGAGTGGGTCTAATTTGAAGGTGATGGTGACTATTGCAGTAATGATAATAAGTTGTTTAGAGAGAGGTGGAGAGAGAGGGAGGAGGGGGAGGATGAGGATATTTTAGTGATTTTATTAAACATTTTAGCAAGAGAATGACCAAGCACTTAGTCCATAGGAATTAGAAGCAACGAAAATAAGCACAAGCAGACGAAGAAGAAAAAGAAGAAAAAAAAACTAAAAGAATAACCAAGGATTTGGGTTTTTTTGCTCAGGAGAAACTGTAACAATGGGCAAAAAGGAAAAGAATATTTCTGAAAAGATTCATTACAATCTAGACAAAATAGGAAGATAATAACAAAATATTTCAAAGGTTAACACACAGGTATTAGCAAGCGAATAATCAATATTTTGTATTACACCATACTCATAATGACTGACAAGCCCAATAAAACAAGGTCACCCAGTCATTAGTTTACAAAAAAGATGTAACAACACAATCATGAAATGCATTTATACTAGAAAAGTATGGAAATTGTCCTTATGTTTTGACCTGAAACCATGCTATCCTCGCAAGATAACTGGCTGACCTTGCTTTAATGTACCAGTCAGACATTATGAGAAGAGTGTATGAAGGTAGCAACAAACAACAGTATTGTTCCTCACCTGAAGACTGTTTACCAGAGGGTTTGGTTGTCTTTTCGTTTGTTTTTTTACCTTTGTCTGTTTGTTTCTTCACATCAACCTTTCCCTTCTCTTGTGATTTGTCTGCCGCTGAAAATAACAAAATTCAATTCTAAATTAATGGTGATGTAAGGCTGAGGATGGAGAAAATGATGACAAGGGAGGATCGGGGGTTGTTGTTTTCTGCTGTGTTGATGGAAGAAACTCAATTAGCCCCCCTAAAACTTTGGCTGCATCCACCCTTCAGTGACGACAATGGTAAAATAATGATGATAAATTTACATGAAAACGTTGTGCAACAAACAATACAAGTAAGTATTGGGTGTTAATGTGCTTGGTAAATTATCAGAGATGTGGTTAGATGAACTGACAGAAGGTCAAGGGTTCAAATCCTCCCTGGAACTCAGAATTCTTTTTCTACAAGGTTTGCTGAAAGTTTTCGAAATCTGGGCATAAATATTACCTTTCTTATCAGCCTGTTTCTTGTCTGGCTGTTTCTTTGTTGCACTTGCTCCTCCCTGTGAAGGGATACGATCCCCCTTTGCCTGTCAAAACAAGTCAATTAATATTGACATATATCCCTTCTATCATCTCTGAGGTCTCAGATTTGATTCCTGTCAGACTCACAAGTCGCAAAGTGAGTACAGTATTTTAAGTCTCCGTTGATTTCAGGTTTTTCCCTGATTTTCCTCCCTCCAAAAAGCCTAAGAAGCTAAATTCTAATTTGATCTGTGTGTTAGTCATACCCTGACTTATAAATCTCTTATAAATAATTATTTGCAAAGACTGATAAAATACATTGAAGAAAATTTCATTTTGCAAAAAATAGTGACCAAATACCTAACAAGGTGTAAATTTGCATAAACATTTTTTTACCCTGTCAACAGTAATTGTCCTTCCATGTAGTTCTGTCCTATGGAGATGAGATATACATTTGGCTGCCTCCTCACTGGTTGACATGGTAACAAGGCCAAAGCACTGTGCTCCTGGTGCTTTTGAATTAGTTACTATCTTTGCACCAACAACCTATACCATTTAGAAACATTTTGGTGAAAGACATTCAACTTAATACCAGTAAAGATTAAAATATCTCCTTGACACACAGATTATGTTGACACAGAAATCATGCATTTTTACGGGGAAAAAGGACCAAAACATTAATTATTTTCTGATGCACCCAATGTAAGCAGTTACATATCCCGGACCCAGGATAAAAAAGTCTTAGGTCATTATACTTACTTTGCCATGCTGACTGAATCTTGTCTTGAGGTCAGCAGCACGTGTAATAGATGACAGGTTGCTAACCCATAGACTTTTACCACTTTCTTTCTTCTCTTTGGCCGCAGCTGCACCCTTGGCTGTGATGGACTTTTTAGCAGTGCTGGGCTTTTTATCTGGAGTTTTCTTTGCACTAGACTTAGATGTATTCTTGCTGTCAGTGCTAAAATATAGAATAAACATGATTAAGGTGGAGAAATCAATAGCGGCTTTGAAATACAACAACAAGTTAAAACAAGGGAAATAAACCAATGTCTCGAAGTTGGAAAACATTTGAAAAAATGTCATTTTTTTGTTTGTGAAGGTAATATATTGTACTTCACAAGCCAGGGGCTCATGATAAAGTGTTCAAAGGTGTGCCTAACAACAAGAGATAACTAGCTAAAACCTTGCTGCATTGGTGTTTCCAATGAAACAGTAATGATAAAGGGGTAAATTATACACCGTGAAGGAAAGCACTTACCGATGTTTCAGACACTAGTCCTTCATTGGAGTAAAAGAGAAAGAGCACTTGGACAAAGGACTAGTGTCCGAAATGTTTTTCATCTTTTCACGGTGTATAATTTACCTTTTTATCATTACTGTGCCTAACAACTCAAACTACAAGACAGTGCTCCATATAATTCTTTACAGAACAGAAAAAAGCAAAAACAGATAGGGAATTCCTGTTACAGTGTTCAAAAATGAGCCCTTTACCAACTCAAACTATAAGCACTCCTTTTAATGCTTCACAAAACAGAGAGAAGAGGAAACATGTGAATATCCTGAGGACTGGACAGTAGACCTTTAACTCCAAATGTCAAGCACTAACCATCTGTGCTATGGCTGCTCCTAGTGGAGTTAATGTGTTGCCAATAAAACTCATATAATGCAATATAATTACCTCGATTTTCCTTCACCCTTAGAAACTTTTTCAGATTTTTCTGATGTCTTTTCTTTTTTCTCGTCTTTCTTGTCAGTTTCCTTGGATTTTTCATCTTTACTCCTTTCCAATTTTTCTTTCACTACTTCTTCTAAGACATGGAATCAAAACAAATGGTCAGTTCCTCATAACATCTTAAGAACCTGGCTTGGTTGCACACTGTTGCACACTGGCTTACAGTGCAGACACACTAACTGGAACTACTGGAACAAAATTTAAATTTTCAATAATATAAGCTAATCTGCAAAGAGCAAAATCTGTATCAATTAAACATCAATTAATCAAAATCTCACATTCCCAAGGTAGTCAATAACATCTTTTTTTTTTTCTGGCCTGGTATTCTAAAAAATTGTGCGTTCTCATTTGTATTTTATCATTGTCTGCCTGCGCTTGCAGTCCGGTATCCTTTGCCGCTAATCAAGTAAAACAAAACGATTACGAAAACAAGTAAAGAAAAATATGGAAAAAAAGTTATTTACTGTCCTATATAGGTCCGGATTGGGAAACACTGTGCCTCGGTCTTGAAAACTGACCTTGGCCTAACAGCCTCGGTCTGTATATTCAAGACCTCAGGCACAGTTTTTCCCTGTCTGGACCTCCTGGCTGGTAAAAAACATCTAATATTTTCTCAGATATCAAGGCTTCAATGCTTCAAATGATTCCCTTGTTTTCACTCTACTGTTGCGATTGGGTAACTTTCTTCAAGTGGTTAGTGTATCCACACAGTAAGTTGAAACTCTTTGTTGTCCCTCTATATTATCATTGGTTAATTTGAATAGAGTGGTAGTGGTAGGAGTGTCTGCACATTATGGTGAACCATCAGCAAGGAAGCACATATGTTCATATACCTTGTTTTTGCTCTTCTTTTTTTTCTTTGGCAGCTTCCTCTTCTGCCTTCTCTGCAGCCTTCAATTCCTCATCAAGATCATCTTGGATGCCGTCCGTATGGACAATCAATGACACTGACCAACCATTTTCATTTTTGGAAGAGTCTGCCTCAGAAACATCCATGGTTGATGTGTCTCCCTTGATGGAGTCGGCACTATTGTTGCCCAGGCTGATGGCATCTTTGCAGCTGGGTACCTCCTCAAAACCAACTGCAGCTGCATCTGTTAATATGATTATCGTCAATCATTAATCATAATGAACAGAAGCAATGTAACATTACTATTTTCAATAACCAGTATGGGATCCTTGTTGCAATGACAATAGTTTCTCTTGGTGTAAATAAAAGTGTTTCCATTGATTGACACAGTGCAGAACCTTGAAGTATTACTTGGGAGGTATCAATGTAATCCCATGGAAACCTTTAAATATTCTACAATTCTGTGCATGTTATTGAACATGAGAGAACCAGAGGTAACAAGGCTAATGGGAGGTTAAACATTCAAAAAAGGAGTGAAAGTACATTAGGCTTTTCATTTTTTAACAATATAAACATAGACCTTGTGGGTGGTCTTGACATGACTTTAATCCTTCATTGTAGTAGATAAATCACTTACCTTTGTTTTTCTCATCTCCAACTTCATTGCCAGCCTAGAATAAGAAGCAGTGTATAGTACAACAGTTATTATTTCCACAAAAAATATATATATGCATAGATAAATTGAATAAGTTATAAATATTGTGGGGGGTGCAAGAGAACAACCTCAGAGGTTCAACAATCTCTTACACCCTTTAAAAGGAAAGTGAGTAATATTTACATATGTGTAAGATGGAACAAATCATATAGTATCAGTAAGGCCTCCCCTATTCATCAAAAAAAAACCAGAGCAGCTTCTAAATCAGTGTCCACTTTATAAAGTTAAAAGTCTCAGTCGTTCATCAGACTATTAATTGTCCATGAATTGCTAGTGATTCACTTGTTATTTTGATACGAAGAAAAAAGAATGGCTTCTTCATTCTGATGACACAGGCCTCGGGGTGGGTAAATAAACATGTCTAGTCTAACAAATGGTTATCTATAGACAACTATTATCTTCACACTTGCTAGTATTGATATCTAGTATATGCTTACCTCCATGTTTAAATCACTATCACCTAAACAGAGTCCAAGTTCATCTTTCCTTTCTTCTCCTTCCTCAGTCTTGGGATTCAACGACTCATCCTTGAATAACTCATCAACATCAGTAGAATCATTGACTTCCAATCCTTCAGGATGATCACCTTGGTCATCTTGACATTCGTCTATTATTTTCATTATAACTCCTTCACCATCGAAACTTTCTTGGAGCAAATCATCTTCACCATTATTTTTCTGATCTTCTTCTACTTTCACCTGCGATTAATTTTAAAATTAAGGTCACAAGAAAAGGGTAGGAGAGTTTACTAAAGCCTTTTCTAAGAAAAAACATATTTAAAAGACCATACTTTATTACTTAATATTTTTGCACAAATAAAATCTAATGCCAAATTTCTTCTAAAACTCATTTATGACAAAACAGGGTTGCTATCAAAACAAAATATCAAGGACTGTCTAGCAGAGTTTTGAGTATTAGGGGCTAACCTAGGGGAACTGTCCCCCTGTTCCCTCACCCCTTATAATTTTGAAATTAAGGCTCTCAGAAATAAAATGTGGTTTCCAGCGTTTGGAGCGACCATTGCAACATATTTACTGTATTTAAAGCCAAGTCAAACTAACTTACTAAGACACTAACAATTTTTGGACATTGAAAGACATTTATAATGTAGAAACCATAAAAATAAACAACTTACTGGCGTTTCTTTTTCATATGTTGCCTTCTTTTCTAAAAGATATATAACGAATCAAATGAGAAATGGAATAAAATGAGTTTTCCAAAAAGTGTGTTATATAGTGCATATGTATGCAGACAATCCTAAATGTCAATATTTAATGAGCTTCTTAGAATATCATTTCCTGGTGCTGTAAGATAATTTTGACTATTTTTTGCACTATCAAAATATAATAATAAACATCTAATAATGAAAAAATCTTCTTAGTACAACGATTTTAGAATAAATATAAATTGCGAGCATAACGAATAATGCCCTATTGTCGCGTCCTTCCCTACGGGATATCACCGATGGCGGCCGATTTTAACCATTTATATTTGAGCCAAAAGATATTTAGAAAACTACATTGTGCTTACTCTGTGTTTTTTTCGAGGGTTTTACAGATGAACGTTTCGGTGGTGTCGCGACGACAGCGGTGTCTGGCTCCCCTTGTTCGCTTTTGGTTTCGCTTTTAGTATTCATTTCTGTGAAAGTTTCAATCGATTCTTCCTGGTTGACATCTTCAGGCTCTTCCTTAACTTCATCATTAGCCTCATCTTTTACTTCTATCGAGTCTTTTTCTTCGGCTGCTTGAGCTTCTAAAGCCTGATGGTACAAGAACGTGTTAGCGACACCATGTTTTTTTTCTTACGTAATTCAAGTTTTTCAACATCGATTTTGAAATAAAATAAGACTAAACCAACCTTTTGGAGACGCTCCACTAAAATAGCCTTACTCCGCTTTTCTCTAAGCCTCGTTTTTCAAGCTCTTGTCTTAAATCAACGACTCTAAGCTCGGTTAACTTCTTTCCTCTTAAGGTCTGTACGTCCGCCATGTTTCTTGTCTTCAGCACATGTGCTTGAAGCGTTCCCGGATGAAGATCAAACCCATGAAGCTACATGGGATAGGTTAGCAAAATCCTCCCATCCCCTAGGATCGCCATTTGTGTGATGGCGTAAAAGGAATGGAATATCTTTCTAGTGATTTTTTTGGGGGACAATAACATGTTCATGCGTGATATAAAAAGATCGTTTTTAAAAAAGTGTGACGTTCCTATGATGAGAAATTAATTTTTCTAAATTTATTTCCAACTAGGGTCTCTCGCCCGGAATAACCTCGTTCCCAAGCACTTTAACTTATCTATATTTCTGTATCTTGTATCACTCATATGGGAAAGCGTTTTCCGGGTCCATTAACGATAAGCAGAAATTATTAAGATTTTTCTTATTTTCCTTCACGACATGATATTTGTACCAAGTTATGATTGTTTCAGGAGGTGGAGTTTAATTCATTGAGAAATTTTTTCGCATTACTTTAATTGTGTTTGTGAAGCCAAACGTTTGCAATATTTTTGGAGAACGACAAATCATTTTTAAGAATAACGAAATTTCAATTTGAAGAGTATATTTTCACCAAATCATTGTGTCTAGAAATCATTTCCGGGTTTCCCTTAGTGTTTGGGTTCCCTGTGGTAAAATCGGTAAGCAAACTGAGCGGGAAGGCACGTCGAGGTCAAGTATTCACTGTTATTATTCATTCATTCATCTTCGTTCATGGCGTCCACCAAATGTTATGGAGGGGCCAAAACATCCCGTGTTCTTGTTTTATACACTGGAGGCACAATAGGAATGGAGAAGACAGAAGCAGGTAATTTTTTTTTATTTCAGACGACAACCACATAAAATTGGAATGAAGCTCAATTCGACAAATATTTTTAAAGATCTCGTATAGTTTAAGACCTGTTTCCATATCTCTAGGGTATCAGCCAAAGGTTGGGTTCTTGCAGAAGCAAATCAAGCGCCTGCCAATGCTTTACGATGAAGAATACTCCAAAAATAACTCAACCACTGAGACAACAATTGACCCTGAAGAGGATCAGAGCAGCTCAAACAGCAGCGCTCTCGAGGAACTAGCAATGCCGTAAGAATATAACGTAATCATTGTCTTGTCAAACAAACATAAATAATGCAATGTTTTCGGCATTTCGGTCAAGTAAATGTATACAAGAAAATGTCAGAACAATTTCACATTTCAAGAGTCAATGTATTTATTTACCCCAAGCTAAACTGTCTATCAATAATTCAGATCGTTCAGTTTTGTTATGATGGATAAGGCTTTTAAAATACATCTTTTGATTCTCAAACCACGATATGTTCGAACAGCTGAGTCTTGATATAAGATCATAAGTTGAATTTTTTGCATTTTATAGTATCATTCTCTTCTTATCTTTCATCACACTGCCACATGTACACCCATTATTTCCCAATCTGCAATTATAATTAGAAAACTGCATATTCTTATGGCTGACTGACTCTTGGATTCAGTAGTTGTCCCTAGTTTGAGGCTCATGAAAAATTTGAAGATAATTCTTACTAATATTGTCAAACAAATGTCTGTTACAGATTTATTAGTTGCAAGAGAAAGAGTAGCATATATCCAAGATTAGCTATCATGAAGATACCATACCCATTTCTTGTGTTTTGGCTTCCGTCCATCAAGCTTATGATGGTCTGCAGTGGCAGATCCAGGATTTTTCAAAATGGGGGACTCCAGATCTTTCACTTCATTATTTTTACTATATGAGTGCTGTTTGTACTGTGTACGACGTTAAAAACAAGCTATAACAACAGGACACAACCCAAAACTTCTGTAATCATTTTAATTAAAATCTACAGCCTTATTTTTCTCGATATCCAAAAATTCAAACCTTACCAAAAATATAAAAACGGTGAAGAAAAGAAACAGGTGCAGCAGACCCCTTCACACTACCCCTAGATCCGCCACTGGTCTGTAAATAGCCCTGTCAGTTGCATCAAGTCATAAATGCCAGACATCAAAGCAATATTGTTCTAATTCACCTTTTCGGCGCTAGCTTGGATTGTGTTACGGTCACCAAAAAGTTCAGACATCGTTCTCGGATTTCCACACAAATTTACTGGCTTTAAAGAGAAAATTTTGGTAGATTTTTTTAGTTAGCTATCTTAGCAGCAGTAAGAAAAGCTTTAATCAAGCTAGAAAAACGAATATTTACTTGTATTTAGAGAACCAACTAAACATTAACCAAGTAAATAGTTCATTTAGAGTCAGTACAGTTGTACGGAAATTCAAGAACAATGTCCGAACTTTTTTGTGACCGTAACACAATCTAAAACAATTTATACCCTGTGACGGCTAGCGCTGAAAAGGTGAATTAACTGCATTTTACATTGACGTTCTAGCCAACAAACATACAAGTGTCAGGAGACAGTAAGAACATGTTTTGATGTCTGGTATTTATGGCTTGATGTAAACGATGGTAAGTTGAATGATGGAAGTGAAAAAAAAAAACACTGGAGTCATGCATCATATGTATAAGTTTAATGAGTAAGAAGGTAGTTGAAGGGAATAAATAGACCTCCTGGCTCTGATATAATATTGTCCCATTTCAGACCACATGTCATTCCCTAGAGTATCAATTCACTCAGTTGCGCAAGAAAAGACACATGAATATGAATACAACTCAAACAAAGAATATTTTTCTCAAGGGAATGACACGTGGTTGGAAATGGGACAACATTACGCCAAGTCGAGGAGGTATACTGTTGGTACTAAATTATTAACATTTTCTTTAGGATATCTCAACATGGAGTAAGGATCATATACTTCATAAAAGAATATGTACCTATTAAGGACTCTTCTAATTTGACGATTGAGGACTGGGTAACAATATCTCTGGATATTAAACAGCATTATGCAGATTACGAAGGCATTGTTGTCATTCATGGGACAGACACTATGGCATATACAGCATCAGCGCTGTCATTCATGCTGGAAAACTTGGGCAAAACTGTCATATTAACAGGGTCACAGGTGAGAAAGCCTGTCCAATTTTATTGAACCCTGAAACAACCTCTCTGGGCTGAACTAAGTTAGGGCATATATAAGTTAGAGTAGTCTCTTATGCAGCCACTGTAAGTGTCGTCACACTGCTATTATTTTGCTACCTTACTGTAAGATCAAACCCTAAAACAAATTTTAGGCTGATCAAATCAAGGCATGTTTTACTCATAGTTTATGTGCTATTTTCTTTACAGGTTCCCATTTATGAGCAGAGAAATGATGGCCGTGATAATCTTCTTGGTGCACTCATGTTCGCAGGTCACTATGTTATACCAGAGGTAGGATATTAGTATTTACTTATATTGTGTGGTTCTAGAAAATATCCATACCCCCACCATGGAGAAAATTTATAAAAGGCCCCCCTACCCCCAGGAACTTCCAATTTTCTTCTATACAAACTCTGTAATTTTGTTCTTTCTCTGACCCCCCCACCCCCCCCCCCCCCCCGAATTTCCAATTTCCTCTGTGGGTGGGATATGGACATTTCAATTTTGGACAAGCCATATTATATCTGTTACTGTTTGCAGCCCATTTCTTCAATCTATTCTAGGACACAGGACCCCCTATTTCCTTCCTTTCCTTAAAAATTCTTTTATCAGTAAAAGTGAATAAAATCATTCTTTCAGGTTTGTGTTTTCTTCAATAGCAAATTATACAGAGGAAACAGAACAACCAAAGTGAATGCTGACAGCTTCAGTGCATTCAACTCTCCAAATCTCCCCCCATTAGCAACTATGACAGTCAAAATTGAAGGTATTTTTCAATCCCCATGTACTTCATCAATGCCCACCATCCTATCCCCTTTTAGATTGTGTATAAATGACGGATCAACCAACTATATGGACCGACCAACTGACCGACTGACCAACTGACTGGCTGACCAACAAATCTTTCACACACACACAACACACACAAAAAAAGATGATAAACTTGGGTGACCACAACAATGACAGTGATTTGAACCTTTCTTGCTGACTGACACCTGTTGCTTTTGCACCCTAGTTTTAGCAAGACGTTTCACCCTGTAACAGCACCTTATGAAGATGATGATTGTGTAACAAAAGTTACACACTAGTGCGAATAAATTTCTCCTAACATTCTTTAACTTTCTGGAGTCAAAAATCTATCAGTTTCTGATGATCATACTAGAGGCTTTGCACCATCATAGTGATGGCAGCCATGACAGGAGGCAGGAACAATTGAAGTTGGTCTAATCTGATTTACATGAGAAAGAATTCAGTTTCCCAGGGGGAAAAGGACTCTATTGTTGTGCCTCCTGGGCTACCATCAAAGTCTCTTTTGGCTGCTCTTTTACATTTAAAGGCTTTATGTTTTATTATCTTATTTCTCCTCAGTTCAATGGGATGCCATCTTCAGATGCAATAATAACACTAGATTCTGCGTTCACACCCAGATGAATCCTAATGTTGGGCTGTTGAGGCTGTTTCCTGGCATCACAGCACATACTGTAAGTATAAACATGCATCAATGCTAGCACTAACAAGTTAAGGTTGCTATTGATTGCTGGGTTTCAATATGATGAAAAAAGTCTTTGAATCTCATTACTCAAAATGGTGTCAAACATTAACCACCATGTGCTGTCAGTCAGAAAGAATCCTAAGAATCCTATTGAAAACTTGTGATTCAACCTATGAACATTCTGCACACATGAGAGAGGAAATGCCTAGCAAAACTTGAGGAATAACTAGACATCATTCCTGGTCTTGTCACCGGTTGAAGGCAAGTCTTCCGACTGCAGAAATGTGTGTATATGCACGGAATTGAAGGCAGTGTTGTCTGGTATTAACATCCATTCAGCTGATCAATACTGGTGATATGTTACTGATGTCATTGGTTTGATATATTTCCATGGTGTGTATTCTTTAGGTAAAAGCATTTCTTCAAGAACCAATGCAAGGCGTTGTCTTACAAACCTATGGTGCCGGGAATGCCCCTAATAATCGTGACGACCTCATCACCGAGATCAAGAAAGCCTCTGAAAGAGGTGTCATTATTGTTAATTGTACCCAATGTATCCATGGATCTGTTGCAGATGCTTATGCAACTGGAAGGGTAGGTTAATACCATTACACTGTGGGATACCTGTGGTGACATATCTTCTTCAGCTTTAGGGGTTTCCTTTCTCAAGTATTGTGTTGCACATTTATTGTTGCATAGTCCTATGTTGTGAATGAATTGGTTTGATTGGATAACAGGTCATATTCCTGTGAAGTGCTTTAAAAATAAAGACACTATAAATTGAAATAGTGTTTTTATTATTAATGAAGGCTAATAATAACCATTCTATTCGTAGACATTATTGGAAGCTGGTGTTATTCCTGGATCTGACATGACGCCAGAGGCTGCTTTGACTAAGCTTTCTTATGTTCTCGGCAAACAGTACATGTCGAACAAAGAAAGAAGAGAGGTACATTTCAACACCTTTAAATTTTATCGATGCATACCCTTTTACAACCCCAGCTAAGCAACTCAGCTTTTATTTATTGCTGAGCTAAGGATGATTTTCTGAAATCTTTTTGAACATCATTTTCAGCTCGTGAAACATAACTTACGTGGTGAACTGACTGTAGCTCAGTCACAGGAACATTTTTCACTGAAGGACAGTGAGTTTATTGAAGCTGTTGCTCTTTCATTGCATGTGGGATCTAGTGAGGTAAGCTGGTCTTTGAACTGTTTGCTCAAGAACTGTTAGCCTGAAAACAGCTCACCCCTCCCCTTGCCTCTCTCCCATCAGCATCCTGCTCAGTCTTGTATTTCTGTAAACCTGCATTAACAAATAAACCATGTATGAATGTATCTTTAAATGGCTTAATTTGTAGGAAATGAAGTATATCAGGAAAGCTCTTCTACCAGTCTTAATGTGTTCCGCAGCCAGCTCTGGTAATGTTTCTACCCTTAAAAAACTATTGGAACAGGTTTGTATGTTACAATCACGATTTAATTTAAATTTGTATACATGTACTGTAATGTTAAAGTATCCTACATATACCCCAACTTAGATCCACCTATAGGTTGTTTCAAGGTTCAATAAGTTTAATCTTTGGTTTGTTATTTTCCAGGGTGCTGATCCAAATGGAACAGTAAACTATGATGGCAGACGGCCTCTCCATATTGCATGTCTTAATGGCAACCTTGAGGTAGTAAATTTTCTGCTGTCCCAAGGTGCATTTATCCATGTGCAGGACATGTTCAATAATAGCCCTCTTGACGACGCTATTAAATTCAGGCATAAAGAAGTGGTGAAAAGACTCATTGAAGCTGGAGCTATTCTTAACAAAAAACAATCACAAGTTGCTGCTGAAGTTTGCTGTCTTGCTGCTAAGAACAGAGTGGATGATTTGTATTTGTGGTTACTGGCAGGGGCTGATTTAAATGTTAGTGACTATGACGGCAGAACACCATTGCATGTGGTAAGTATACTGATAGTTACTGTTTAGTTACTTTATAGGACAAAAACTTAAAACCATAGGCCCTGTCTTCAAACCCTTCCTATACTACAGTAAAAATGGGGGACATAAAGAACCTGTTGAATTATTCGTGTAAGAGTAGGGGATTGTCTCCCGGTTCAACAGCCTATCCCAATTTGGAGGCATAACTACTAACATACTAACATATCACTCATGATTGTAAGCATGCACGGACTGCTAATAGCGCCTTAATATGCAGCCCATGAAGTCCTCCACTGGTCATAAATGTAAAGCACATTGAGATATTTGAAATGTGTTATATAAGAAACTCCCATTATTATGGGTTGCCTGTGTTGGTAGAACTTGAGGTGAGGGTGGGGGCTGGTATATCAGCTTAACTCTAAGACATATTGAACAACATTTTTTAATATAGGCTGTGTGTCGCAATAACATCGAGACAATCAAGTTTTTGCTGGAGAATGGAGTAGACCCTACCCTCAAAGATATCTTTGGGCACACACCATTGGATAATGCAACTACTTATGGACTGGACAAGGTTGTGCCCCTATTCGATGAATGCATTGGCGTTCGGATAAAGAGACCTGTTGCTTCAAGTTAAAAAGAAAAGAATTGAATGATAATATGCTAATTTGTATATAGTTGTATATTGATGTTTTTATGAAGGGATATTGTTAGAGAGGTGCTCAAGCGTTTTGTGCTTAAGGTTCACGTTAATCTTTTATCCCTCCCTACTTTGCTCTAGTATTCCTGACCTGCTATGTAATGCAAGGTGTTATTGGCCCTTTCCAAGCATACCCCACCCATTCCTCAATTTTTTTTGCTCTGCTTTACTTGCAACATTGCAGATATAAAAACCTCCATATATTGCCAAAATAGCTGTAAAAATAGATTTAAAGCCTCCCACCTAAAGAATTCTAAATTGGTAAAAAAAAAAGGTGTGAAAGGTGCTCCACCAATGTCTATATTTTCTAACCATTTTGTATCAATTTGTAGTTTCAGAAATTATCCATACCTACCCCAGAGAGGAATTTGAAATTTCCAAGGGGGGGAGGGGATGGTCAGAGAAAGAGCAAAAAATACTGAGTTTGCATAGAATAAAATTGGTATTTCTGTTGGGGGGGGGGGGGGGGGGTATGGATAATTTCTGGAACTACACAATAACCACACACAATTAGTTAAGTCCTTCATATCTATCCACCACTTTCCATACATCAATGAATGAACTGGTCACACATGAAGCATTACATCAAGGCTTTGAAAGATCATTCTAATATTGAACTTTGTGACCTTGATTTTATGCTTTGTGTTTGACCATCGGACAATGTATGAAAAGTGGCAGATAAAAGGGGAGAATTCTTTCATCTCCTTATATTATCAGTATCATAATTTTATTATTATTTATAATTTATCTTCACATTTTGTATTTTTATATCAAGAGCTTTGTTGGTGTATACCTGCACTTATATTTATTTGTTTAATTTTTTGGGACGATGGACTAAAGGATTCGTAAGATATGTGCTTTATGACAGTCTTTATGACAAAAAAACTGATAATTTATCAATAAATATTAAAAATAATTTCTCTGTGTATTCATGAAACAGTTGGGGATACACAAAGTACCTACACCCTCCCCAAAAGTGACATAAAAGTGCACCTAACCCCTGATACAATACTGTCAGTATTGATTTCTACATGAAGTTAATGGTCGAATGGTGAAATGTTTCTTCAAACCTTGTGTATCATGATGATGCTTTTTAAATACTGTTTGGGTAAACCAATCCTATATTTTATATTAATGAAGAAGGTGGATTAAAAAATGATATAAGAAAAGATGCTTTAAATTGTGGAACTTCTTCAGCTTCTTTTACAAGATAAGCATGCTAGTTAATTAAGGCTGCTACAGAATTTGAGTAAGAGGGCTTTGACAGGTCTGGATACTCCTGCATGTACTGTCCCACCCACCCACCACCAGACAATCTGAAACTGACAGAAATTACGTGACTGCAAAACATCATACTCATCCATTGTATTAAAAAAGAAACATTGCTGTCAATGTTATGGAGCACTTATTAGTAATGTTATTTCTTCCATTTAGTGACCTTGAAATCCATGATATGTAGCACCTCAGTTTTGCAAATTTTCTCGATTGTGATTGGCTAACATTTTCTCTCAGAAACACTGGCAGCAATGAGGCATTAACAGAAGTCAATGTATGTGGCAGAGTTTTCCTTTATGTACAAATAATTCCTATAAGTAGGCTATGAACCATCGATCACCTGATCCCATGTTTGAGGTGAGCCCCAGAAGCTTGGGTTACCTGTGGTTACCCAGAATGCACCTAGACCAAGTATTATAAATATTCTGGTAACACTGGTAGGGAATGGTTCGTCTTGTTAAAATATGGAAAGCTTTTGTTCGTAAATAATTCACTCTATACCTCATTCACTACTGATGAATGGATTAGAGGACTCTAGCATTGGTTCTGCGCTATGCTAAAAATGGCAGCTCTGAAGTCAACGTGAAGTAATGATAGATATTCGAGCCAGCCAAAAAATCGAAGTTTACCGTGGAATTTGGAAGAGAACAATTAATCTATTCAATGCAAGATATTTTAATCTTGATTGAAAGACAATGAGTGCAAGTCAGGACAACTGTGCTACGATACAAAAACAGATGGAAAAAATCGGGATTGGAGGAAAAACTTCAAATCCATCCACAAGTGAGTTTAAGACTGATGTCACAGAAGTGTCTCACGCTACCCCTACTGGGGACACACCAGACTCCAAAACAACTTCTGCTGGTGGTCGTGTCAAAGATCCTTTGAAAAGACAGAGTTCTAGGAAACTTCTACGACATGTGTCTTTTATTGGGGAGCTACCTAAGGACGTGAGACCTCTGTTGAAGTCTAGTGGGAGAATGGGATCAATCTCTGGGGACCTGGATGAGGGTTCTTCTAGAACCCTTGTCAGAAGGGTGAACGTTCTTCTGTTATATACTGGAGGTGCTTTGGGATGGAAGTTAATTCCAGGAGGTAAGAAAAGGAAGTGTATCAGTCTATATTATCTGTTACAGATTTGACAAGCATACTGTAGTACTACTGGATAGCTTGTAGTCATATTTATTTATCCAGTATATTCTGAGATTCTGAGAACAACTCCATGTATTTCTAAAAGAACTTAGACCCAATGTGAAGGACATACAAGCTTGCTACGCAAATAAAAATACATTACAAACATGTGATATTATTTGTAACATATAACTTGAGATTTAACAATTGCCAATCAGTCAATGAAAATATATTGACAAGTGCATACTTGATAACAACAGTAATATAATAGTAAATTATATTGTATTCTTCAACCAATTTATTATTCATTGACTACGTCTCACAGCTTTAAGTGCTTCTTTGCATTTCTCCTCTTGCAATTTTAGTCAACCTGTTATTTTCAAAGAGTGACTTTAACAAATTGTAAAATAAAAGACATCAGAGTTTTGCTTTTCTAACTCCAGGTGTTTATAAAAAAATAGAGAGAGATAATTCTTCCTGTCGTTGAAACAATTTATTAATTTATGCAAAGATCATTTTCATATCATTTCCATTTTTGAATATCATTTGCAAAAGTGGAGATAGCTAGCATGTCCCCCAGCAGTCTCCCTTACTCTGCTTAATAAAGAAGCTAAATTGCAATCAAAAAATCCAGTAAAATAATGATTTGTTAATCATTTTGTAATCATTTGTTAAATTTGGCCTGCATGGAAAAAGAACCAGTTGTGCAGTTTTGATACTGATATGAATTTAACCAACTGGTTCTGACAGGTTTCCGAGTGGAGAAGAATTTAGTGTTAAATGAGTTGAGGAAGCTGCCGATGATGCATGATGCTGATTATGTCAACAAGATTGAAGAAAACCTGATGGATGATTTACCAGAGGAAGAAATTGGAGAGGACCAGATAATAATGCCGTGAGTCATGATGATAATAGATAATGATAATGATGATAGATGATGATATTGATGGATGATCATGATGATGACTGTAATGATGGTAATAATAACATAATGGTGATGATGATATGTGATACACGATGATGATGATGCAGAGGCAGTGGAGACGAAGGGCCCCCACCTTTTTTGGGAATTACATTTTTATTTTGTCTAATTTTTGGGTGTGTGGTATAGGGAAGGGGGAGGACTGCAGTCCCCCTACTTTAAAAACTATCCTGCCATCCCTGTGATGATGTGGTTTCGATGATAGCATGAATGTGATGATGATATATGTGATACATTATGATGGACCTGAATGATGATGCAGTGGAGATTGTGGTGATACTGATGATGGTTATAGTAATGATGAAATTGACTGATGGTGATCAATGATGATAATAATGTTGACGACTGGGTGTTGTTGATGATTAAATCAGCCGATAATTAATAGAAACATCGCAATTTTCTAGTTAGCATGTTACTTATGCAATTTATTGCCTGAAAAAGTATTTAATTTATCTTAGTGTATCGAAATATAGTGTTCGTACATTTATCGACGTCAAAGAAATGACAGACGACATGGTTGGACATTCCCAAGACATGGATATGAATGGATGGATTCATATTGCCTTAAAAATCAAGGAAAACTATGACAAATACCATGGGTTTGTGATTCTCCACGGCACAGACACTCTCTGCTACACTGCTTCCGCTTTATCCTTCATGTTTGAGAACCTTGGAAAATCTGTCGTCGTCACTGGATCTTTGGTATGGAATAAGGGAGTGGTTATTATTTATAGGGGGTTCAGTTGGTACGAAAAGGGGGGCAGGTAAACAACATTTTATACAGGGGAAAAAGGGAGGGACTGAGGGGGTCTAAAGGGAGTCTGAGATTAGAGAGGGGGTGGGTTAGGGGGGGGGGGGGGGTTCTGTTAAAAACGAAATATGGCATTCCTAATTTTGCAATAGCCCCTCTTAATATTGCAGGTCCAAAATTCTTTTTGGTATTCAACATCAAGTGTATGTTTACTGTACAGGCATTTGTAGATAGAGATTTGTTTTCTTTTTTCTTACCTTTCATTCTTTTCTGTGTTGCATCTTTTTTCTCTATGTTCAAAACCTAATGCACAAAATTTCAATTTATTTTTTGATATTTGAATTTCCCTATTTCACTATGACATCACATCAAAACAATCTATTGCTTAAATGCAAAGGATCATGGTCGCTGGAGGGGGTCAAACCAAATTCACCAAAAATTGTTCTAAGACCTGTATCAATCCACGAAAAGGAGTAGAATAGCAAGCAAATGCTCAGAATATTTTATGGTACATATTTACACATATTATATCTGAAAACCAGGCCATTTTAGATTATACTGTTTCACTAGGAGCAAATTTTGTTGAGTTTTCTATTGGATTTGGTGATTCTATCCCCCACATAAAGAAGCAGTGACGTCATAGTGAAATAGGACAATTAGCTGTGGCCTGACTTTACCCAGCCCAGGATTTCAAGAATTCTCCTTTTTTTTTCTGGTTATTGCATGATTTCTGTTTACTGTTTTTATTCATTTATTCTTAGAGCCCAATTAATGAACATCTTAATGACGGCAGAGACAATATCCTTGGTGCAGTCATGCTTGCTGGGCATCATGTTATACCAGAAGTAAGTGATGTTGAACCAAACTGTGCCAAATATGGCTGGGACTAAGGAAAGTCTATGGAAGCAAGGTCATAAAGGCCTAATTTCCCTACACAATGCATCATGGCGTCCAGTGCGAGTATTTATCAAGTATTTCTTAAAAAAGCAAAATACCTTGACAAAGATAACGGCACACTTGCATGTAGACCTATGCTACTAGTTTACTAATGAGGAAATCAGTCCTTGCTTGCATGTGCCTGTGCTCAGTCCCAACTGTTTTTGGTGACCATTATGGGAAAGTGCATCTAAGTGTAGTAAATTACAAGAGTTACGTGGGCTCAGTAGCACTTATGAATACATGAAGATATAGAAATATAGATAAATATTATTATAGTGCTTGGGAACAAGGTTATTCTGGGCGAAAGCCCTTGGAAATAAATTTGTAAAAATTAATTTCCAACCCCGCTGGGATTCGAACCCACAACCATGTATTTCATAAGTGCTACGCGGTCCACATACTCTCATTTTGCATCTTATTTACTGCGACCTAACATCTACTTCACCTGGCCTGCTCTTAGCTGGTAGAGCACCAGTAGTACAATTCTGAAGGTTGTGGGTTCAATCCCAGCGAGGTCGAAAATTAGTTTTTCCTAATTTAATTCAAGGGCTTTCCCCTGGAATAAACTCGTTCCCAAGCACTTTAACTTATCTATATTTCTATATATTCAAATCACAAGAGATATGATTGCAGTCATTAATATTTCTATCTTCACAATAAAATTGCAGGTGTCTGTTTACTTTCATGGCAAGCTCTACCGCGGCAACAGATGTCTAAAAGTGGATGCCAGAAGTTTTGGAGCTTTTGACTCTCCAAATTTCCCACCAATAGCAGCAGTTCAATCAGGATTAAAAGGCTAGTAGATAAACATTTTACTGGGGGAGGGGTGGGAGATCACTGACTACCCCCTCCCCCCCCTCCCTTGCAGGAGCACTTTGAGGTTTCTTTGATTTTTGATTTAATCTTAATAATAATAACAATAAAACGTTCTAAGATTTTAAAGGCATGTTCATTTTTGAGATTTGAATGTTATTTTATTTCAGTTGAGTGGGACGAGGTGTTCAGGTGTAACCTAAGCAGCCGTTTCACTGTTAGGACAAATCTTGTACAACATGTCGGAGTATTAAGACTTTTTCCTGGAATAACCAATGCTACTGTGAGTATTGTGTGTGAGATTTGTTTGCTAGGCTGTGAGACGTGGTCGCAAGGAGGAGCTAGGTCATGTTACCTAAAGATGGTAATTTACGAGAGTTGGCTCAACAGGCATGTCCATTTTATTGCTCAACAGGTGCATACCTTTCTTCAGCCTCCTATACAAGGTGTGGTCCTTGAGACCTATGGCAGTGGTAATGGACCAGATTCGAGGCAGGACCTGATGGATGAATTAAGAGCTGCATCATCACGTGGTGTAATCTTTGTTAACTGTACTCAATGTCTATATGGTAGTGTGGTTGATTCATATACTACGGGGAAGGTGAGTAATGACACCCCACATCCCCTCCCCTCTCAGTCCCAATACCCACTATTTATTTCCTGTTCTTGAGAATTGATACTGATATTTGATTGTTTTTTGTCATCATCAAGGCTCTTCTTGATGCAGGGGTGATTCCTGGTGCTGACATGACAGTTGAGGCAGCCCTTACGAAACTCTCCTATGTACTTGGACTCGACATCTCAATAGAGGAGAAAAAACAGGTATTTTTTTGAAATTAGTTTTGAAATCGGGATGGCAAGGAATGAAATTAGACAATATTCTGATACTGATGATGATAATTAATACTGATGATAACCCCAGAGTAGATACAGTATTACACAAGTAAAAACTATCCAGCATACTGACTGATTGAAGTAATCAATGTTTTATACTTGCCTTTACCTGTTTTATGGAATGACATCACCCTTTCACTTTTGTAAGGGAATGACGTCACCAGTTAAATCAGTCACAACACATGAGCTAGTTGTTAATCCAATGGAAATGCTTGGCAGGGCTCAAAATAGCCGCCTGCCAATGGCCAAATTTCAGGTTTGGCAGGCGCAAGTAACGATGTACTGCCAAATAAAATCAAATCATTGACATTCAAAGTTTACTGGAATGACCTCGTTTTACCACACTCCTTTACTATAGAAGGCTAAAAAACATTCAATTCAATTTCAAGCCCTGCTTGTGCCTAGCACTGACACAGTTTCTCACTGTCATATGAATTGCTGCTCTGATATTGCAGATGTTTATGAATGTCATCAACAGTTTTGGGTACTAATTCTTTATCAGAGATGAAAGTAGTGATGGAAAATAAAGAAATCAATTTATGATCTTATGAATATTATTTTCCTACTGGTAGTTAATGAGAACGAACCTTCGAGGTGAACTGACTGAGTACAGAAACCAAGATAAAGAACAATTTTCCTTAAGAGATAATGAACTCATCGGACTTGTAGCATCTAATCTAAAAGTTGCATCTTGTGAGGTAAGAATTCTGCACAACTGTTTTGCCATGTTCTCAAACCATTGAGTCCCTCCTGAAACCCCAGACTATTGACCTACACTAATAGTAGCTGCAAACAATAGCCACCTTTCGATATTCTGGTTGAGTGATCAAGCACAAAACAATCTGGAGTCGAGGCTCTGGGGAAACAATACCATAATTATAATAATATTTTTTCCCCTTGACTCAGATTGTTTTGTGCTTGATCACTCAACCAGAATATTGATATCCAGAGTAGACTCAGCGATATTGAAAAAGGGGAAGTGAAGTTGAAAACCATTCACTTTAATAGAAGAAGTTTTAGCTATCATCTGAAATTCGTTTTCTTTTTTAAATGATATTGTATTTTTTATTTCCGTAGGAGGTCAGGTATATCAAGCAAGCGTTATTTCCAGTGCTGATGTGTTCTGCTGCAGCGTCTGGTGATGTCAGTGCTATTGAAGATCTTTGTAAGCAGGTGAGACCCAAACCCTGATTCCCTAAACCCAGATCCTCACAGACCACAACAGCCACCCCCCTCATCAATATCCCTTTTAGCTAAATGGTTTCTCATTTCAGACAAATGCTTTGAGTGTGTCCATATTTACATGTCTTATGGTGCACAACCATTAAACAAAGTAAAGATACACTAGGTTTGAAATGATAAAAAGTTACCCCCAAGGTTGTCTTTAACCCCAAGTCTTTGTTTTTCAATAGGCTGGCAGCAGTCCAAATTGCGCCACAGACCATGATGGCCGCACCCCTCTACACATTGCGTGCACCGAAGGCCATGTTGACGTAGTTAGATACTTATTACTACGCAGTGCCTCGCCTCATGTTCAAGACAAGTACAGCCAAAGACCAGTGGATGATGCGATAAGACAAGAACATGCAGAGATCATAGAGTTACTGATAGACAGTGGAGCACATGTAGGTTCTACAACTATGGATATGGCTCGTGGGCTGTGTGCACTGGCAGCCGAGAATAAGGTCTCTAAGCTGAGGGCCTGGTTTCTAGCTGGTGCAGATGTTAATGTTGGAGACTACAATGGGAGAACTCCATTACATGTGGTAGGTAATCAATGCATACAGCTAAGATGCTTGCAATGTTGTAGAAGTTCAATCTTGATTCTACAACTGTTTTTGTTTCAGTTGACATAAGATACAAATTCACTAATGAGAAAAAGGCCTGTCAACCAAAACACGTTTTTTTTGCAAGGATTTATAGAATTGTAACAATCCTCTTTGTTAATTACTTTAGTTTCTCCAAGTTATGTTGGCTCAGACCTTCAGAATGTTTGCCGCTAAAAATTCACTACAAGCCTCTGATCTACAAATCCAGCTGCATGGTCTGTTCTTAAACACCCAATCAGTCCCTAGAGACACCACATACATACATAAAACTCGCTTTGCTACAGAATGAATACTAGAAAAATACTGAAAAAACACTCAAAAATGCAAAGCAGAAGGGTTGTTTTCTTTGGAAAGTGATGCCAATAGCTTGGTGTATTACAGGTTGTTTCACACCCCTTTTTTACTTCTCAATTTTGTTTCATCTTCAGGCAGTGTGTAGGGGTAATGTTGAGGCCGTCAAGTTTCTACTTGAGAGCGGAGCAGATTCAAATATAATAGATGTGTATGGACAATCAGCTTTGGATAATGCAGAATTCATGCAAAATGAAGAAATCCTCCATCTGTTGAAGAGTGACTTGCCTTCCAGACATAATACTGACACATAGTCTCATGTAAATACTTTCCCCACTCCTTCCCTTCTTGGGAAAAAATTGGAAAGGTGGCACCAAATCTTTTCCTAGATAGCAAACATGGTGCATTGTGGTCTAGCTTGGGTACAAACATCTTTTTCCCTTGTATGGTGTTACCTGAACCCAAGCTAGACCGGAATGCATCATATTTGTCAAACTCTGAAACAGTCTTCGAATGCCCTTAAACTATTTCTATCAAATGATAAAGTTGTTTGACTCGTAATGATAAAATCACACCACTATTTTATTTTCTTATAGAATGGAAACATACTAGTATTTTTTACGTACACCTATTTCAATAAACGTGGTCATTGACAAAGCTGATAAACAAAAAGCAAAAGGAAATAGGTTATTCGAAGATCCAAGAACAGGCTGGAAATGACCTGTTTCTGCTTCTTATTCTCATCAAAAACATGGACCTTAGTGTCAAGACTGATTCAATGTTCTTTTTCGCCTATAGTCTTCAGCAATGATAACATTTTTTGAAATAGGTTTATAACACTGTTCTGGTATCAGTTCATTAAAACACACTATTCAATAACCATGTTTTATCTTTTTAACTAAATTAATTATATATTTTAAAAAATAGGTGAGAGTTTGAAAAATCAAAAAAATGTATAGTATTGTTAATAATATTGTTTAAAAATTATTTTATTTAGATAAACAGTCATTAACTGTTAATTTGTACTATAATACTGTATTTCAATAGTGGCAAAAAAGCTTGATTTAATTCATTCTGATGCTGAAAATTGTTAAATTATTATTAATTAAAAGAGGAAAACTCCATGGTTATTTTACAGCAAAACTGCCTTATTCAGCATTGTCACTGAAAGTAAGGGAACTCCTTAAAAAAATCTCTCATGGGAATTGAGCATATAGCCTTGAGTATTCTAGATGGATGCTCTATTATCGAAGAGAATTATTCTACACCTTGACACAAATTATCAGAGCAATATTCTACACCTTGACACAAATTATCAGAGCAATATTCTACACCTTGACACATATTATCAGAGCAATATTCTACATCTTGACAAAGATTATCACAAAGTATTATTCCACTACTTGATACAAATGATCACAGAGCATTAGAAAGAAGACTTTTAACTGGCAAAACAAGGAATACTAGTAGACAAAAGAAAAGGAAGGAATTAGGGTCTACCGATGTGTATTAGTGTAATAACAGGTTCAATGACTTCACTCTATTTTTCACCTTGACAAAAATAATAAAATACTGTGAAAAAAATTCAAAGGAGCAATGGGGATAATTTCTACCGTATTGAGGGTTCCGTATTGAGTGATCACCTCCTATTTTATTTGAAATGTACAACTAAGGTAAAATGTGTTTAAATATTATTCTAATGTACAACTAGTGCAATGAATTACAATGACCTGAATCCATTAAACCATAAAGGAAGAGAGATCCAAAAAGCCAATCCTCTAGAGGAAAATGTTCAGGCATGTCATTCCCTTGAGTATGAAATCCTGTTACTGACAAACAAAGAAGTAATACTCAAGGGAATGACATGATCTGAAATGGCAAAACACTAGATTCATTTGATTCCATAGAGGATATTAAGGCTTCTGTACCTGATCCTTGTTTTATGCCATTGACGAATGATTAATATTTGTATTATTTCATTTTGAGTTCGGCTTTCGTGAGTATTTAAGTTGTAGGATATCACCAACTTCATCAATTGCTTCCAATGCCTATAATAAACATGAATAAATCATTAAAAATTAAATGAAGAGAAGTATTGGGCTCACTTTGATATCATCATTGTCCACATTCGAATAGATGATGGCTGGTTAAGTATAAATAAAAGAAATAATATTCGTAAGTTTTACAACGGTAGCAATAAATTGCTTAACTAATTGCTCACAAGACTGTTGCCCCTCCCTATGATCAAATTGGGAGTTGAAAATTGATTTTCATAGAGGATGAAAAAAAAAACAGTGGAAAATCTAGAATAACACCCTGTAAGGAAGAGAGAGAGACCTTTGCAGGACCTCGATCCACACATGTAGATGTACAAGTGGTGAGAAGATTGAGAAATATTCAAATATTCAGGAGTGGAAATGGCTGTGATAATTGTAATATCTAACCTTGTCCAACATCTCTCTTGTGTGCGCTGCAGACAAACAGAACCTTGCTCTGGATTCTATGATAGGCGTGGCGGGAAAACCAACAACTACCACTCCTATATTTCTTTTTAACATCTCACGACCAAATGCACTGTCGAATGATGAAATCACAAGACAATATTAGTCCTCTACCAAGGCTGAAGAACGGTATTTTGTGCAGCATTTCATTCATTTGTATCTTAAAGTTCAATCCATTATATGAATGGTTGGTAAACTATCATTTAACATCTCAACATTGCCATAATAAAATAATAAAATAAATAAATGTATCGAAAGTGTATATAGGTGGTTCAAAAAGACATGGAACTGGTTCCAAAAGACCTGGATCGAAAATATTTTGGTTCGAAAAGACCGGCATTCCTTTACTCACATACAGCACTGAACCCGGCGGGACTTGCGGGTAAGAGGCAAGTGCTCTCACTGCTACCACCCATGCTTCCCATAATCACAAACGTTCATCATCATAACACCTAAATACAAAGGAGGCTTACGCTATTTTAGCAGGCATGTATAGTAATAGCGGTACTACTGGAGAAGCATCATTGCCATATATGATGAAACCCATCTTCTTTAAACGGCATCTGAAGTACCTAGAATCAAAATATTCTATATAAACCTAATTGAAAAAACGTTGTCGGGTTCAAAAAAGGTCATATCACCAAAACTAAGACCGAAGGGGAGCATGGGAAGACAAACAATTATGCCAATTTCATGCATATCTCAGTTTTCCCTTCCTGCCATTATGCATCATAGCTTTGGCATGTTGCTAACTTAGGTTGGCCGACTTTGCTCTACTGTGCATTTTTACATGTCTATATGCAAATATAATACACATTTCAGAGTACCCAAAATCCTTTTCAGTCTTAGCTTTGATGATATGACCTTCTCGAACCTGACACTTATACATATATATATATTGTTTCGTACACCATATTTATGTTTCTGGAGAGAGTTGGAAGACTAGTGCTGTTAATGAGACTGGCTATCACTTCCTTTCTATCATCATCAGTCTCACATAGTGCTATAGACTTACTTTGTATTTTCTGCCAATGCTTTAATTCTTTGCATTCCTAAAACCAAAACAAACAAACAAATGTCAGCATAGTCGAAGCTTTTATGAGAATATTGATGGTCAATAATATCATTACTTTAGTAATTAATAATATCTAGAAATATTTGCCACCTGGCACTGTTGTTAAAAGCCTTTTTTTAAATAACTCTTATAAATGTCACGTTCTGATTGGTTTGGAGCGCGTGCTTTATGAGAGCACTTTCTGTTGTGTAATTTCTATCTAAAATAATGGTTATTTTAATTTGTATTTTATAAAAGAAATAAAAAACTTGCTTGCAGTGCTGCGTGCAGTCATAAAGCACTTGGGGATTGGCAGAACACTCGAGAAGTGTCCAGAAGCACTTCTATCATGTTCTGCCAAGCCCAGCGTGCTTTATGACTGCACACAGCATGTGCGCATTTTCTATTTCTTTATTTTTAATGTACATAAATACTGACCTTTATTAGAACCATCTTCACCAAGAATGATTTTCATACTGGTGTAGATTTGTTGAGCAACAGGAGGTGACATGGAGCAAGCATAAGCAGCACTGTGCGAACATGCTCTGATGTGACTTATAATGTCCTGAGGGGAATGAAACAACACTTCCCGGTTATTAGGAATATTTATTCCTTGTACACGAGTGTGTGGTTCCTTAAACCATCCTCTTTAAGAGGGTTCACTTAACACTTGAAATTCACTTGAAGTTCCCCTGCATGGGGGAGGTATGGATATTTTTCAGAACTACTTTATCACCTTCTCAGACCCTCTCTACCCCTTTGAAAATCCAATCCCTTCATGGGGGAGGTATGCATATTTTCTACATCTAACCAATATACCCTTCCGGTCCACCCTTCCCACCCTTTGGAAATCCCAATGTCCTCCACAGCCAAGGATGAATATATTCTGGAACTACACAATATATACCCTCCTCAATCCATGAGGTTTCATCCCCTCCTCAAAACACAGTGAGAGAGGCATGTACCTACATATCCTGATACATCCTATTCTACGAGAAATCAACAATAATAGCCACAGTAGGAGTATTCACCTTTGAAGCAGCTATATAACCTCCAGCACCTCCAAAACTCTTGGTAAAAGTACCCATCATGATATCAATATCAGCAGTGTTCACACCAAAATGTTCCGCCACTCCTCTTCCCGTGGGTCCTATAGCACCTATGCTATGAGCCTCGTCTAGGTAAAGATATGCTTTGTATTTCTTCTTCAGTTCTACTATCTCTGGCAGTCGCACAAGGGATCCTTCCATACTGGTTAACATGTAAAATAATCGAATTCAAGTCAACAACATTTTCAACTTTTATTGAGTTTGGTTAAGCTACGACAGTGGAGTGAACAAAGAAGCAGAAAAGAAATAATAATTTTAGATTGTAGCTTCATGACAATAATTGGAACCAATGTTTTCTTTCCTTGGTTTTGTGTGTGTCAATTATAATTCTTATCATCTTTAGGACTGATTGATGTAAGTCAGTGCCAAGTGCTCAGTTTCACTTGACATTATCTCTTGTACATGGTTAGCCTTAATTTCATATGGACTTATTTTGAATATCCATGCATTCCAGTGAAGGTCTGTTGAATTTTAAAATGTTTATATCGTTGAAGTTGTGAATTCGTTTTTTTACCATTGGTATTTGTAAAATTTGTACACTGAAATGAGCCTAACCCTGTAAAAATGACTCTGTGATCAAGAATCAGTGGTACGTGGCTGATTTGAAAATGGTATTTTGCAAGATTTTGGAATAACTCTTTCTGGTTGACAGCAGATGGTGGTCAGTGTTGTAACCACCATTTGGAGCAGTTGAGATTTTAAGACTTTTATCAGTTTATTGAAATCCACAATCAAGGGTGGAAGCACTGAATGTTAATTAGTAATCATGACTGGTTTCTTTAGCATGTGGCAGTAACATCATTGCTATTCCTCTCTGAATAGTTGGAGTCATTTATTCTCACCTGTATACACCTTCTACAATAATCAATATCTTTTTCCAAGGGCGATGAGTTCGGGGTTGACCCTGGACTACTGATGTCCTTAAAATATTCTCTAAGCTTTTCATATCTGATGATATATAAATATGAAATCAGTTATTTACATCTCTACCACCTTCATTGTCATCACTACAACCATCATCATCATCTCTACCACCATCATATCATCACTACCACCACCATCTCTACCACCACCATCATCAGCTCTACCATTATCTTCATTATCATCACAACCACCACCATGTCATCATTACCAACATCATCAAAACCACCAACATGTCATCATCATCACCATTATCATAGTCATCAACACCATGTCATCATTACCACCATCATCACAACCACCACCATGTCATCATTACCAACATCATCACAACCACCACCATGTCATCATCATCACCATTATCATAGTCATCACCACCATGTCATCATTACCACCATCATCACAACCACCACCATGTCATCATTACCACCATCATCACAACCACCACCATGTCATCATCATCACCACAACCACCATGTCATCATCATCACCATTATCATAGTCATCACCACCATGTCAGCATTACCACCATCATCATAACCACCACCATGTCATCATTACCACCATCATCACAACCACCACCATGTCATCATCATCACCAACATCACAACCACCACCATGTCATCATCATCACCATCATCACAACCACCACCATGTCATCATCATCACCATCATCACAACCACCACCATGTCATCATCATCACCATCATCACAACCACCACCATGTCATCATCATCACCATCATCACAACCACCACCATGTCATCATCATCACCAACATCACAACCACCACCATGTCATCATCATCACCATCATCACAACCACCACCATGTCATCATCATCACCATGATCATAGTCACCACCACCATGTCATCATCATCACCATCATCACAACCACCACCATGTCATCTTCATCACCATCATCACAACCACTACCATGTCATCATCATCACCATTATCATAGTCATCACCACCATGTCATCATTACCACCATCATCACAACCACCACCATGTCATCATCATCACCATTATCATAGTCATCACATTCATTATCATTAAAATATTCTTCTAATAATTCAATTTAATACAGTATCTAACAATAATTACCATTATTAACTCACCATTGTGTCTAAATACTTTGATTTTTGCATTAGCAAGTCTGGCACCCAGTACAAGCGAGGAATGATTTAACTCATCACTTATAATAAGGTCACCAGGACCAACCAGGATGGGTATATTAGTGGAGTTGGTAGCAAAACCCATACCAAACACCATAGCTGATTCTTTTCTAACAAATCTGGCAACCATTTTCTCTAACTCAACATGAATATCAAGAGTACCTGGAACCAAAATTGTCAAATTAACAAACAAACATCAATTTTTTGTCTGTCCTCTTATTGACAATAAATTGCATCATCACATTGTCAAAGTATTGTGGATTCACGAGGCGTAGCTGAGAAAATAAAATTCATCGTCAATAAGAGGACAGACACATAAAAAACTGATGTCTAGTTGTTTTTTTTTAAATAACAAAAACGATAATTTTTTTCATTTTTAGCGATCAAAACGACCAACAGAAAGAGCGTGTCTCTCATGCCCTCTTATTTATGATACAAAATAACCAATCAGCATGAGAGAAATTTGAAAATGATTGTAAAAAAACCTTCAACTCTTGTCAATGCCATGAATATAAAGTCTGGGCTGATCGAAGTCTAGCAATGGAGAGCTTGCAGTTCAAATTTAAATTTATCTTATTTTGTAGAAAGAGGACTGGAAATCACGAACTGAAAAAACCCTTGAATCAAAAAATGGAAATCAACAAACTATACTCACACGTGATGCAGAGTCTAGAAATTAAACCTGAGATCTAAGAGGTCACAGAGGCAAGTAGTATACTATCACTATACCACTAACAAAATTAAATAACTCTTTGATTCTCTGGGAATCTGATTCAGTCACATATCTCTTTTCTTTTCATTCCCAATAAGATGAAGGTGTAAGTGGGGTTACCAGGGTTGTCAATAAAATTGTTGGTAAGCGGTTATGAAATTGAAATAGACGGTAAACTGGACATCACCTGGAGCATGTAACCAAGGCATACTTGTCACCAGTCTCACTCTTCTCACAAAAATTCAAGATGGCAGACAACAATAGACCTTATTAGTGGTGTGACAATGTTTTCCCAATTCAGTGTGACAAACCTCCAGAGGATTCATTTTCTTTCGTTTTTACTCTTCGAAAAATTCATGAGTGTCCCAAAGGATACAAAAGGAATAACGATGATATCCCGACGAGTTTCAAAACAATAGCTCTTCATTCCCCCAGAGGTTTGTCACATTGAATTGGGAAAACATTGTCACACCACGAATAAGGTCTATTGTTGTAGTTTCGATTGCGTTGCAATTTTTGTAGTACAGCAACAAATTTATTTTAGCGAATTTTAAAGAATTTTAAATCAAAATTTACATTTACTAACATTGCAAAGTTGCTAAGTAGGCAACCGAATTAGCAAGAGTAGATGGCGGAATCTGCCAGTTGCCGGCTTCTATTGGATACCCTGGTTACATTGCAGCCATTACTGTCTTCTTACCAAATTCATGTCTAGTACTGCAAGCAGCTATTCCATTCTCTCTAACTGCTGTTTCAGCAGAGTCTGCACACAGTCCTTCATTTTCAGCAAATCCCAAATAATTATACGAACCCAAATTCAAGGCCTTGGTTTGTGTCCCAGGAAACCTGTTGACAGAAAAGTCTTCATCAAACAAATGCAATAAATAGACAACAAAAAAATATGACAATAGTTAGTGGATGGAAGTTGTTTTGGCTGCCTGGAGAAGAATACACTGGACATTGTTTGTTGTCTTTATGGAATACTAAGTCATTAGAGGATTTATTCAATAGTCCAGTTTAGAGTTCTTTTCAACCAACTTAAATCTCCTAGGGTCTAACTTTGAAAACCCTTACGGTTCCTTTAGCCTCTATTCATTTCCTTGAATGTTAAGCATTTTTTTAAAATAAGATATAATGTAAAATAAAACTAAACCAGAAAAAAAATGCACTAATATACATATAGATATATATGTAAATATTTCAAATATGGAAGTGAGAATAAAGATTATCGTAACCAATCAATTTAGATATTCAACCAAAACCCATGGCATTTTATAATCAACTTGTATTATTCCATAGTACGTATATTTCCTCATTACAATGTTGGTGCTAAGGAACCAAAAATGAATATTCAAGGAGTATATTCAGCTAACTATGCCAAGGTTTTACACGGTGTTTGCACATGGCCCACATTCAAAATTTCCAATCTTTCTGACTAAATCTATTTCAGAACCATGCAAATAATGATTAAAGCAAAAATTCAAGGAGTTTTTAAGGAGTTTCGCTTAAATCGTAAAATTCAAGAGCTTTTCATTTCCCCTTGAAAATGTAATTAAATTCAAGGAGTTTTCAAGGAGTTTAAGGAGTAGCACGAACCCTGTTATTATATTATGGACCTTAATGAAAGAAAAAAAAGGAAATTTGTACACAATCGAGGATAAGACTGAGCTAAGATGAACTAGAAATGGGAGTATTAGTTTACCTGAATGTCCATCCATAATTATCAGTTGCTCTATCAACTATATCAATATGTGCACCAGGAACACTTCCTATCGGCCTGTTCCAGCAATCTCTTATTCTTACGTATAAATTTCTAGTATAGAAGCTTTCAAAGTCTGAATATAAAGGAACAAATCCCTGAAAAAGAAAAAAAGGTAATTTAACATCAGAATTAGAAGGGCATGTAGCTTTGCACTCATGATAAGGATCTTTATGAAAAGTCTGGAGGGGAGGGGAGGGGGATTAGACTACAAAAAGTCTGTAGGGGAGGGGGATTAGACTACAAAAAGTCTGGAGGGGAGGGGAGGGGGATTAGGCACAAAAAGTCTGAAGGGGAGGGAAGGGGGATTAGGAACAAAGTCTGGAGGGGAGGGGAGGGGGATTAGGAACAATGTCTGGAGGGGAGTAGAGGGGGGATTAAGCACAAAATGTCTGGAAAGGGATCAGAGAGGAGGAAGGCACAGAACATCTGGAATTTGCTGCTGTGTTGTTTATGACATGGATGGGTGCCTTGGAATTTGTTTCAATTCACTAACTTCCAAAATATGTAAAGTTAAGAGCTTGATATTGATTTTATTCATGCAATTTTTTATATATTACGAAGGATTGAATCTATAGTGCGTAAATTGAATAAATCCTTAAATCCTGCAAACAAGTGATAGGTGGAAAACAATGGGGAAAAAAACAATGCCAAGCTCTAAACATACAATAATTTGTTTATTACACATGTAGGATCGATAAAATAACAAAATTGCCAGTTTCTAGCTAAATGAGAAGCAATATCACATCCCTTCATTAATTTGGTCTTTATTTATAGCTGGTATCAACCCTAAATGACTGTATTGGCTATAGTAATGATAAAAAACAAAGATGTTTTTCCATCTTTTCACGGTGTAACATTTACCTTTTATCATTACTGTTTCATTAGAAACACTGACACAGCTCACACTAGTTCTTAGCTAATCATATCTTGTTTGTAATGGCTATAAGTTACAAAACGTCACCCTCTTAAAATAAAGTACATTGTATCCTATCATATAGTGTGTATAATAAAATATTCATACAGCAAATAAATGCACTTTTGTTATTTGACCAGACAATGAATAAAATATATCATTGCTGAATGTTTCATACATTGAAAAAAAATACGAATGTTACATTTTGTCGAAAATTATATTGGAATATAATACTACTGTTTTAGAGTTACTTTAAATGATTATCTCGATACAATCTCGTATTCATAAGTTGTAGGAATGTTGAATGACAACAACCATTTTGTTTCAAAATTTCTTTGATTTTATGTAAAAAATATTTTTGTTTTTTTAAAAATTTACAATATTAGCCAAGAATAGTTGTATTTATTTTAATTTATGTATCGTTCTTTAGAGAAAATTTGAGGGACGTAAGTAAGTCTAAACGTTATTGTCACACTGTTCGTGACAACATTACGAAACAATGACAAACACACACAACAAGCATGTGTTTATGTCGAAAGTTATGTACAAAAAGAATACCTTTTCCTCTGAAAAAATAAATAAAATCTCGAAACAGTTTTATAGTGAAACATTCTACGACCCTGTTGCGTAGTATTTAGGTTTCTTTGATGTTAATTTTAGATGTTTTTAGCGGTTTGAGAGACGCGGACTTTAGGTCAACGCCTTCACAGGTTTGACGAGACGTCAAATTTCAAAGCACAAAATGCGCAATTTTAAAATAGAATAATTGACTTTGAGGAAATATTGAGACTAGAATGAGATAAAAAGATAAATACTTACTTTATTTGCGTATTCCTTGCTAGTTTTGGATTTTTCTATTCCGTAATGTCGCATAAAATCTCGAAGGTAACCGAAGACGACCAGAACGAAGTACCCAATGTACGTCAAAACTGCCACCAAAAGCGGAGTTTCTTCAAACTCTTCATGGAATTCGACAGCGTCTTTCTTGACTTCACCGTTTCTTCTAGGTATATAGCCGTTTTCTTTAGTGTGATATCCATTAACAGGGCGTTTTTCAGGTGGTTTTTCTTCGAGTATTTTATTCCTTGATGCCATCTTGAAGCCCATCTTGAAGGTTGTATTGGTCACGTGGGGTGGGGCGATCGCTAGTGCTCAGTCTACTGTGACACTCTCTGTCACACTGGAACGTCACGGTACATTATATATTGAGAGATATAGATGAGAGGAAAAGGGACAGAAAAAGAGTGACAATGGGATTTGAAGGGCCAAGGACAACGACGTGAAAACACTTGCGAAAATGGATGGATAAAATATGGCTAATTTACATAAGATGTCCATCAAGTTAACAATTTACATAAAGTGAAACTCCACCTCTCTCTCTAAATTCTGAGGGAGGCAGGATGGATGGATGAAGCGGGAAATAGAGCTAAAAATATATAAGAAAAAGGAAAGTATGGAAGAGGAAAGAATGGCAAAAATCCAAGACAACAAAAAAATGAGAGACCAAATCGCCTAAACTCAATATCCATATTTCGTAACAAACTTTTCAAAAATATACCACAAAACTATTGACACTATTTAAGAATAGCGAATGAATTCATCTCGATTTTAATTAAGCATATCTATTAATAACAGCTTATGACAAAGCTATAAACATAAAGTTGGTAGTATAAGAAAAGAATCACGCTGGGGATGGATCCGGACCTGGAAGGCTCTACAGTCTGGCCGTAGACGTTTGATTTTCCAAATCATAACGTCATTTTTGGTTACATAAATCCCCCGCCCACCCACTCAAGAAAAAAATCAAAAAACACAGACTTCGGTTAACACGTGAAATCTTTTCGAAGTCAATAGTGCCGACAGCATCCAATCTGTACTCCAAATTTCCCGAGTTAGCACTGATCGTAGTTAATACTCTATTAGAAAAAGCTAATGAATTACGTGATTATCCATTTTTAAAAACTGTTATATACATCAACACTTTTTTTATTTACAGAAATCGCAGGAGTCAGGTTCGATTATAAATGTTTGTTTGTCTGGCGCATGCGCATGCGCATCACTATTTGCTTTTTTATGCTGGAGGTGCCTCTCGTGCGCCCGCTTTCATATTGTCAGCGACTATCCCATAAACAGCAAGCCAGGCCTCTCTGGTCTCTGATGTAAACTTGTCTCCAAGGCCTTTTTCTAAGGCAAAGATCAGTGCTTCACCGACGGGCTGGAAATTATACAAACGCGTAAACTAGGTTAGCGTCAAATGCAATAGGCCATTTGTCCAGGCACGTGATGATATATGTCACTTTGCTAACGAATCAATTCAGCCAAAGTTCTCTTTGGGAAGACTCTGCTGTATAGCAAGCAAACTTTAAAATGCTTCGTATCTTGAAAACGAAAGTATCTTATAAGGGGAAAAAGTATCTTGATGAAAAGGTTTTTGATATGACATTAGTAATCCAGTAAAAGCTATTTGAATAAATGAAGTCCAATTTTTTTTGCCATCCAGAAACAGTCATTTATTGTTTTCCTGCAAATGGACTTTGAGTAGCCAATAGGTTGCTCATAAGGCGGAATTGATTACGTGACTATTTGGTGTATATTGATATATATTATAACCATCTTACCCCATAATGTTCTTCTTTGACATTATACTTGACATGTGTAGAGCCCAGAGTCTTCAGAACAACAGTGAGAGCAGGAATGTCGTCCAGTCCCTCCACGGCGCTTCCCACCATTTCCATGACGCGCCTGGCCTGGTTCTGGAAGCGTTCATCGTCTTTCAGTTTGTCGATTCCTTCGACATCTTTGAAGGAGAATAACTGTTGCATTTCGGGATGCTCGGTAAATAACCTGAAACAAAATACGTCATTATATTAAGTTATGTCTACAGCTCACCAGAAGGAACACAGAATCTACGTTTTTTTCAATTGATAAATATAGGACCATACCTCCAGAAGCAGTGCTGAAGCGCAGTATGGCAGCGCGAAGCATTTACGGCTATGCCGGAGATTTCTGCCCCGACACCGCTATCCCTGGATTTACAGACTGATCAGGAAGCTCGGCAGAAACCTTAGGGAGAGGTAAGTCGGCCCCAAGACCATAGATGATTAACCCCTTACTATGACCAGCATACCCAGTTTGTGTCTTGATTTAGGTGATGGGTTTACAGGCATTGTTAATCCTTTTAGTGTGTGAGAGGAATTTAGCCGTGAAGAAGCTCGTTGGCCTACAGCTCAAAGATATAACTGGCAAGTTTTATTTAGTTTTCACCTACAAGATTTTTGAACCGCATCAATCTTGTACAAACAGCTCCTCTAACAAAACCAAGAACGAGATTGGTACTGCATTCTATCGGTTGCGCATGCGCAGCTATAACAACTGAAGCATATCAGCTATTTACTAGTCTTCCATCAAAAGAATATAAGAACATGCGCAATAGGTAAATTACGACCCTTGTATGAAACGACTGAAGAAGAGGGCCAATGGGCCTTTCACAACTTCAAGTCGCGTAAAAAATGAGCCAGCTCAGCTCAGCACAGCTGTCCACGGTTTCTAGTTAAGCTGGCTCATTTTTACGCGGCTTGAAGTTGTGAAAGGCCCAATGGCCCTCTTCTTCAGTCGTTTCATACAAGGCTTATAATTTACCTATTACGCATGGTCTTACATGATTTACGAGCCCATCCCACATGATATACCGCCTCATCTCTCATGTAGTACTTTTTCGTGAGATTCTACCAGCCCACTAGATACACCGTGCTGACGAGGCCCTATATACAGACCGAAACAGCTGTCCATGGTTTCTAGTTGAGCTGTCACATTTTTTTACGCGACTTGAAGTTGTGAAATGCCCATTGGACCTCTTCTTCAGTCGTTTCAAGAAAAAAACCCCACACGGCTTACCGACTCATCTCTCATCAAAAGAATAATCTATTGATGAAAAACAACCTTTCCTTCCGTGTTAATATCTTTTTAATCGGCGCAAACAGTTTTTATCATCACATGTTTTGGAAAGTCATAGCCACTTTGGCCCAAACTGAAGCCTTCGCTCATCCTTGTAGCAAGATTAGCAATACCCTCCCACCTTCCTTGATTTTTGTTTGAACTTATTTAGTTCTATGCAGCTACTTAAAACACACTTAAATGATTGCTAAGGTTATCTTATGACATTCTTAACCTGAAATCAAGACGTTAAGTCAAAGATTATCTTTGTTTTACGTCTTAGTGAGGTCCACCTACTGTAGTGAAGGTATTCAGTTCTGCTTTGAATTCAATAGTCTTGACCTCATTAAGAATAGAAAACGAGTATACAAGCGTTCTAGAAAGTTCGTTTCGGAAAATTTTGTAATACGGCAGCTTTAGAAGAAATAATTTCCCAGTGAACTTGTAATATAAAGCAAAAGTTTCTAACTAAATTGCAGAGATACGAAGCTTTGAGAAAGTTTTGCTTTGCCAAAACTGTAGAAAAGAAGTAGTTCAAATCTTTAATTCGGAATTGTTCTTACGAAACCTGCATGGACTCAGTCTTGACTATTTTTGTGTAAGTTAGATTCACGAAGAAGGACTACACGATGTAAACACAATCTATTGGTTCTACAGCACGCTTAAAACTGATAAATTTGCAAGAAAGTTTTAAGATGTCATCGTGAAAACGAGTAAACTTTGCAGCTTGCACTTTATTGTAATACCGCAAAACGCAGTGGGTAGGTCGTAAGCAACGAGGCAGAAATATTAGCAAGGCTGGCCGAGTTCAATTCGTTGTCAAGTCAAATCGAGCTCAAACTTAATGATAAATAAGAAATTACTGATTTAGTTAGAATTACAAAACGCAATTGCTGGGACCGGTACTAGTAGCATTCGTTCGGGATTGCGTTCAATATTTACTCGGCATGTGATTCGTTTTCATGGCAGGAAAAAAACTACATAGTACACTATTGTGCGAGCTTCTTGTGGAAAGGTGAGTATTCCTGAACTGTTCCTGCTCGTTAGTAAATCATACTCTATCTTTTCTGATACAAGAAAAATGTATTACTCTACTAACTTCTTTACCTTGTGTAAAACGTTATACCATGGCTACTAATGTCTGGCTTGACAAGATCCCACGACTCTCTCACCAACTCAATCTGTCGCTTCTCAAGTGATCCAGAATTAGTAGTAGAATTCTTTGTTTTTACGCTCTTGCTTCCACCACATCCCATATTTTTCTTCCTTCGATAAACAGAGCAAGAAAACTATGATCATAAAGATAGGGTAAGCATAGTTAGCAAGGTTGGTTTGGCCGCTGCAGTGTTCTTCACCGTTTGGTCAATTAATGTTGAAGAGCATTGATGGATTGCAAGATAAGTTAAGTGCTTACAGAAAAACACGTTAAAAGTGATTGCGCTGTTTACGAGTTGTAGAATTGTCCGATATTATAGTGACAAATCCATCAATAGTAGAGTAGTCGTGTTATTTGATAGTTCACGCCTGTAATAAGCACTCATCTCATGTAAGGTCAAAAAACGCGCGTAAATTCAATATGCATACTAGTAAGGGAGTTTTTATTTTTTAGGAGGGGGGGGGGGGGGGGAGGGGCGTATAAATCCAAGGTAGAGCCATTAAATTTCTACTCAGTCAAAAAGGGGAGGTCATCAAATATTTAATACTTAAAGAAAGGGGAAGGGTAAGAATTCAACAAATTTCGGGTGGGGGCATTTATGAAGACAGAAAAAAATAACTGCTCCCTAAACCTATGCAAGGATACTCCCTTTACACGAAAGAAACCAAAACCAGTAAACCAGTTCAACCCCTCTCCCAATGTGATAAACAAATACAAGACAAGACAAATTAAAAATCAGACTCAAAGCGCAAGAAACATTTCAACATGCGCAAGAACTAGCGCATGAGCATTAGCATCCAGAATGCACTGTTCTTTCGTTCATTCTGATCAGTTTCTCTACTGACCCGGAGAAACGCAGGCTCATTGGGCAAAGTTGTTACGGTCGTGTCAATTGAGCCAGCATCCCTCACTGATAAGCAGGACACGAAGATAAAGAGTTTGAACTGATTTCGATCGAGTCTCGCTTCCCCCCACCTTTTCTATTATTTTAATGTAATTTGGCCTCGTACCTAGTTAAAAAACAACTTCTATTGCAGGCAAATGAATTCTGCTAGTTAATTGTAACCTCATCGCTCTCCTCTAAGCTCAGTTTTTCCAAGAAACAAAGTGCATTGCGCGCATGCCTTGCTATAAAGGCCCACCTGCACCCAACTGCGACTCAAATGGCTTTGCAAGCCAGAGCAAAATCCTTCTGTTAAAATTTTGATAGAAATATGCCAAGTTTTAAATGATTACGACAATTTGTTTTCTTGTTTGTACATCGAGTCGATGTGCATGTAGCTGTTTATCAACCAAAGAATTACAAATGACAATAAGCTTTAAGCAAACTCCTCCAAGACCATATCAACAACAAAAAATCCTTATAACCAAACACTCACCCTCGTCCAAAAGTTTACACTCTCGTGTTTTCCGAATGAACTTCTAGTCTATTCGGCAATAGTTTTGATACGACGCTTGTTGCCTTAAGAATTATCAGATTTAGTTCATTATTTACTATAAACAAACTTTTGAAGCCTTGGAAACGACGACAGTTCTCCAAACCTATAAGCAATTCTTGAATTGCTATTCAGTCAGGATGAATACAACGGTTGTCAATAAATACATCGATTTTTGTTTTAATGCATATCCTTGTTTGAATTTGAATACCAAGATTATAGTAATAAAACCGAGGAGTGTTTCGTTTTGATCAAATATTATTATAATTCAAGGTTCGGCGTAACAGGACGAAAAACAAAACAAGTTGTCATCTTTTAAATTTTCTGTTGTTCTTTATAAGAAAAATAAAATGATTACCTCCGCCAGAGATTCACTAAATCAATTGGTTTAAGCCATTTTAGCAGCTTTAATATCATATTTATTGACTTTTCTAAAAATGTAATAAACGAGTAAAGAAAAAAACTGCTTTTTCGATGACTTTTAACAAAGGTTAGGTCATTGAACTGGGATTAATGTAAATCAAGTAATAAAAATACTACAAAAGGAAAAAGTTTAAAAATAAATGGTTATCCACGGCTCTCGGGAAATATAAATCTGAAGTCTCTGCTTCTTTAGCTGAAATTTGTGCACGTTTTGAAGATCAGCTCGAGTGAAAAATATCATCTTTCTAAACTGCACATGTCAGCTAATGGACGTCAAAAATCTGGACCTCCATAAAACATTTCCAGCAACTATACAACGGATTTGAAGACACTATATCCCACGTAGTGCACGGCATCGTACCGCCGTCCCCTGTGCCATCGGGGTACGAGTTTGACATCAAACATCGGGCCCTCCATAAAACTTTTCTAGCAGTGAAATAACTGAATTAAAAACATTTCCCCTGTAGTGCACGGCATCGCGCCCACCGTGCCGGTCACCTGTTCCATCGGGGTACGAGTTTGATATCGGGTACACATCAAGGACCTTGATGCCCGCGCGACACATCGCCCATGTGGCGTATGAATTGAACAGAATGATTCTCTATGAAAAAAAAAAAATTAAATTAATTTTTACATGACTCCAGAAAATGTACAAATGTTGATAGATTGGTCGTCAAATAGAGCCAGCTGATCTGAAATAGTGACTTAGCCGGAAATGACGTCAATGAAAAACTGAGGCGTCATGAAGCCTGCAAAAATTGATCAGCGAAAAACCATAAAAACACCGTTTTATCACTTTTATCAAGTATACTCATTAGCAACGTTATTTTTTTAAAACGTTTTCTCTGGTTAGGAAAGTTTAGGAATTTGGTGAACTGACAGATGAAAAATGACACCTCAGTTTTGCAATTTTTCTCGATTCCGATTGGCCGACACATTTTCCTTTTACAACTGGGCTTTGTTGTACGAAGAGTGGATAGAGCTATTCGACGTATAAATCCTAATCTAGTGGATAATTCGTCATGCCGATATCCAATAAATGTATCCACTGAATAAGATTTACCTTTCGGATAGCACTATTCACTCTTCGTATGGCCGGCCCCTTGTCCGCTAATAAAGGCATTCCTTTCCTTTTGAGGTAAACATTACTTTGCTATGAACACAAACCTGTTGAGTCATGAACCTCCTTCCCTGGTAAAACGGATTCTGTAGTTTATATCTATTTATAGCACTTGTTGATTTCCAAACCACGTTGCCTTGGAAACGCCGTCTTGAAATCCCGTCATCCTGCTCGGTCTCTGCTAGTAGATCAATCGTTTTGTTAACAAGTGTTTTGTAGCTTGTGAAGTTGATAGAAGCAACGAAGTGAAGACCGAAGTTTAGAACGATTACACTTTTGCTTTCGTTCACTTCCGGTCTATAGAGAACGGTTTTAAGCTCTTGAATAATTCGTTCGTGGTCAATGTCCATAAAGTTTCGCCTATTTTTTTCGATGGTAGAATTGTGGATGTTGTAAACCCAGTTGTACGTGAAGTTACAACGCTTGAAGATTAAAGTACAAAGATGGCGGTATTGGATGGACTTGTAGAAGCGGACAGCATTGGAATCCCCGTAGATCCAAAGTACTCCTTCTCGCCTGCGAGGAACTAGGATCACGAGGTATTGGTTCTATCGAGAGATACATAGTTACAATATAACGTGCGCTCTGATTGGGAGAATTAGATCCAATACAAACGTCGGACTTATGAGCCGAAATAGAGCAATAGTACCTTTCAAAGTTCTTTGCGCCATCTTGAAAGGTAGCCGTGCCTGTACAGTGAATTCTTTGAGGTTTCGGATACCTGTGAAGATGGCGTATGGGTACAGTCTTCTACACATCCCCCCATCAACTAAACCCTCCCTCCCTCCCCTCCCTTACCACGACCCAAAAATATTTGTGATAAATACTAACCCGATATAAAAGGAGCCCACGTTCTATTTGTCCAGCGTCCAAAACCATCCCACAACAAAGCGCACTGATCGCCGCATGACACGTGACTGTAACTGAGAAATTCTTTGGGGAAAAAAAACAAAATGTATGAGAGGGTGGCCAGTCGCTAGTCAGAGCAGAGCCGGTAGTGGTTATTCAAATTGGTCGCCATATTTCGATTCGATTTAAAAGTCAACAAATTTATCATTCTGTACTATGTACTATTCTTATTCGTTTCTACTCACCATCCTTTCGCAGAGCTCCCCTCGCCTGTGGTACCTCTATAGCCAGGGGTACCCCTTGCCATAAAGGCTGATGGAGATAGTGACGCTCACTTCCCAGAATGCCTTGTTGCTGATTGCTGCCGTGTTCATTTCCTGTAGAAAGAAAAATTGGTGAACTCTCGCATATGCGTGCTTTGTTTTCCCGCTTCTCGGACATGCGACAAGAAACAACAAATTCTGGGTAATCCTCACTATAACTGTTGTACGATTGGCTAATACGAGCACTAAGATTTGCCTTAAAAATTACGACGCAGACTAAAGCTGGCTTGTGATTGACTTTACTATCCAGGGTTCTTTTTCTTTTTTGAATTTTCTTTGGCGATCGGGATTCCTGTTTTCCTACCACAGGTAGCCTGACTATCCACGTCTTGATTCCCCCTCTGATGATGGCCTTGCTTTAGTCACATCATCCACTGCTCTCCCCCCCCCCCCCCCCTCGCAAAAAAAAACTTATCTAGAAATTAAATAACTTACCCATAGCAAACCAATAATCCGGCGGATCATTATACCCATTACAGAGTGTATAATCAAGATATACATAGACCCAGTATTTCCCAGGTTCCATCACGAGGAACAATGCTTCGTAGGTCCCATTACCATAGTCTATGACAGTCGGCGCAAGAGTGGAAGGTCCTCTGACGTGAACTGCCCAAGAATCTCCTCCGATAGACTTAGGGTAACCACTCGTGGTCTGGCTTTGAATACTGATTCGACTGAACTCGCCGGCAGGGTTAATGGTCATCAGAGAAATGTAACTCATGACGGGGTCTGTGCTGTTCTCCTCTGACCACCCTTCGAGTTGGTTACCCCACCTAGTATTCCCGTCACAGGGCGACAGCAACGACAACCACTTGGTTCTTGCCTCACGAACACGACACCAGTCACCCCGAAATTCTTCTAGAGTATTTCGACTAACAGTACTGATCAAATAAAGAGGAAAATACAGCTTTAAATAGATGAGAAGCGAAACCACAATAATCCAGTATAAGCAGAACAATCGTCGGAGAAAAAAAAGCCTCGGGACGCCACGAATTGTTATCGATCGATGGATACGTATTCGGATTTCCCTGCACATTTGACATACGTTGTTACGAAGTTCTTGCGGACATCGGAGGTAAGACAACAAGCCACCTTCATCGTCGTTGGTTCCGGGACTTTGCGTGTTTCCCGCGGGACTCCTTGTAGTATCTACGTTTCTGTGTGCGCTACCCGCGGGACTTCGCGCATTACCAACGCGATCCCGTGCATCGTCTTCGGGATTGCGCTCGTTACAAGCTGCAGAGCTCAAATTCAACAAAGTTCCGAAATCATTTCCAGCGTTGTCATCTTCGTGTAAAACACTTGGCAGCGCGTTGCTTTCCACATAACTCATAGACCTGATCGCATTTAGGCTTGCTCCATTCGCAAATTTTCTTTTAAATTTAAATCTGGAAGAAAAAAAGTGTCAACCTGTGCTGAGCAATTTGATTGCAAAAATATTATTACACTAAGGAGAAAACACATCGGATAATTAAGAATAATTGATGCATGTCCAGCTGTGAATTCCAGAGACATGACAGTTTTCCAGCAAAACTTATGGTTTGATTAACCTTTGGTAAAAATGAATCATTTTTTGCAACTAATCGCAATTATCATCGCGAACAAATCTTTGAAATTTAGTTTATAACCCAAAAATGCACTTAGATCTATTGAGAAGCTATGTCCTAACTTAGAACAAATCAGAGACGAGGTTGTTCAGGGTATCGATAAAATTTAAATCCAAAAACTGCTTTGAAATTGTTTCTAGTCTACACTAGTTTTTATAATCAGAAACCAACTTCCATCGTCCATTAATAAAGTTCAAATGATTCGATTTAAATTCGATTTCACCAAGAACGAAGAGCATCTGTTCTACAATATCTCAGTGCGCTAATTACACTTTACCTCCAAGCCAAATAAAAAGCGACAGTTCTCTCTCAACAGTGCTCCTCGAACCTTGTATCACTTCTTAAAGCACTCGAAAAAGAGATAGCTATTTTAACTTTCTTCTTCTTGAAATGTCAGGATTTCACTTCCTTTGTTTAGTCTGTTGTTTTGATTCCTTGACAAGACAGACTAAGTGGTCCGAGGTCGAACCGAGGTCACGTGATCCTAGTTACTAGCAAGGCCCCCTAGTGACCCCCTAACCTGCTTGTGATCTGGTGGTCTATTCATGATGTTCAGGTGGAACTATACGGTCCAGAATGTTGGAACTCTAAAACAAACAATTTTTGGTGTTCTGTAATATTGTCACGCCTGATTCTCCAAGAAGGAACTTGTATATAGCCTGGGAGCCTGGGTAATAAGGCTTTTTGGCCGCGGAGGACTAATAGAGGGAAATTTCCCTCGTTGTCATGGAAACTTAGGGTAAGACATATGTAAAAAAATTTATATATTGAATTTTGGCGGAAGTCAACTCTAAACATTTTTGCACGGTTTTATTCTAAACTAACTAAAAAATAAATAAATAAATTAAAAAAATACGAAAACGTAATCATCGTTCAATAGGACGTTTGCAAGATGACGTCATTTTACTACCCGGCACTACCATAATGCTTCGCGAATTTTCTCTCTCCAATCTTAGGCAGCCCAAATAAGGTTCCTGTGTATGGATTATAAGGGAATGTATGGGAGTTATGATAAATTTACGAAAATAACTCGACAATTTGCCCCAAAACTTGCTGCAGTTGTTGCTTTTACTTTGTTCAGTCTTCTGGCGAGGGTTCAGCGCGATTTAAGGCCGTTTAGTGGATTTTTTCAAAATCCGCTCTTCTCTATCTACATAATGGGAAGGCTGGAGACGTAGCACCCGATATCGACAACATCACGCTCGGAAATTCCGAAAAAAATCTCTCTTTTTCCCTTCAACCGCAATAAAAATGCAACATGTCAAAGGAACGATAATTTCTCTATTATAACATGTATTCTGAATGCCACCCATTATTTAGGTAGAGAAGAGCGGATTTAAAAAAAAAAACACTAAACGGCCTAAAATCGCGTTGAAACTTCGAACCTTGTTTGGGCTGCCTTTGCTCTTATTTAAATTTGTATTTCTTCATGAGGAAAGTAAGACAATCGATCGGTGCTAACTAACTGAACAAAAGAAAATGTGCAAGGGAGTCTGGTAGTAGAGGTCAATGACGCCATCATGCAAACGTCCTATTATTACATTAGATTGCAGGGGCACAGTAGCCCATAAACAGAAAAATACCAAAGGAAGAGAGAAACGGCTGCGGTGAAGGCTACCACAGGAAGTCCAACATAGCTAAAAGTGATAAATACAAAATTAAATCGCATGACATAGCACAGTAGCCCACTTCATAAAACGACATATAGGGTACTCATACTAGGAAAACCTATAGGTATTTTCTTCGGATTTTATTTTCGTCTAAAACGTTTATCGAAATTGGGTTCCCTGTGATCAAACGCGTGGATCTTGACTTAATTTTGTTGAATATCGCATAACCCTGTTCACTGCGCATGCGCTGTCGTTCTTATTAAAAAAACTTCCAGTAATCTCTCCACGGATTCAAAGACAAAGTGTTGATAGTGAACTGCGTCTTTAGATCGTTCAGGTTTTCCTGTTCCATGTGGGTACGAATCGATTGTATAACATTCACTGCGCATGCGTTGTCGTTCTTATGAAAAATTCTTCAAGTAGTACTTCTACGGATTCAAAGACAAAGTGTTTTGAAAGTGAACTGTGTCTTTAGGTCGTTCAGGTTTTCCTGTTCCGTGTGGGTACGAATCGATTGCATAACATTCACTGCGCATGCGTTGTCGTTCTTATGAAAAATTCTTCAAGTAGTCTTTCTACGGATTCAAAGACAAAGTGTTGATAGTGAACTGCGTCTTTAGGTCGTTCAGGTTTTCCTGTTCCGTGTGGGTACGAATCGGTCAGCGGAAACACGTCAATAACCTTGAATCCAGCGCGACACATGGCTTGAGTTGCGTATGCGTTGAATAACAGAACACGCTGCTGGCGAGAGACAAAAAAGGTTAAATGTCATAAAAAGGGAATCAAGAGTAGTGGCAGTGCCCTTGCCTCTAGCTTCGGGGGTCTCAGGTTAGGTGCACTCCTTTATACTGATTATATGTGAGTAGAGTTTGATAGGTCTTGGTTTAAGGGTTTTAATCAAACCTTTGGGATGATCAAAGTCAGGGCATTGTTAACTCAAATATACCCTTTGAATTCGATGCATACCGCTGTCTTTGAAGACTACAGACTCATTTGCACAAGCTTACCCTCTTTTATAAGTCAGCTATTCACAGATACCATTAAAAGACCGTGAGATTTCAAGACATTGGTATTGCTCAAGGCTAAACCTGTGAAAAATAGTATTTCTACATAAAATAAGGCGGTATTTACCTGCAACTGGTGAACAAAATGGATTAGCCTGTTAGGTGTGAAGGAGAAAAACTAGCGAATCCGGAGAATCAATGCAAGCCGGAGACCTAATAAACTTAGTATTTAGCAGTAGACAGAATCTGCTCTAGTTAATAATAAGCAGTCGATGACCGACCTGTGCAGTGAGGAACCGTCTCGCCTGCAAATGTTTGCTGTCCAGTTTATCCTTGTATAACGATGTAGTAGTCTTCCAGATCATCTCTCCAGGAAACACCTTGACCTCGAGATCACCACCACCAAGTTTATCTCTTTGAAACAACCGAATAATACCGTCCACAACCTTCTTGTAGTTCGTAAAGTTCGAGCTCTCGAGGTAATGTAGCCCTGCGTTGACCAATATGGCGCTATTCTTGTCGAAAATTGAATTACTTATGACGTCATCGAGCTCATTGATGACTCTGACGTCATCAAAATCGAGATCGTCATCTTGTGATTTTGCCATGGTTAGGTTACCTTGGAAACGAATAGCAAAGGATTTAGCAGCAGAATTTTCGAGTACGCGAGTAGAGTTTATAAGGTCTCTCCTTTGATCGATTGGTTTTCTCTAGGTTCTCCGGTTTTCCTCTCCGCAAAACCTAACGCGCTTAATTCTAATTCAATCTGTGAGTTAGCCATGCCCTGACTCAGACCAGCGCAGAGGTTGTTTCAGGGTTCAATCTGTGAGTTAGCCATGCCCTGACTCAGACCAGCCCAGAGGTTTTTCAGGGTTCAATCTGTGAGTTAGCCATGCCCTGACTTAGAACAAGCCCAGAGGTTGTTTCAGGGTTCAATCTGTGAGTTAGCCATGCCCTGACCTCAGACCAGCCCAGAGGTTGTTTTCAGGGTTCAATCTGTGAGTTAGCCATGCCTGACTTAGATCAGCAGAGAGGTTGTTTCAGGGTTCAATCTGTGAGTTAGCCATGCCCTGACTCAGACCAGCGCAGAGGTTGTTTCAGGGTTCAATCTTAGTGAGCCCAGAGGTTGTTTAAGGGTTCCATCTGTGAGTTAGCCATGCCCTGACTTACATCAGCCCAGGGGTTGTTTCAGGGTTCAATCTGTGAGTTAGCCATGCCCTGACTTAGATCAACCCAGAGGTTGTTTCAGGGGTTATGAATAAATTTTTAAAGGTTTTAAGGTTTTGTAGAAAAGTCCAACTTGTGCTCCTATGCGTGTGACTCACCATTCAGTCTGTATACCCAGTTATACGTATGGCCGCACCATCTGAAGACTCTGCTACACAGAGGGTGCTGGCGGATTCCCGAGTAAAACTGCTCGGAAACTGAGTCACCATAGATCCATAAGATGCTGTTCTTGCGCACGCGATCTCCAATCCAGTTCGGGTTTGTTGGTTTATCTGCGGTGAGTAAAGATCGTGTAAAGTCAGTGACTTTTTTCTAAGGACAATGCTCGATATATTATCGTTGGGTTTCCTACACACTTGAGAATGACAGACAGACAGAGCCATGCGATACACGAACGCAGGAAAGAAAGGAAGGAAAAGTCAACGAACAAACAACGAACGAACGAACGAGGAAGGGAAAGACAAAGAAAAAGAGGATGTATGGGACAAAAAACTTAAGTAAATTGAGAGAAAGGTAAATATAAAAATGGGATAAATTATATGAGGAAAAGATGAATAACAGGCAAAAAAACATTTTCGGCCAGGTATTGGGTATTCTGTGGTTGAGGTTGAGAAAAAAAGTAGGTCGAGTTCACATTGCAGTGCATCATGGGACTATTCAGGGTACGAAAAAGACGCCATCTTGGAAAACATGTCCTACAACAGTCTCACAATATTCGACCCAGGTTTTTCCTAGACCTTGGGCTGGCTAAATCATTCTCACCGTCTCCTGGCACAAAGGGTTTCCACTGGATAGTGTTGCCAATAGCAACCCAGTTACCAAAGCCGTCCCAAAGCTTGTTGCACTCAAATCCGCAGTTGAGGTCAAGGTGATCTTTCTTAGCCATGACCGCTGGAAAACAAAATATACTGGAGCAGATTTCACCTAATTATCAGTGGTGCAGTCTACTGTGCTTGTATCAAAGGAAAAACCATTGCAGTGCTGACCCTCAAAGTTTTTGGTTTTTGATGGCTTTAGTGTCAACCACTGTACCGCAAAGTGGAAGCCTGTACAGTGGCGTGGCTCTCAAATGGGTTTTGTATCTGAAGCAATTTATCGTATGGTACACCTTCTTGCTCTTTAATTGGAGGGGAGAGGACAGAGGGGAAGCCTATATAGTGCGGAAGATTGTTGGAATTGATTAGATTCTCATCGCTATCCTGCCCTTTGATTGGTGCAGAGAGAAAGCGTATACAATGCCATGACTCTCAAATGGCTTTAGTATTTTTAAGCAATTATATTGGATCATTGTGAGCCTTGCTGTATTTTGATTGGATCACACTCGTTACCTGAGAGGACGCTCGGTCCTTTTGTAGCAGGAGATGGAATGGTAATGGTGATTGGACTTCCGCCCCAGAGCTTCTTGAATAGGAATGGACGATTCTTTGTTGAACCAAGAATTCCTTCTTTCTGATATTTTCCCTGAGAATTGCCTATAGTTCAATCAATCAATCAATCAATCAAGTTATAAATCCTAGGGGGAGGGGGGAGGGGGAGGGGAAGATACTCATGAGTGGGTGTGTGGACCAAAGTGTGCACGAGTAAGCGAATGAATAAATCTCATTACCGCCGCCATGTTGAGATACATAACAACAGAAGCTAATGACGCATCCCTCGTTAATTAAGTCCGATGCAGCATGGCGGCAATGACGCCACACATACTTGGAAATAGAAATAGTATTACAGCTAATGCGGCCTTCGGACTAACCTGTTTTAAACCAGTTTGGCGGTGGGTCTGTATAGCCATCACACAGTGAATAATCCAAGACGACGTCAACCGCGTACACCCCAGGCACGGTAACAAGGAACAAAACTTCATAAGTCCCATTGGTGTGGTCAAATAACGTCGCAGCGACAGAGCTTGGACCAATCAAGTGTACCCTCCACGAGTCACCACCAATACTCTTCACTTCCCCTTTGGCCGTTTTGGACTGGATGCTAAACTTGCTGAATTCACCTGCAGGACGGATATCCCATAATAATATCAAACTCAAGTCGGGGTCAGTTCGTTGATCTTGTCTCAGCCCCTTGGCGTTTGTGCCCCAGGCAGTCATACCATCACATGGTCTAAGAATTTCTTCCCAGTCTACGCTTGCCTTTCTGACTCGACACCAGTCTCTCATAAAGTTCTCGATTTTTGGATCGTCAGAATATTTTGGTAAAAAAAGTTTTCTAAAAATGGCTACAGTAATTACTAAAAATATAATAAAAACAAACAAATTTCTTCGTTTTCTTGTCCTTGATTTTGTGACATAAAAGCAATCTATTTCTCTTGCCATTTGAGCGGCTTTCAAGCAATCTCAAACCAAAATTGACTGGATGAAAAGGCTAAATACACCAATAATAAACGTTTTCTTTTGACCTTTTGATGTTATAAGTTCCATATTCCTTATTTTTTGCCTTCCAGGGTCAATTCTCTTTTTACCATTTTATATTCTTTGAAAATTATTTTTGAAAATGTCGGTGTTGAACAGGTTAGACTCAGAGACAAACACATCATAACAGGTAGCATGGTAAAACTACCAGTAATATATGATACAAGTGTACCACAGGAATCCTATATAAAAAGTACCAGTGAAGGGTGAAAAAACGTTAAAACTGGCTTAAATCAAACTCTAAATACACAGGATGGAAGAAGTACTTCTTTTCAAAGGTCAGATAAGATTTCTTTACTTTATTTCACATTTTGACGATTTTATTGTGCTTTATTAAGTATCGCCTAACTTGGGCTACCTGTGGTGAACCTTAGGTAACGCGTTGTCACACGTTTGTCAGGGATTTATGTCACGCGCCTTGATCGACAAAACAGGAAGTACATTCCTATCATTTCTTCCGATAGTTAGTCAGTCATAGTCAAAGACTAGTCTCGCCCACAAACATCTCAACAAAATTTTAGGGTCCAAAAATTATCCTTTAAATAAGGAATACTAAATTTCCTATGCCAGTACTGTCGCAAGAGGTGCATGTTTCACGGTACGGCCACTTCCCCCGTCCCCTCCCCTCACCGTTCCCAAATTTTCATGGCACGGGAAGTTAAGGGCTGTAGGAAATTTGGTTAAGTCCGACCCAAAGTGTCTTCAAGTACAGTCGTCTCCAAGCTTCCATGTCATTTAATTAGCCTGCGTTTTTGGGCCGTCCTAAAAATCCCTCGCCAAAGGAAGCCTGCAAGGAAGGCTAGCGTTCAGCCAGCATAATTTCTCTCGAAAAATTATAATAATAATATTTCGAGAGAAATTATATCGGCCAAGAGCAGGCTAAACTCAATACACAGTCTTTTTTTCCTCATTCTTTTTGCATTTCACAAAATATGACTTCCGCCGTGAGCTCGTTGCATTAGATACTGGCTACTCCAATCACATGAAGGCTTATATCTTTGATAACTATGACATCATCAAGACATACCAAGCAGACCTTCTGCAAAGACTTTATCAGCTGCAGTAAACGATCATGAGTTCGATATATGTCGTGACTTCCTTAATCGAAATTTAACTCCGACCTCATAGGAAAGCGATATCAATGAATGTGCATTTGTTAAGGAAGATTTAATTATTTTCCTGATCTTCTTCAAACGGATCGCTCGGGTGTGAAGACCACGTTCTCTCGAGGTAAACCAAAAACAATTGATCCGCACTTGAGTTTAAGGACTACATAACATATTGCTCCACAAACTGCATTTATTGCAACCTGTAAAGGTGTTAAATATCGCAGCTATTATTAGTAAAGTAACAATAGAAGTGCTAGAGGGATTCAGTTAATCTTGGAGCTCAGACGAATTAGAAATTTTAACGTAAGATTCTGCAATGACATTGCAAATGGTGAACAAGAAGCTTCCCTTCGACATGTTTACAGCTATATTCATACCGATTATTGGTGTCATTAGTTTTAAAAGTTGGTTATTCCAAGTTATTCCAAAGAAAAAAAGTCTTTCTCTACTAACTTGCTGCACTATTATTCGACACAAGCTCATAAGATGCCATTTTGGAAATAGTTCATGTAATGAAATATGTCGTAAAGCATGACCAAGTATAAAATCAAATAATATCTGCTATCACTGTTTTTAAACATCCCCAAAAAAACTAAGAAGTTTACCTTGTCTTCTTTCCTCTTTTTCTTAGGTACGAAGCTTGTTTTGTGACTAAAACGGTGAGGGATTTAAGCAGGGCGTTTCTAAGCAAATTACACGATTTTTTGTAACTTGCTTACGGACTTGTAATAGTTATTGACCCCATGTAAGCAAATTAATAGGAGGTTTCCCTATATTAAACGGTGCCTCCAGACGAAAACTCTTTACTTTAAACAATTCAAGGAAAGAATTCCACGTTGAAACACCATACTCGCAAGCTACATTTCCTTGTAATTCAGTTTGAAAAATGGTAGAAATTTAGCGTTTATTCCATCGAAGTTCGGTTCACTCATGTATGTATCACAGTGAACCAAGTATTTCAAAGCGGAACATAACATGGAATCTCTCAAGCAAAACAACTCAAGACAATTATTTCGGATTTATGTTGTTTTGCGTAAACAGCGTGAACAAAAGACAAGCAATATGAATTATATTCTTGTTTTATATCGTTAGCAAAGAAAAGTAGCGAATATTATGTTGATCCATAACTTTGCGTTTCGCTTCAGTTGCTGAAAAGGTTATCAAAGTCAAATAACTTTCCGTACTGAACTCGCCTATACCTGTCATTTTTACAGTCCATTTTCACTTGTTAGGGACCGGACCATTAGATTTTTGAGGGGGAGGGGGGTTTGGGTAAAAAAAAAAAAAAAATTCGAGCACTTTAAAGAGTGAAAAAAATCGTGTATAAGAAAGGTGTCAAAAAAAAAAAAAAAAAAAAAAAAAAATCCTGCAAATCCATAAGGCATAAGAAAAGATTCCTTCGCAAAATAAATTGCCCGACCCCCACCCCCTCAAAAATTTAATTGTCCGTCCCTTATGCAAAAATGGATATGGATCGGAGATACAACGGTCATGGTGTAACGGTAGTACACCTCATCCGCGGCTAACCTCTGGGGTCTAGGTTCGATTCGAGTGGATTCAGTGTCTTGTGTGAGTAGAGTTTGTTGTGTCTCCCCCTTGATTCAAAGGTTTTCTTCTCGACTCCGGGTGTTCGGGTTTTTCTCGCGTAATAATGTTATGCTAGTCTGATTTTACTAAAGCCTGGTTTTCCGAGCGACGGAAGCAAAAGCAGAAGCGTAAGACGTCTTATGTTCCTGTGAAAACCAAAAAACGGAGACGTAAGCAGAAGCAGAACATCGACGGAAGCATAAGCAGAAGGAACGGAAGGTTTCCTTTTTCTTATGCTTATCTTATCTTATGCTTCCGTCCTTATGTCGCTAGTGAAAACCAGATTCTTATGCTTCCGTCGCTAACATACAGAACCACAAGGTGGTAAGTCATTCAAATTCTCGTACTGCACGGGAAACTTCCTATTGTTTCTCTTATGCTTCCGTCACATTCATTTATACTAGAACATAACGATCTTATGCTTATGCTCATGCTTACGCTTTTGCCTCCGTCGCTTATGTCGTTAGTGAAAACCAGCCTTATTGTACGGCTGTACGGTTTCAAACATGGTTGGTGAAGGTTTGGTTTCATAAGAATGCGAAAGTTCAACTGACTGATGATATTATATTTTATCAAAGTTTGTCTGCACGTTTTTCCGGCGTATTTAGTTTTTTTTCTCGCATATGAATACAACACACTTCAAGCTTGGTATGCAATTAGAAACAAAAACTTCACCGACCTTTTTTGAAATAGCTGTACTATGATATTCATTATTCCACTCCAGGCGCTTCATCGAGTCACAATGCAAGAGTCTTATCAGGAAGTCCAAAATTTACTTTCAATGGCTAAAGAAGATGACGAAGGAGGCTGGGCTCTGGATTTGACCCAAGAAACCTATGAAGTCTTCCCCTTTGCCATCTTAGAACTGAAGGATCTTCGAACACTGAGGCTTAATTTTAATAACTTATCTTCAATTCCAACCTCTATGAGTCGTCTCATAAATCTTAAAGTGCTGGAGTTAAGAAGTAACGACTTCAAGAAATTTCCACCAGCATTGTGCGAGTTAACAAATTTAGAGCTCTTAGATTTGTCCGACAATGAAATTGTCACGATTCCAAGCGAAATCACGAAGTTCAAATCCCTCAAGACGCTAAAACTTCAAAACACGAAGCTTGAAGGGAGCTTGAGTGAGTATATATGTGCACGAACTTCCCTTGAGTATTTGGACGTCTCCAAAAATGCTCTGAATGCCTTCCCTGAATCTTTCGCAAACTTAAAAGAACTTGAACGTTTGTATATTTGGCGGAATTCATTCGCCAAAGCTCCTTCTACCTTGACAGGACTTACGAAATTGAAAATCCTGGATATTTCGTACAACAAGTTAGAAGTGTTCGACTTGGACCTCTTTACCTCAGGGATTAAGGTTGAGGATTTGGACTTGGAGGGAAACAAGTTGTCCACCTTTCCCGAAAAGGTGTGCTCTTTGGATAGTCTTCAGAGATTGGACGTTGGGCGGAATAAAATACCTGACATTCCTGAAGATATCAAAAATCTTCGAAAGCTCAAACAGCTTTGGATCAACCACAACAACCTCAATGCTTTTCCGAAAGTAATTTGTAAGCTACTTTCACTTGAAGCTTTCAGTATCTCGTACAATAACATTAAGGCTGTACCGAATGAGTTGGTCTATATGAGCCAGTTGAAGATCTTGGAGTTGGACTGTTGCGGTCTTGATGTAATGCCTCTTTCTATATGCATGCTCAAGAACTTAAAGTGGCTTTCTCTTGGAGACAATAACATCCAGAAAATCCCAATCGTACTGAATTCCTTGCACGAGCTTTCGTTTATCAATCTGATTGGTAACAAGGACTTAAAGATACCCTCACAAATTATCAAGAGAGGAATCAGGGCAACATTCAATTACCTAAATGAGACTGAAGTCAAGGAGACAATATACCAGAAAGTCATCTTTCTCGGTAACGTCAGAGCTGGGAAGTCTAGCTTGTCCAACACATTGATCCAAGGGTCCTCGCAGCTGAGTGATGATGAGAACAGGACAGTAGTGTTGGACGAAATGGCATGGACACCTGAGGAGAATTTGAGCCTACAAGTGTATGATTTTGGTGGCAGTGCTTGGTATAACATCGTGCAGCATTTCTTCATCGATAAGCATTCGATCATCTTTCTTGTCATCAACTTAGCTGATTATACGGAAGACAGCTACGTTGAAAATGTGGAGAAATGGCTTCAAATCGTTCAAGCGAGAGCTCCTCGTGCCTATCTCTTCATAGCTGCAACTCATATCGATTTGTTGTCACAACAAGAAGTTGCTGCTAAGAAAGCAAGTATCTTGGAAACCATGAAAAGTAGAGAGAAAACCCAAGTCGAGAACGTCGAAAAAGAAATTAAGAGGCTGGAAAAACTAGGAAGTGAAGGCAAGACTGCGTGTGACCGCGTGAAGAATTCCTTAATGAATCGACTAATCCTTCCCACGAAGATTTACTCTGTGTCTTCCAAGACACTTCAGAACATGACAGAGCTGAAAGATGATCTTTTGGAAAAGGCAAAAGAACTTGGTCGTGTTATTCCGCTGTCTTGGCAACGACTTTACCATAGCTTACACACGTCAGACCTGTCGAAATCCAAAAAGTTCCTTACATACAATGATGTGGCGAAGTTGAACTACGAAACGACGAACGCAACCAAGGCTGGGTTCGTGCACAGTCCTTTTATCAATCGAAAAGAAATGAAACACTCGCCTGAAACAGCAAAGCCCAAACTTTTGCGAACACCGACTGGAACCCAAAGGGTAGATTCAAAATTTAAGAAACCTCGGAAAAAGACTTCAGAATACAAGGCTCCACCTTCCAATGCTTTCCGAAACCCGACCGAAAACGATGAAGATCAAGAAATCGGATCAATGACTCGATTCCGAGTTCAAATCCTCAAAGAAGATTTTCAACAATTGAGTTTCGACAAGGATAGAGTTCATGATATTTTGGCATTCTTTCACAGTATCGGAGATGTGCTCTGGTACGAAGGCAAACCAGATATTAAGAACTTTGTATTTCACAATCAGAGTTTTCTGATCGATTTGTTGAAGCGTATTTTCTCAGAAAGGCCCGATGAGCTTGAAGTAAGAGGTGCGGTATTATTGAAATATGGACTAACGCCAAGGACACTCGAGGCAGCTCAACGAGAACTACGTACCAAAGGCATCATGTCAATCAGGTATCTGAGGTGCCTTTTAGACGACTTAGACATCGAGAGTAAAATGTTCGATGCAATAATGCAGCTCCTAGTCCATTTCGATCTTTGCTACAAAGTGCAAGATTGAGGTTCAAGAGAACCGCATCACAAAGCTGCATTTTCCTTGGTTTTTGAGTGACACTGTTCCCCAAGAAACCACCATGATGTTGGAGCGTCCTCCAGCGTCTGGGAAATGGAGATTCATCTTGGAGTACGAGTTTCCATTGGGGTGTCCTCGAGCACTTTACGAGTCAATGGCAGTACGTGTACATCAAGTGGTCCCTGACCATGAGAGCATCAAGCACTGGAAGAACGGAGTCTACGCTAGAATCCGGGATGCCAAGATTATGCTTTATCGGACACTTGACGAGTTGGATACGATTATTATCAGTTTTCACGTGGAAGGCAAAGTGATACCTGACCTATGGAGTAACCTCTCCAGGCTGCATAGGGAATTTCGCATCTTGATGATCAGTTGGCCTGGTATTCTGCACGAAATATGGCTGGTCTGTCCGCACTGTACTAACGAAGGGTTAAAGAATCCTCATCGGTTTCAAGGAGAAAACATTGAAAGGTGTTGTCCAGAAAATGAAGAAAATTTTACCTGTCCTCACGCTGGTGATCAAGGGAGTATTCCTGGAAATTTAATCTTCCCACAACAAGGTATGTAAAAAACTTTATATTTTTTTATCTCTTGCGGATCAAAGTCAGGGCACTGTTAACTCACAGATCGCACCTTGAAACAATCTCTGGGCTTATCTATGACAAGGACGACTTACTCATAGTTAAAGCCCTGAAACGAACATCTGATAACAGTCAGGACATGGATAACTCACAGATCGAGTTGTATGGCTTTATGGAGGGATAGCCGGCGGAGAACCCGGAGAAAATTCCTCGTGAATCAATGGAGAGCCGGACTCAACAAACTCTACTCACATGTGATTTCAAATCCAGGAATCAAACCGGAGACCTCAGAGGTGAGTTTCAAGGCTGGCTTCCACTACACCACCCTTGATTCCCAACAGGTCACGTGACCCGCAACCCCCCTTAAAACTGAGCAGCTGTGTCGAAATGAATTTCAAAAATTTCTCCAATAGTAACTTGGGGCATGCGATGGCAAAATATATTCGCAAATATTTGAGCGGCCGACATCTATGTAACGATCACTTTATAAGCGGAAAAGCCAAGGGCGGATCCGGAGGGGAGGGGGGAGGGGGGGCAAAGGGTGGCTGAAGCCTTCGTTCAGCAGAAAAATAAACAAAACAAAACTGAAGAATTACATGCTTTTTTTAGTTTTCCGTTGTGTTGACGGAAGAAACTCAAATAGGCTCCCCCCTAAACTTTTGGCCATATATAATACACTCTACAAAATTACTCGATTCTGATTGGACAAGAGGAGTACAATTAAATCCCAAATTGTACTCTGTAGAGTCCCAATTAAGTTGGTTAATTTTTTTGAGTATGTTATAAAAAAAATCCGCACAATCTTCTTGCACCGAAATTTATAGATACTCTTGATGTTTTGAAAGTTTTCAAATTGAACTTCAAAACATCACTCGTACCTATAAATTCCAAATTGTACTCGAGATTGTGCAATTTCCTATACGAATTAAAAATACAATATAAAACTGGCATGGCACAATACCTTATGACCTAGAATTGTCTGAAATTATTTCAGCATCAAACGACGTCCCAACCGATGCAGAGTTATCCAAAGTCGCTTACATGATCGGAAGCGATTGGAAAGTACTCGGCCGAGCACTGGGAGTAGATGAATACGAAATAGATCACGTGCACGCCAACTATGACCAGCTCTACGAAAAGGCGTATCAAATGCTGCAGCGGTGGAAGAAGGGAAGAGGATCCAAGGCGCATTGTGCACATTTAATAAGGGCGCTTGAATCGGAGGAACTGAAGAGGAACGATGTGGTAGGAAAAAATAGTCAGTCGGTGGATGAAAGAAGATCAATAATCATACATTATTTTTAACTTTAATATGTAGAAATTTTCTAATTTGCCAAACAGTGCATTGTGGTATAGCTTAGGTTCCAATGTTTTGTTCATCATGTCCGTTTATGTTGTAGTTCGTACCCAAGATAGGTTCACAATGCACCGAACGCAATGAATTATCGATTTCAGGAAGGGTAGCCAGCTGAGTAGGCGAATTTTATTTCAGCCAATCACAGCGCGTTAAGCTGTTTTGGCAACCGGCCGGTGGCACAATGACGTATTTCAAATTTTATTTATGTGTGCGAGTAACTTTCGTATATTAAATGATTACTCCCCATACGTCACAGCATTACCATATGACATGGAAAAACCTTTTTAAATAAAACCCGCACTCAAATTATATATAAACAAGAGAAAATGAACTAGTTATATTCTCTTGATATATTATTTCCCGGGTTATCCCACATCTTACCCCATGTAGAATCAATAGAGTGCAAACAACTAATCCGTGAAGCGCTAATTACTAATACTACAAAATAGTGCTAAACAATGGAATTGGCATGAAATTGTGCTATTTAGTATTACTAAAGTTTCACGGTAATATTGTTTGTACTCTACTGTGAATATTGTCAGAAGGGTGATAGGCACTTTAAGTCTTTTACTAGCACTGTATAGCAGAGCAAGTCAGTCCACTTTTTCCGAAGATGAAATTGATATTTTCTGTTTTATTTGTATTATACTCTTTTTAATTTTAATTTTTGATTGTAGAACAATAAACAAAATATAAAATGGCAAATAACATTGTATAATTTACTTTGAGGCAACATTCATTTAAAATTAATTTAAGAACATAGATTCATCAGGCATTAAAAACCCGACTACACTATGTTTGACAAATTTAAGAACATAGATTCATCAGGTATTAAAAACCCGACTACACTATGTTTGACAAATTTAAGAACATAGATTCATCAGGTATTAAAAACCCGACTACACTATGTTTGACAAATTTAAGAACATAGATTCATCAGGTATTAAAAACCCGACTACACTATGTTTGACAAATTTAAGAACATAGATTCATCAGGTATTAAAAACCCAAATACAGTATGTTTAACACACTACTTATTAAGTTTAAAACATCCCAGTTTCGCCCTGAAGTTTCTACGTTTGTGAAACGCAGGGATATCCTACTTAAATAAATATTTTTTAGACCAACTGGAAGCTAGTCTCATAAAAAAGTCAATATTGAACGAGTTAAGTATGTTACAACGGAAAACCCGTGAGAATAACAACAATTGTTTTGGATATTTAAAAATATCTTGGCTCGATGACATGGCAACCGTTGCCTGTCAAACTCGGCTATCAATACTGTTATTTGCCTCATTAAATCCTTTGAAAACAGTACTAATAGTCCTTATTACCTCCAGAATCTACTTCAACAATTCAAATAAGCCAACAATAGAATAGCTCAAACAGCTGAATACGGAAAAGTAAATTTTGGGAGCTTATAATTGGAGTGAGACGCCGAAGACTTCATACTATCGACGAGTTCTTAAAGTCTTAACGAGCAAGTATGGCTCTAAATTTGTACTGTGGTATGGTAATGGCTATTAGCTTTGCTGTTTTGTGTAAAGGTTAGTTTAACTAGTGTGTGAGTGGATTTTTTCATCCAGCTTTTAAATACTTTTTCGCTACAAAAGAACAGGCCCCTTCACAATTTTAAAAAAAGAGTAAACGAAAAATATTGCAAAAGAACCAGTATTTTCTTTCTTTTTAATGAAATCGTAGCTGTTAGCTTTCTTTTCGAATTCGTCGATATTATAATGTAGCGAAAGAAAATCTGTTAAGTATCCAATTTTTAATGACTTTTAATGAAGTTGATATTCGGTCTAGTAACGATAGAATTATCAAAAGCAATTAAAAAAACTGAAATAATTTTATCCCTTGCATTTTATTATCTAACTCAGTTTGTTAAAAACGTTTTTTTTTTTTTTTTAATTTTTATCGCCAATTTTTGATTCATAATACCTTAGAAGCGTCTTCCTTAGCTAAACGCAAATTGATCCCGCCTAAGGTGTTGGCACGTTTGCCGAGCGCGAAGTGTTCTGAAAACGACAAAGCTCTGCTCCCCTTTTTGGTGGGAAAACTATTTAAATCACACTAATTTTGGGGCCAGTTCTTCTAATGAATTAGAAAATCTAGTAGCTTGACTGTATGACATATAATACGCAGTGCAAAGCAAGGGAATTACCTTAATATTGTGGTGCTCCACTCGCGCGACTTTATTTATTTATTTCAGTTTAGTCTTACTTGTAGGTTGTCCTCATTAAAGGAAAAACAAAACTAACGAATCATTTTAATGCCTTTTTTTTTTGTCTTATAGGAAATGTGAGAAGGGATAGGTTAACAGGTAAAAAAACTTGGTGTTTGCTAGGAAAAACAATCTAGGAAAAAAAATACGAAAATATGACTGACAAAAGAAAACTATTTAAAAAATCATGAACGAATTTTTTTTTTTGAATGTCGTTTTCATATCAGAAAAAATATATAAATACCTCTTATAAATGTGGAAAACTCCTAAAGAAATTTCAGGATGACAAAAAAACGAAAAACACGACAAAAATTGGCTGGGTTTTCCTTTTTCCCAACTACTTTATTTATTTTTTAACGAGTGTTTTTATTACTATCATTATTGGTTTCTGATTCCCTTTAATTTATTGTCAGCTGTTTAAATATTATAAATTTCTTCATTTAAGTCACTTTTGGAAAATTTTCTCCGCTTCCTCTAACGGCGAGACAAGCAGTGCAGGAAGGATGGAAAGGTGACGCGAACTGTCGTAACGGTCAGTAAAGGTTTTGGTAGGACTATTTTAAGATATCAGAAATAATGCCTTACTTCTACTATATTCAAGTGGATTTGAAAGGAGAAAAAAGAACAAATAAAGAAAAAATAAAGAAATTGAAATCCTTCTTTTTTTTGCCCGTTTTCACCCTCATTGTCTTTCTTTCTCTTCCACTCTCTTTTTAGTCGTCTTCCTTCTTTTTTTATTTAATCCATCTTTTTTTATTCCGCCAACTTGGCTTTAGCCATTCATAACGAGGTCTTTTAATTCATGCCTTCATCATAGCACATATCTGTAGATATGTCATCATTAAACTGTTATTATTATCATTATTATCATTATTATTATTATTATTATTATTATTACATTTAATTTATCTAGTACGTAAGCGTTAAATACGGATTAATTAGTTAACCCGTCACCCTCTTCCTCTTTTCTCCTCTCCTTCCCAGAACGTCGATTAATAACAACAATCTTTTACTGAGAAAAGAAGCCAAACCAGCAGATACTAACCATCGTCTCCTAAAAATAAGATTTTGAAATTGTCCTCGCGACGTTTAAAAAAATTCTGAAAAGGTCTCCAAAATTTAAAAGCTGCTGTTTACTTTACGAGCACGAATAAATGAATGAATGAATATACGATAATTTTCAAAAGAAGATATAACTTGCTAAAATTAGTGTGAGCTGCGTCGGTGTTTCTAATGAAACCGTGAAAAGATGAAAAAACTTACTGACGTTTCGGACGCTAGTCCTTCATTCGTCGGAGTAAAAGAGGATGTTTTCAAAAGTGATTTTCATAAATAATAAGTGTTTTTACCACACGCAGTTTACTTGGCACTAATGTGTTAGCACTAATCTGTAATAATACCCCCTCCCCCGCTATAGAGTGAAAACGTACCTCGCATGTCCAAAAAATTGGCGGGAAAACGAGGAACGCATGTAAAAAAGCGATTATTGAAACTTTAAGATTTGGCCGGTATATCTTAGTAGATACATCCAAAAATGATTGGTAAAGTTAATCAACCAACAGGTCCTTCACCAAACTTCTTCAGAGGAAACCGTTACGTGCGATATGATGATAACACGACAAAGATCTTGTACGACTGTTGGGGACGCGTCGCTGGGATACAAACTACGGTAAACACTAACATTGATTCATTACTCAACAGGGCAAAGGGTGTACAAAGGGTGGATAGCGCTATCCGTAGGATAAATCTGATTCAGTGCATAAGTCGATGTTGTCATCCAATAAAATTATCCACTGGATAAGATTTGTTCGTCGACTAGCGCTTTTCGCCCTTCGTACAACCTGACGTTCTGCTAATAACAACAAACGCAAAATTTTGTTTTGGCTATCAGGTATACACGTCTAAGGCACTCTGTTGCCATGGAAACAGACAGGGAGATGAATTATATTGTTAATAATTATGGTGGAAGTGTTGATGATGATGAAAGTGGTGATTCTGCTGATGGTGATGATAACTATCGTTGATGATGGTGGTAAGATGATGGTGATGATGATAGTGATGTTTATACCATGTGAACAAATGCCTAACTGAATATCTCCAGCCAACCTTTGCATAAAAACATCAAGATACGACAGAAACTCAAACCACCTGACTGACAACCCCATTTTTCAGATTGAGCCTACATCAGATTTTCCCACGCAGTACAACCATGGTCCTTGGCACAGGAATGCTGATGGCACAATAACAGCTACTGCTTATTTTCGCAACCCCAACAGGATTTGTTCTTGCAAATGTCAACCCAAGAAGACTCTTCCAGTTGGTGACCGACTCTGGATTCAACTTGGTGACATAACCGGCAGGAAGGACACAAACAAGTTCACGGTCGTTCCACTTAACAAAAAGAAAATAGCCAATACTCCATGGGTCGAGGGAAACTGTGTTAGTGCTATGGGTGAGAATTAATTGTCTTACGGCATTGAAATTTTTTTTTTGTTGATTTACTGTTTCATGGTTTTAAGGTTAATTCGCACATAAGTTTAGAAAACTCATTAATAATTCATAAAGCAAATGCAATAGACATAATGACCATGAAGGTGATTTTATATCTGATATAGATTCATCTTCATTTGCATAATATTCAACTTGGATATTGTAAAGAATTCTTTACAATATGAGAACATACATCACAAGTTTTCTAAGCTGTTCAATAAACTCACAGATCGTGTTTTATCGGGTCTAAAACCACTCGGCTGCTCCTCGTGTTTTAGACCCGATAAACCACTCCTGCTCGTTTATTAAACATTACTTAAAAACTTTTGTGACATTCATTTTTGTGTTTCTTCATTTTATTTTTTTGCTCAATCTCCTCTAAATAAATGATCTTTCTTCCTTTTCAATAATGTACTTCAATTCAGTCATCCTTCAATATATCTAACCATCCGCCCATCCATCCATCCATCCATTTACCCATCCATCTATCCATCCATCTATCCATCCATCTATCAATCCATCCACCCACCCATCCATCCATCCATCCATCCACCCACCCATCCATTCACCCACCCACCCATCCATCCATCCATCCATCTACCCATCCATCTATCCATCCACCCATCCATCTATCCATCCACCCACCCACCCACCCATCCATCCATCCATACTTCAATTTCCTTTATTCCCTTTCCTTACCAATTTCTTTTTTATATTTAAATTTAATCTTAAATTTTTAAAATGTTTTACACTTTTTAAATGTTTTATTTAACAAGTTATCTATAGTAATTTTAATAATTAAAATTATTTGCAATTATATTCAATATGTAATAATATTATGCATTTTCGTCTTCTTATCCTTCCCGCAGGAGTACATTATCACTATAACATATCCAAAGACTTTGACTGTAACTATGCTTTTCCTGTCTTTCTGATTGCAAATAAATACAATGGAGATGTTCATGGATTTGGTTGGGGAGTACCAATGGTCATAAACAGTCCAAGATGGGAGCATCCAGCACCTGAGCTATTTGCGGTATTAAGCATTCTACTCTATATACCTAGTTCCGTAACTGTACCTATCTTCCTTGCACCTAAATGGCACATAGGGCCTTTACAGAACTCTTCTGCCCTGTCTGTTTCCCTGTTGGTAGTCACAGTTTGTACCCAACCCAAACATTTAGATCTAATGAACTACTTCAAAAAAGCGATTATTTTCCAGTCTGCCCCCCCCCCCCATAAATAAGAAATGTGCCCTCCCTTACTTTAAATTTCTTGAATTTCAGAGATCAATAAAGGAAGAAAACATACCATCTTGCATCTTGAAATACAAGGCTGTGTCTGTTCAGCACATCTATTTTGTTGATCCACTGAAGATTACCTGTTTTTAGTAGTGAAAATTAATGTCTTGTTTACAGTCAAAACAGCTCAAGCTTAGCCCCTCAGGTTCTGGTTTCATCATTTGGATATTAACCATATATTCTCATACTCTAAGATTCATTGCAGTCTTCCTGTAAAGCATTATCATATAAAAAGCACCAATTGTGAAATAATCCAATCAGAATTCAAATTAGCTATTCAGTTTTGTGAGTCTTGTTGATCTTTGTTTTTTTTAACATATTCTCAGAACTAGGAAATGTAGTAATAACTACAGTATTGGAATAGTGAGAGCACAATTCAATGAAAACTAGTTGGGTAAGCTTCACCCATTTTGACTGACAAGAAAATCAAATTTATCATGAAATAAATATTGAAATTCTATGATAACCTTAACTATCTGTATCTGTATCAATAAAAGCTAGATCATTTGAACATGAGGTGAACATTCATTTGATTAGTGGAAACTGAATGTCAGAGTGAATAAGATTAGATTAGATACTTTTATTTAAACAGGGTTATCCTATCAGTAAAATACAATAAAAACTGACACTAATAATTATATCAATAAACTATACAATATATATACTAAATTTATATACATACATACATATAAACATGCAGAGTAGGGTGTACACAGCAGACACATACATAGAGACACACTCTTGCATGCATGTATGTAGGTATCATAATATCGTAATAAGTAGGTATATAAAATACGACCATTAAAAATCTAAATATTTATCAAATACATTATTTAACGATTTCATTAAAAACTATACAGCCATGATAGTAAAAGGCTTTTTTCATAGCACATTCCGTCCTAACTCTGGGCAAATGAAGCAAACCACTCTGCCTCGTAATACGTTGAACAATATCCCTATTATAAGTAAAATAATGCTTAAAAAACTGAGGTACGCGTCCAGCAAAGCATTTCCTAACTAACTTATATACATGTTTATCTCGTCTAATTTGCAATGTGTCATAACTAAGTGATTTTAAGGCTTCATCACTGCTAAATTTCTTCATAATAACGCCCGCTGCCCTCCTTTGCAATGAATGAAAATCTAATCTAATCTATCACTATATCTTCGTTTCTTGGTGTGCTTCTTTTTTCTCTTTTCATGGCTAGAATAAATATGGCTAGAAATGGCTAGAAAATATGAAATCTTCCCTAGATTACATAATAACAATGACTGTGGACTCTAGTACTAAACAGTGCAAAACCCTTTATTCTCTATTGCTTTAAGTCATAGGAAACACACTAAAACAATAGAGCTGATGCAATTAAACCATGAAATGAAATCAAGCTAAATACTAACTAATAGTATCAATTTAGTTAGTTGCTATCACTCAACCAGGACATTCATCAAACAATAAGAATCACACAGAATTCTTTGTTTCCTATTGTTTGATTATCACTCATTAGTTCTAAAAATTAGTATTTGTTTCACAGGTTTAGTGCGAGCACTCTATTACTCATTGTTATCTAATTTAGTATAATTGAGTTTTGCATTTTTTCAGGTAGCCAAGGTTTTCTACAGGTTAATGTCTAAGATATCAATAATTATGATAAAATACCATCTCAAAATGTGAAGAAAAATTATAAAATTTCCTTTTTTTTATAACCAATCTAGTTATCAATACATTTCTGTAACACAAAACACCCGTTCGAAAAACATTCTTAGTGTTCTATTTAAAAATCCCTTACCATATAATCACTCTTGCATCCATCCATTCTACGACCACGCCTTCTTGCTTCTCTTCAAAATTGGCGGGAAAATTATCTGCGCGCGCATTCATTTTATTACGCCCTGAGCCCGCGATAATCAAACCAGCCCTAGTCCTTCTCGTTTTCTAGTATCAAGATGGCGGACGATGGACGACGAACCTAAAGAAGACGACGTTTTTCCAAACGTTTCGTATCAGCAATTCTTATTTCCTATTTCCAGCAGTGGTTCTGCGAATGTGGAATGTCTTTCAATACCAGCAGCTTTGTTTCCCTGCGTCAGAGCAACAGAAAGCGATAAATCGCAAGGTAAAGATTGTTAAAAAAAGGTGTAATTTTTGAGACAAATTTGTTTACTTCATGTTCAAAGTTACCATGTAAGAAATATGGTCATAGTTAAATACCTACGAATATAGCTCAGAAAATAGCAAGCAAGTGTTAAAGATATACTTGCATGCTATTTTTTACAATTTGTACTTTGGCGGAGAAAATAATCTTTTTCTTTTGCAGTTATTTCAACATACTTTATTTCATTTTTACTTCTTTTATATTTTTTGTTTTATCTTTGTCCACGGAAACAGACCTGAGCTGGCTGAAAAATGAAAGCTATATTCCAGAAGATTTCCAGGGGAAAGCTTTAATTGAAAGTCCATCAGAGTCGCCATCAGAAAATGAAGAATGCTCAGAGAAGATACTAGAGGAAGAAGCGAAGAGGTATACTGCAAAAGAGAGAAGGATTACAAAGGGTCATGGCCATGAAAAGAGAAAAAAGAAGCACACCAAGAAACGAAGATATAGTGTTAGTGAAGGTAGCAGTTCTGAAGAAGGTGTAAAAAAATTAAAGCATAGAAAAAAACACAAGAAACAAAAACACAAAAAGAAAGGAAAAGTTGAATTAAAATCAGATGATGAAGAGGCAATCAGCAAGCCTGACACAATCTGGCTTGAAGATTCTGGTTTGAGTACAGAAGAAGCTTTTAGGATTCATCGGAAACCTGATATGGAAAATTTAATGTATGGCTCTCTCTACCGACTTGACGTCGCACTGTTCAAAATTAGGAAAAATACTCATTGTCTTGGTCTTGGTAAACAATATATTGCAAACAGTGATAAGAAAAAGAACAAAAAGAAAACATTAGACTCAAGGTATTGGAGAAGTACAGAAATATTCTCAAAAATACCTGAATTTATAAAACCTTGTAGAAAATCCACCCAATTTTTTGTTGGTAATATTGAAAATTATTCCTATTTGCCAATTGATCTTCCAAGCAAAAGAGAAGAAGAGAATGAAAGTGAAATAAAGGGAAAAGAAAGAGAGAGAGATATTGAAAGTGCTGGTAGGTTTGAAGATGATTTGATGAGCCAAAAGACTGCAGAATTGAATAAGGTGTTACGTGAAAATCCTCATGATGTGAAGAGATGGATTGAGCTGGTGAAATTTCAAACTGAGGCTATCAACAATGAGGATATTTCAAGAGTTGGTTATACTGCTTCTGGGAATGAAAGAAAAAAGAAAAACTCGAAAGTCATTAGAGAAAAACAAATATCTATTTTAGAAAAGGCTCTTGTAGTAAATCCTACTTCAATTGAGCTTGTTATGTATCATTTAGAATTATGTAGTGATGTATGGGAAGACATTCAACTCATGGAAAGATGGAGGAAAGTTGTCTTTGCATATCCCAACAAAACTGTGCTGTGGAGGAAATATCTTTCTTTTGTGCAGTCCAGATTTTCTACATTTACATTCAGGAAGGCACAGAGAGTTTACGACAAGTGCTTTAGTACGTTGCTGCCAATCAAGGAAGGAACTTTTGTGTCACATCAAGCTGAGGAAGGAATCGAGGAAGACATGCTGGATCTTTTTGTTCAGCATTGTAAATTCATGAAACAATCAGGTGATTGCATTTGAATTTTATGCTTTATAGACCTAATTTGTCTTAGTGCAATGTTTATTCATTTCAGACCACATGTCAATTCCTAGAGTATTATTTCTTTGTTTATTGGTTGTGCATAAGAAGATACATGAATATAGATAAGACTCAAACAAAACATCTTATTCTCTTGGGGATGATATTTTAATTTTATGAGCAAATTCCATGACATACAGATCAAATGTGTGGATGGACCACTAGCTGGAACCATTCTTATGAATTGAACCAATCATATTGTAAAATTGAAACAATCTATAGCAGCATAGCCAATCAGAATTCAGTGTTTGTGATGAACTACTGAGATATACCCATCACTATGGATTATAAACTGTTGAGCTGATCAAGATGTGTTGTCTTTCTACTGTAGGTCACACAGAAAAGGCTGTTGCTTGCTTCCAAGCAATGATAGAGCTTAACTGTTTGTGCCCAAGTGAACTGAGTGAAAACACTCCAACCAGTGGACAGTTAGCATTTTTGGAGACATTTTGGGAAAGTGGACATCCAAGGTATAGCCAAACATTCATTAACATTGTCAAATCCAACTGAGAGGATGATGATAGTGCTTATGCCCCTAGAAAGTTTCAGATTATTACTCTTTTATATTCTGTTATTTACTATATAATATACCCTACTCAGACCCTCCCCACCACATGGAAACTCCAATCCCCTTTCATTGAGGGAGCTGTAGATACTTTCTGGTACTATACAATATACCCTACTCAGACCCTCCCCACCCCATGGAAACTCCAATCCCCCTCCATGGGGGAGTTATGGATCTTTTTCCTGAACTAGACAATATACCCTCCTCAGACTCTCCCCATCCCCTGGAACTGTAGTCACAAAGAAATAAAAAAAACCCAAGTTATTTTGTTTTGTAGGTTTGGTGAAACCGGTGCCATGGGATGGACCACATGGATGAACAAGTCGCTAATGGACAAGAAACCCCTGGGTTTAGAAAACCTAGATCTGAAGAAGATCTTTAAAGCTCTTGATCCCACTAAGAGGACAGACAATGAACTCCAAAGCACTGCAGAAAAAGAGGAACAGATGGTCAAAGGAATGCAAAAGTGGAAAGCTTGGATGAAGGTTGAAATATCCCGTGATAACTCACAACTGAAACCATGGCAACCAGACACTGAGAAGGGAGAAACAGATGAAGACTGTGAGGATCCAGAAAGATTGGTGCTTTTTGATGACATTAGTTCTTATCTCTTTAAATTGGAAAAGGTGGACAACAGACTGAAACTTGTTTTATACTTTCTCGAGCTTCTTGGAGTTCCAATCATGCCGAGCTCTTCTCAAAGCTCTGAGGCACAGAGATACTTTGAGCTGTCAATTCATACTCCAGGACAGCTGATCAAAGGACAAAAGCAGTTTCTCACTCCTGGTTTAGGATGGCACATGTCTGAGTATTGGCAAACGGATGAAGATATACCAAGCAATGCCAGACCCACTGAGGAAAGGTTACAGATGGTTCGCTACATATTTCTACAGTCTCTATCTCTTTTCCAGGGACAGAACAAAGATTATCTGATGATCACATGGTTGTGGTATGAGTTCAATTTATCTCAGGTGCTAGAATCAGTGAAAAGTAGAAAGCAAGCATTTAAAGAGGTTTACAAGTTAGCAAAAGCTCTTCTAAAGGAGCCTAGCAATAGGTAAGGGATTGTAGAATTATTATAAAGCATTGAGTTTACTGACTCATTAATAGATTGGTGGATGGACAGTTAGATAAATTAATGGACAGATGGACAGGTGAACAGGGTGACTTACTGACTGACTAAAGGACAGACGGATGGATGGACAGATAGACTGACTAAAGGACATATTGACAGACTGACTCACCTTACTGACTGAATGACTGACAGATGGACAGATAGAAGAACAGACACAGGCTGACAGATGGACAGACACAGACTGACAGACACAGACTGACTGGTTGACTGAAAAAGCTTGTTATTCAATATCTTACAAATTATAGTCAATTCATTGGTTTCTATTATCCAGGAATAACCTCAGTCTCTGGCAAGTGTTTGCCAGCATCCTGTCAATGTCTGGAGATGTTGCTGAAGCTCGTCATGTGTTTGATTCTACTCTGTCAATGGCAAGCCAAGTGATGGAAGCTGATAAGAAGGATTCCCTTGCATCGTTATATAGGTATATATAATATATATATATATATATATATATATATACATACAACCATTTGCAAAAATTATGGCCGTTTCAAATATAAATACAAGTATATCAAAAGTATATCAGACAAGTTGGGATATCTTTCTTTATATTTTATTTCAGAAAGACCTTGTGATACACAACTCTGAAAAAATATCAGAGATGGTATCCCATTATTTCTGATATATTTTTGATATACTTGTATATATATTAGAAGTGGCCATAATTTTTGCAAAAGGCTGTATATATATATATATATGTATACACCGAATCGCCATATGCATCCATTCATTAAGATCACTGTTCCTTGGAGTAATCTTCTTTTGGTGCAGCACGGTCTTCTGCACAGCACAACCATATCAACATTGTACAAAATCTGATCTTGCAAGCTTTTATATCAAGGTTGATTGTTTTCTCCCTTCCATTAATAGGGCATATGCTGAACTAGAGCTCAAAGAATCAGTCAAACCCCCCTGCTCATCTGACAATGAACCAACTCTCATGAGTTGCAACAGAGTCCTTCATTCGCTGATCAGTTTTACTGAAGACGGCAAATATGAACCATTAAACAAAGATGCTACACTGAGCACCATTTCTCCTGCAAGGATCCTCAAAGCAAAAAAGAACTATGCTGAACTTTGTGACAATACTATCCAAAAAATGAAGAATAATTGTAGTGAAAGTGAAGATAAGATCTTTCTTGATGTTGAGCCTAGCGTTCATACACTAATGTGTTGTGCTTTGTTTAGTTATGTGTCATCTGGTATTGAAGCTGCTTCTATCATCTACGACAAGGTGTTGTCATCATTAACATTAGTAAATGATGCCTCAAATCAGGAACAAGAGCATATATGTACCTCGTATTTGAATCTCTTGAATCTACATTCCAAAAAAGAGCCGATTCCTTTGAAAAACATCCGCAGTGTTCTTCATAGAGCACTGAAAGAATTTCCCGACAATCCCTTCTTTTTGGATCACTTTCTCCAAGTGGAGTCAAAGTCAAACCTAACAGGGGAGGTGAGGAGATTTTTTGACCACCTCACTAAGGATGCCAGCAGCCCAGTGCCATGGATTTATGCCGTTCATTATGAAAATGTGAGATCTAAAGCACTAGTAACCACTATGGATTGTGCAGAATATATTACCACTTCTGCAAATCCATCTTCAGTCCTTGTTACATCACTACCAGTCACTGGTATCAGTCATCGACAGAGAGCCTTGTTGGACAGGGCAACATCCAGTGTGGCTGGACGGCAGTGTGTTGCTCTATGGAAAATGTACATGGAATTTGAGGTATGAAAACTTGTGTTTTCCATAGGTATTCCCATCTGCACACTAAACAAATTTATTTCATTTCTTTCCACAGCTGCAGCAAGGGAACTATGAACAAGCAAAGGCCATCTTCTATCAGGCTCTACAGCACTGTCCTTGGGCAAAGGTATTCTATTGCATGTCCTTATATTCTCATGGGGCCATACCATCTATATGTGACGCTAACATGGTGTGCTATTTTTATTTTTTTTAGACCCTTTATCTTGACGCTATCAAGGCATTCCCTGATGATCTGCAGAGAACCATTGATTTGATGGATGAAAAGGAACTTAGAGTCAGGACACCTTTGGAAGAGATAGAAATTGTATTGGAAAGTGAATAGAACATCAGCTGGAATTACACAATTTGCCCTCCTCAGACCCTCCCCACTCCTTGGAAATTCCAATCCACCTCCATGGGGGAGGCGTGGAAACTTTCTACTTCACTGATATACACAATTAATCAAAAATTAGTTACACTTTATATTCCAAGATTTTTTAAAAAAGCATTGACAATTTTTCTTACAACCAAGTAGAATATGTTAGAAAGGAATACCATTATTACTTAGATAGCAACTTTTTCTTGTTATGACAAGTAGAGTAGTTTCTATATAGGTGTGAAATGTACATAACATGTATAAGGTGTGATATGCCAAAACACCGAAATGTCTTCATGTTGTCTCCATGAAAGTCATTCAATCTCAACGCATTGTAGTTTTTTGGTGTTCATTTGCAATATGTCTGCAAATATTTCTTAGCTTATTACCAACTCATCAGTTAGATGGCTCTATTTACCCTTCATACAACCAGACCCAGTTATCTGAAGTAGAGTAGTTTTTTTGTATAAATCCTTATCCAGTGGATAAATTTATTGGATAACAACATCAAGTTTATTTGCTGAATAAGAATTTATCCATTGGATAGTGCTATAAACCCTTTGTATGACCAGGTCCTGGAGATCATAACATTCACCATGCTTAAGACATGCTTTGATTTCAGGAAATAATAAAAATTATTACACAAGACCCATAATAGAGAAATAGAAAAGGCACGTGCGTGCTGTGTGTTATCATAGAGCACAGGTGTTGGCAGAACATGGAAGAAGTGTTAGGTGAAGCATGACACGTAGCGGAGTGCTTCTAGAGTGTCCTGCCAATCCCCAGGTGCTTTATGCCTGCACACAGCACAGCATGCAATTTTTTTATTTCTTTTATAAAATACAAATTACAATAATAGGTAATGATGCAACGAAGAGTGTGTGTGTGAAATGTGCTCTCATAAAGCATACGCTCCAAACCAATTAAAACGCTACATTCATAACAGTTATTTTATAATAATCTATAGCTTGTATAGCCTTAGGTATCGGATGTACACAATAGAATGATTTTACTTGGCCATAAAGAAATATTAAGTATAGGTCATAATTGTGACCTTGATTAGTGTTAGTTACCAAGACTAGTGTACTACATGGTATGCCAACAGAAGACCGACATGTAGCAGACACATACAAATTCCATTGGTTTCTTGTTTTACTTTGACTGTTAGTCATTTTCTTATGTGCTATACATTTTATTTTTATGAATATGTTACATATACCGATTGTCATCAGTTACACCCAATGCTCTAAGGGAGCTGTTCATTTTTGATCAGGGGATGAACAGTGATTTTTAAAAGCATCAATCAAAACTAAAAACTTTTCTTCCCTCTTTATAATAGTAAAAAATGTCCCCCTGACTTTAAAAAAATATACCACCCTTGCCTATTAGAGCACCATATTTTTACCCCCACCCCTCCCCTGATGCAATATGAACAGCCCCTGAGAAAGGCAGCTTGCTATAGATGAGTTGAGAAACACTAAATAATTGGAAGCCAAATATTACTTGTGTAATATATAAAATATACTTGGTGTCTTGTTTAAAAAACATTGCTTAGAAGCATTTGTTTAAGTATTTTTGTATACATATATATATTTACATGTTTTAGTTAAGGAGAAATAAATGTACTTATATTATAATTTATCAGTCTATACTTTAACTTAAAGCAGTATAGGGGTTTAGCTTCAGTATTTAGATATTTTTGAGACCTTTCTCTTGAGAATAAAAACTCTACTCAAGATGTATCCATATTCATTTCTTCTTGTGTACAGTGGTATAGTATCGTGATTCTCCTATAAGTTTGAATGGGAGAGAGCTCCCAACTTGAACCTGTATTGTCAGCTCAAAACTACCTCCAGATAAGAGAATCGCAATATAAAAGTTATGGTGATTTTGATGTCAGTGGAAGAAAATATCCCATTTGAAACTACAGACAAGACTATTTATTTTTTAACAACTAGTTGCCAATTAGACCCCAATTGGCAGCTCAAAATCACATAACTTTTAAAGAAAGAATTGATACTATAGGGAATGACATGTATTACCAGCTATGGCAAGCAAGCAGTCCAAATGGAAATGTAGCAATCTGATTGGTTACTGGGAGCAGTCAATCTTTCATTCCGGACTAGCCTCCCAAATCTTGAGTTCTAAATTTCTTTTGTTTCTGCCGAACTATGATAAGCACTGATTGACCATACATATTTCTTTCAGATAGGGAAATATTGGTCATATTCATTTTCTTAAAGATTTTATAGGGTTCGATGGCCTTTGGTTCATAGAGAGAAAACTTGACCAACCTCTCTATCTATAGCTGCACTAGGTCTATAGTATTATTATAGTTTGCTCATTCAAGATAATATAAAGATTTTAAGCTTTTTGACTCAGATTAGAACAAACACTTTCTTTTTTAAATCACAATTTGCGTTATAAAGTGGAGCGAACTTTTCACGCAAGAGTCTGTGCAGGGAAAACCTCAAAATATACCTTTTTGTGACAAATCGGCAATGAAATAATTCACTGCTCTCTCATACATCATTCTGATTTTGAGAATTTGTCATTTCTTCTTTAGGCGATATATCTTCATTCATCGATGATTCATTCACCATATTATGAACATCATCCGGGGCCTGTGTCCCACTATTTTCAGTGACGACATTTTGACCATGATAATTTGACGTCATGTGATCAGATGTGACATGAACACCTGAGAGTGACAAAGTCCCAGCGAGTGAGTGAGACACTTCTGATCCATCACCCTGCAACTGATGATTCTGAACTCCTGTGTGGTCGCCCTCACTTAGCTGTGAAACTGACATGATTCCTGACGATGGCCCAGTATAATACATGACTGGTATCTGACCGGCCTGGGTAGTGAGCATCATAGATGACGGAACTACATTAGCGAGGGATACAACTTGGGTACCTTCACCTTGGTGGGTAGCTATCGGCACCATTAGGGTACCCAGTGATTGCACATGTGCTTGATTTCCTGGGATATTCTCAACAGCATGTTCTTGGGTGTTTTGTATCTGGCCATCACTTCCTATGTGGACAGTTGTGATGGTTGGTGTTGAGTGACTTGATGTTGTTTGCACCTGTCCTCGTTGCAACTGCACCTGCTGGGTAAATAACTAACAAATTAAACGAAAATGAGATAAAGTTATTTAAAACTAAACGATATACTTGTCTACTAAACCTATTTAAATTGCTATGATAATATGATAGCCATTGTGTTGGTGGTGGTTCAAATTCAAAATTTTTTCTAAATTCTCAAACAACATCTTGATTTATCAAAGTCAGAGTATGGCTAATTTGCAATCAAATTTAGCTTTTTGGATTTTGTGGAACATGAAAAACTGAAGAACCTGGAGAAAAAACCCTAACAAACACTACACATGCTATGCCGAGTCTAGGAATCAAACATAAGACCCCAGAGGTGAGTTTAATACCATATGGTCATGAGTCAAACGAGTGTAAGTATATCTCATTTTAATATAAAAATGTTAATAAAATACAATAAAATACAAAAAATATATATATATGGTCATGATGGTAAGATGATGACAGTGAATAATGAATGATGGTGCAATGATAATGTTGTTATTGAAGGTGATGATAATGACAAACTGAACAATAAAAAAAATATCAGGAAAACCTATTGAAACAAAAAAGATAACGACGGACTATGAAAGACAACAAAAGAAAAAATGGTCTAATTTTGACTTATTGTTATTTACTGGACTAAAATCAAACTATGAACTTTTATCTTACCTGCACACCATGTTGCTGTGTTCCTTGAGCTAACGAATGTGGTATCTGAATAGCTGTACCAGCAATATTAGATCCAGGGGTAAATATTGTAGTGAAGGACCCACCACCCGGCATTGCTTGCACAGAGTATGATGACGCATTAGAAGATGATTTACTGACCGCTTGCTGTGGGATGTATGTTGTTATTGGGAAAGAATGGCCAGATGCGGGCATTGCTGTTATACCAGTCATTGATGTACTTGTCAAGCCCATTTGATGTTGTCCATCCATCTGTTGTGTAGTGTAAATACCACCTCTATCCTAGAAGGTAAATATAATTGAAATGATTAAATATTTCATGTGTAGCTCCAGGAGATATCCATACCTCCACCACTGAGGGTATTTGTAAAAGGACCCCCTACCCACAGGAAATTCCAATTTTCTTCCATACTAACTCTTCTTTCTCTGACCCCCCTTCCCTCCAGAACAAAAAAAAACCTTGGAAGGGTCTGCTAAGTTAGCCTTGCGGACAGTAACAACCACAATAACAAAACAAAAAAATATAGTTATAACAGCTTATCTTGAACCACACATTTCTAACATAATGATTATGTATGAATTTCCTATTTTGACAGCTGCTTGGCAAGGAGAAATGCCATATTCAATATCTGTGAATAATTCATCTCATGGTTAATACTATGCTACACCACTTCTTTCATGCTTGCTGTAACAAAGGAAAACATTGTTCTAAACATGCACTAGCAGGACTCTCAGTACGTCTGAATTATTAAAGATACCCTCAAAACTACAGCACAAGAAATTATAGTTAAGGGGAAGTTTAATCTTATTCAATCGAATCGAAAGATTGCAGGGTAAAATTATTTCAATAAATGAATTAAAATCTCATAATTTTTTGAAAGATATCAAGATCTTCGGATAAAGAAATGGAGGAAAGGCTTATGATAATTGAATAATAAAATATGTGTAAAAGGTCTAAAGATTTTCCTACAATCGTAAGTATCTATTTGTTTGCCTTTTTATGTCCAAAATTGGAAGAAAAGCCGAGGTCCAAAAATAGTCAAGGCCGCCTTATTTGGATGGAATGTAAAAAATACACATAATTTGAAATTCGAAAAGTCACTGGGATAAAAATCTTTAGAAGTATTGACTTTAACTTCCGTTTTGCCCACAAAGAACAGAGAAAAATATTAATTTTTTTTTGCTATAATGAGAATAATTTTAACCTGATGTCTTCGTGATGGCTCGATGACATCGAAAGGGTGATTTCAGAAGGATTGCAGTTTCATCTCGTAAGTCTTTGAATTCAACTCAACTTTTCTCTTTAAAATACGCTATTTAAGCTATAGAATAATAATAATAAGTTATATTTTCCATATCTGGGAAATTACGAGAAAAAAGAGTTAGGAATTTAGAAATATAGGCGTAATATATCAATGCAGTTAGTTAGCTTATCAGTGAAATTCCATAACGACTAGCTGTGAGGTATACCTTTTCTGCATCATTCTCGTTGACTGTGTACGTTAAATCTGTCTCTTCGTACCCTGTAGCAGACATTCTTTGATCAGGGTTAGGGATCTGAGACACTGGTGGATCAGGAGAGTTCAAACAAGTTTGGATTAAAGCTTTTCCACTGTCAGACGTGATCATTGGTTGTAGTTTTCTTGTGGCGAATGTATAAACGTGGCCCGTCTCTGAAGCTACGAGAAGCATGACTTGCGTTCCTGTTAACGTGCTAAGCTCATAAGCCTGGAAAGAAAATAAAGTTGTCAAAGTTTAGAAAAAATTATTTCGGAATATATTTAAAGATAATGAATGATCACGAACTGCAGTAGAGGCATGTTGTTTTTATGTCACCTTTTTCATTATGCCCGTCTTTCTTTTACTAAACGTTGTATACCGCCTTAGTTTATTAGATATAAACTTCATATCAATCTTAACCCTCCCTCGGGTCTTTTTAGCTGGTTTAACAGGGTCAGCTGGGGCCTGACCGGTCGATTCATCATCATCGTCGTCGTCGTCGTTCTCGAGAGGTCGTTTCAGTTCGCCCATTCCTTCTTGTGTAAAACTTTGGTTCTCTGAAAGGCTTGATCCGTCGAGAACGACTTGAGGTTGGCCTGAATAATGAAGGTTTCCGAGGGAATCCGTCGAGTTTTGAGTCCCCTCTGCTTGCATTTCAATTTGTTGTGTATAGTACGATTGCCTTTTATGGAGTCTGTACTCGATAGAGGACGATTCCTTTTTAGTCGATCCTTCGCTTCCAAATAAAGGTATATAGAGAATGGCCCAATATGGCGGACCTTCAAGCCTCAGTCTCGTGATGTTTGACATCACAGACACTCCTTCTATTAATCGTTTCTCATTGGTTCATTCAAGGTTCCGTTTGAACGATACCAAAAATATTGCCCGCAGCTCAGACACATTAACTTCGATTAAAGTCCAAAAAGTTGACCCCTTTACCTAAATTACAACCAAATGAAAAATATAATAATGTTTTTCATGGGTCATTAAGCAAATAGAGCTGCCAACGAAATCATTCTTCTAAGATATTCGTGTATTTTTTAAACCCGAATTTTACAGAACTCGTCGTCACAGATATGATACCAGGGGTTTCCAGCTCGTGAGTTAAGAAAAAACTCTGAAAATATACTCCAACGATGTGTTTTATAGTTTTATTGTTATATGAAATACGATGATGATGAGATTTTTAAAATATCTTTAATAATCTGTTCTAGATCAATATATTTAATTTTTTTCTGGGCGATTAGTTTAAGTGATTTTTTTGTGTGATAATTCAGTATTATCAGATTCGTGATTAATCAATGAAAATGGCTTTACCTTGTTGCTAAACTTACTACAGTCCTTACATGTAAGAATTATAGATAATATATCTTATCTTCAAACAAAATAGAATTCTTAATCGACGACTTTTTGTATACAAAGGGCGTTTCTCTATATTTCACTAACGTTGACAATAGAAATTATATATTTCCTATGTCACTAAAAATATCAATACCTTTGACAGTTTATAAGCTTCCTAACTGTCACTTCATAACTATCGATACTTTTAAAAAATAGCCGAGTTTCACAATCAACACAAGACTAGATATAAATATTTTTTACATAGTATAGTAGTAATAACTTATGCGTTCGGTGTGTGCAATGAAATAGAGAAAATAAGAGAAAAATATCACTTAATATTTTTCTCTCTATTTTTTCTACAGTTTGCACAAAGTGAAGACAGACCATGGAACAATTGTCTTACTTACAGCGTCTTCAAATAAACTTATAGTTTTAATGCTTCCCCATACACTAGAAACTTAGCAAGGACTTTTATATTCGGTAATTGAATAATATTATAACTTTAATGAGAAAGAGAGGGAGAGAAAGAAAAAGGCCGAGAAAGGGAGAATAAGTTGATTATTATTGTGTTCTACTCGGTTCTCGAACTCCGCAAGTTCCACCTGACAAAACTTTCTCACGGTCTAGACAAAGAAAATCAACTGATTTACAGACTTCAATCATCTATGACCTGGAATGAAGATCCCTGTACACTAACTCACAATTTAGAGCAATAATATGTGACGATTAATGTCGGAGCATGCAAGTTAGAACTTGAGTGCCAACATATAACGTTTGTGCTAGCGCTTACGTTAAATTCAGTGATCATCAGTGATTTCGAAATTGTTGAGATTTCGTGACGAAAATTAATGTCAATATGGAGCCGGAGCATTTAGATGTTTTGCGTTTTCATGCAAGACTCATTAATTGCCTCTTTGTCTGATTTATGATTGCTCGCTACAGTAACCCCCATCTCTAGCCACATCGAGTTACTGGGCTACCTGTGGCTATCCTGCTACAGGTATCCCATTAGCTAGAGCCTACCAAAGCAAGGTGAGGTTACAGTTAAAGTTAGAACTTTTGTTTGGCCTGTGGCAAAAATAAAATCAATATAAACTTATCGTTCCTGCAAAATGGCGGGAAATATCACGTGACCAATTGGCTGGTTCTAAAATTAACCATCTCTGATTGAAAATTTCTGAATGTTGCACCGGCCTACAGTAAATATTGAGGAAATATTTAGTGTTCTACCATTTTCATTAGCGCCCTAGAAACGTATTAGCGAGCGGTTCCGTAAGTTGAGAATCGGAAAGGGTGTTGGCAGGTCATCATACCAACATCTGCCCTCTAGCAAGACATAAGAAACATCAAGCTGATAGATCTGAGAACATTAATGCCTAATATGGTTGTGCGAAAAAATTGTGCGAAAAAATGTCTCTATGTTATGTCAAATGCCTCGTACGAGTATAACGATCGAAACAGGCAAAATTGGCAGAATGTAGTTCACGAGTGTCAAAACATTTAAAACATGATTTCCTACTATATCTTTAAGTAATTTATTTTACACCCATCATGTGATGTCGGGCAGTTCCGGAAAACAAAGAAAAGATACTCAAGCAAATGGCGAAGTGTGCCGGACTGGCATTAAGCCCAAACTGAAACGGTAATCATTGTTCATTACGATATTTCTCACAAATTAACACAATCGAAAGAACCGGAGAGTCCGATACTCTATGTTTACTGACAAAAGCCGGCATTGTGATTGATGTCAACCATTTTTACAAAAGCTTTTCACAAGGGTCGCAAGCCAATCGATTCCTGGTTAGCACAAGAATAACAAAGGCTTATTTAATTTCGATCTCTGAAGTATTTGAAAGTCCCATTCCTAAACTGTTTAAACACATACACACTATTCCCATCCCTCCTACCCACGAGAAACCACGACTTTAAGAAAACTTCATAGTCTTTAATTACTTTTGATTTCGTTTTCAATCAAAGCCACCAATTAACCCAATGAATCTTATCAGCAAACAAGAGAATATTACTTCATATTCTCTTGCAGCATATCAACTAATTTGGGATCTATTATCTGGACTACCTGTGGTGTTGTGGATGCACGTATATATTTATATAGTTCCAGCTTATTTTTACTTGCTTTGGTGGCTAATTTTTTATCAACCTAAACAGGCTCTGGAAAGAGAGAATAGTTATGGCAAATATGGAGTGGCACAGAGTTGTCAGGCCTCTACGATCCTCAGCCCTTGGGCTCCCTGTGTTATAACGGCTAGCAATGAGGTTTTTTTTTTTTGGTTTCGTTCAGATTAATCTTGAAAAATCATTCGAACAATGTGATATTAAGATAAACCTATGAACTTACGGATTTCCCTATTTAAGGGAAAAACTAATTTTGATAGCATTCTATTTATATGAATTTCTAGCAATATAGTTACAAAAAGAGAACGACTGGATTGAAAGAATTGGAAGAGATGGAGTTTACACTTAAAGATTAGTTTCCAGCTCCGACTGGTCACAACAACAGGTCTTCATACAAATATTCGTAGCCACACACAGGATCTTTGTAAGTGTACTGGTCGCAATTCAGGACTCTGCATACACGTAGTGGTCGCAAACCACAGGTCTTTGTACAGGTAGTGGTCGTAAATCACAGGTCTTCGTACAACAACTGGATGCAAATGACAAACCTTTATACACGTACTGGTCGCAAATTACAGGTTTATATGCAAGGTAGCGGTCGCAAATCACAGGTCATTAACACCATAGATTTTCAAAATAATCGAAGTGACTGCTCACTAAAGTCAGCGAGGCTTACTCATTTTTACCAGATTAGAAAATTCAATCCCACTTGTATTTACAAAGTCACTATTACAAAAGAGAACTAAGTGTTCGATATGATTAACGGCTGTGATTCGTTGATTGATTGCTCGTCCTCAGAGACACTCAAATTCAACCCTTCCCGTGATGATGTGGGATCAGATTCAACCAGGCTTTCCTCAGACGAAAGAGTATTCATTACAAAGTTTTCCTGCGATTGTTCACTAGGGGTCTCCGCCTGATTAGCAATTTGACTAAGCAAGGATGTTCCCCCAGACGAATTCTCGTTCATAGGATTATTGACAATATTTATGTGCTGGTCAGCGGAGTTCTCATTTTGAGCATGCGCACTCGAATTATCGTTGTCATTTCTCCCTTCTAGAGTCGAAGTAACACCAGTGATTGGCAAGACGGGTGAATTATTATTTGTAGGTCCCACTCCATTCGATTGGACCACGGTTTCAAAAGGCGGAGGATCCCGCTGTACCTGACTCATAGCTTCATCATAAGACGGCAGAGCAAAGTGCACGTCCTCTCGGCATGTGGCAATCAGAGTGACGTTGTCATCATCCCTGTAGAAACGACTGCGTATCGAATGATTCCTGAACCTTCGATTGCGATGAAAACGACGCACAAACACCATGACGCTGAGCAAAATGACCAAGGCACCCAAAGTGGAGCCCGCGCTGGCAGTGACTATGGTCAGCGTGTCCAATTCTCTGTCGGCTTTCCATTCACCATTCGAGGGTGTGGCTGTTGTGGCTGAAAAATACAATAAAGATATTTTGATATGTTTCTAGCCTAACACTAGCCTAATACAAAAGCCACAACAGCATGTCCAAGCACACTTTATTCAAAGCTCTATTTAAAACAAGTGCATGCATAAACATGTTAACTGCTATTAACTACTGAGTCGTGCGATAGAGCAGATAGTCATAGACTGCAGGTACGAATGTGCCGTACTGTGACCATGATGTGCTGCGTCTGAGCTTTTTGATTGGATAATCGTTAATTTCCTGCACTAAGATCAGTTAAAATTGTCGAAATTAACTCTATTTTTCAAGTGGCTTCCTTTTTTTCCCCTTTGCATAAAATAAAACTGTATTCTTGCGCTATACAATCGACACTAATATCTTGTTATAAATTAATGAAAATATTCATTATCTCACAGGATTTAAGTGGAAAATGTTTAGTAAATGTCACAGGAGGGGTTAATGGTGTGCTAGAACTACCGTCTAGAACAAAAACAAATCATTGTTAGATTGAAAGTTATTTAACTGGGTAGAGGTGTAGACAGGTGCGTAGAGCGTAGACAGGGAGCCAAGGGTGCCAGCACCCCGTTCGTGGCAACGAAATGGCGGCTTTTTAGAATCTATACGGCGGTAATTTTCGATTTGTTATTTGGTAAATAAATGGTTTTTTCTTGGTTCAGGGGCTCAAACAAAATGGCGGATCTTTGAATTTGGGCCTCTCCCTTCGGACAATTCTGGCCACGCCCCTAAGAGGTGCTGCTACATGATGAAAATTTTAACAGAAACGTGCAACACAAAATTCCGAGACTACGTTCTTATACGTTAAAATTTTAGGGCTTTTTCTCGTTCTCACAGCACAAGTTTTAATTATGCAAAATAGGATATACTTTCTAAGGAAATTTTTGGATAGGCGTGGAGGGTGGAATATCAACCACAGGTACACCTATACCACAGGAAACCCAAGGCTTAATAATTCACTACCTGCACAAAACACTGCAATTGAACTAAACAAGCTATGTTCTAGAGAAAAACACTGGTTTTAGAACCGCTTAACATACCTGGAAATAAACAAATAGGTCGGCCATATTCCACTTTAAACTTTCCATTCAGCCTGACACACTTCTCTTCAAAGCGAGGCAGAGTCAGACAACTTGGTATTGGCCCTGACCAGTAAGTTAGGCCAGAGCTAACAGCTTGACATTTTAATGTATCATTCCCCCAGAGGTAATACTGAGAGTTACATGAGTATCTAACTGAGGAACCATAGCTGTACTTGTCTGAATGCTTATCATGACTGCCGTAAAAAATGTTTCCTGGTTCTTCACAGAATAGAACTATGATAGATAGGAAAAAGATGACATAAATATTTTAAAAAAACACCAAAATTACTATGAAAATATCACAATAAAAATATCGAGTAACCACTACCATCACCTTCAATGAAAACTATAAACACTATTACCACCCACACCCATAACTATGAAAATCAAAAGAACCCACCACCATCACCTTCAATGAAAACTATAAACACTATTACCACCCACACCCATAACTATGAAAATCAAAAGAACCCACCACCATCACCTTCATTGAAAACTATAAACACTATTACCACCCACACCCATAACTATGAAAATCAAAAGAACCCACCACCATCACCTTCATTGAAAACTATAAACACTATTACCACCCACACCCATAACTATGAAAATCAAAAGAACCCACCACCATCACCTTCATTGAAAACTATAAACACTATTACCACCCACACCCATAACTATGAAAATCAAAAGAACCCACCACCATCACCTTCATTGAAAACTATAAACACTATTACCACCCACACCCATAACTATAAAAATCAAAATATCCCACTACCATCACCTTCAATGATAACAACTATGGCTAATAAATATTATTTTACCAGCTGAAGTCTGCTTCACACATGCTACCACTGCATTCAGTATTTACACACACTCAACTCACATCTTGATTTTTACAAAGAAAAGGAAAGCATGAAAGGCAGAAAACAACTTAAACTCACATATGTAGCTTAGTAGGGGATAGAATTCGGGTCTCCTTGCATGAACTAGACAGCAGTGAGAGACTGTAGCTGCCACTTCCAACAACTACTAAAGCAGTTTTTACACAACTTTGAAAAGCTCATAGCCACAAGTGTGCCATGCCATTACCGTGATGTTTTCTAGAATTTTAATTGGCTGATTTTTTCTCATGCAATATTTAAATGGCCTGGCTGTGCCGTGACCTCAGCAGGACCATGCCTGTGCAATATTATGCCATGTTCCAGGCATTTGTTTGGATGGAGAGTAAATTTTTGGGAAATTTGATTGGTCTGGTGTTTGCCTAGTATTACAGGGCTCAAAATATCGGCCTGCCAATGGCCAAATGACAGGACAAATATCAGGTTTGTCAGGCAAAAATAATGATGCACTGCCAAATGAATAATAAAATGGCATGCAAATGTTACTGGAATGACCTCCTTTTACCATGCTCCTTTACTTTAGCAGGCTAATAAAAATTTCTATTTCAAGCTCTGGTATTATCACTTACATGTTGGTGCCATGAGCTTTTCACATTCATACATAAAACTGCTCTAAGGCTGCATTCATAATGTATGCCAAAGGAGTGTGGCAGGTGATAATTTTAAATGTCCAAAATAATTCTTAAAGACATGCTAAAAAATACGATACCCCTAAGCAAGGCTGGTAGCTTCTTCCGAAAATCCCTCCCATTTTTCTGATTAAATTTTTTTTTCTTACCAAAAGTTTCCCGATCTGCCCTAAATTTCGCCTACCCCTCCCCCCTCTGCTAATGACAAGGCCAGTACTGTAGTACATGCTAGTACTCTACTAGTTATCACTGCTCTAATAATAATACTGTCACACTACTAACATCACCTCAGCACAAAAACAAACAAAAAACAAGTTAGGATTAAATCAAATACTAACTTTTACATGTTGGGTTCTGTATCCCAGTCCAGTGCCCATCCTGCATGCACGTTCTTCTACTCACGGCACCAACTAACTTATAACCAGAATGACAGCTAAAGTGCACAACTGTTCCGATTACATAATTTTGAAGGCTGCTTGTCATGACCCCATTGGAAAACGGCCCAGGTGAGCCGCAAGTGTTTATTACTGTAATAAAATGAAGAAAACAATGAAAAAGTAAGCACAGCTAGAAGCAAATAAGGGAAAATAGTTGTGCTTACTGGAATCAAGGGTGGAGTAGTAGTAGTGTACTCGCCTTTCGCTTTGGGGTTCCCAGGTTCGATTCCTGGACTTAGCAAAGTCTCTTTCAGGTTAACCGCATATGTATACTCTTGACCTCTGGGTTGATCAAAGTCATGGTATGGCTAACTCACTGATCGGACCCTGAAACAATCTCTGGGCTGATCTAAGTCAGGGCACGGCTAACTCACAGATCTAACCCTGAAACAACCTCTGGGTTCTCTAAGTCAGTGCATGGCTAGCTCACAGATCAAACCCTGAAACAACCTCTGGGCTGATCTAAGTCAGGGCATGGGTAACTCGGAGTATAAAATATAGAATGGCAGATATTGTGGACGGGGGAAACCTGAGAACCATATGTAAAGTCAAGTCCAGGATTCAAACCGAAGACCCCAAGCAAGTGGATGCACTACTGCTACGTTACCCTTGATTTACTTACCACACTTTGGTTGCTGTCCTGACCACCTCCCATCAGACTCACATGTCCTGAATTCATCGCCTCTCATTCTATATTGCAGGTTACATACAAATCTTATAGTAGCTCCAACTACACGAGATGCTAGGTAATCCATGGAGGTCTTGATGTAGCCATTGATTGGAGCTGATAGCTGTGGACACAGCCTTACTAATAACCAAACATAAACAAGCTCTTTAAGTAACATACATCGTGTTCTGACCAATCACATACAATAATTAATTACAAATGAATTCATTGTCGCATGTGATTGGTCAAACATAAACAAGCTTTTTCAGTAACAGACTTTTTTAGCTTCCTACTCAAATTCCCCATTTGAGTCACATGACATTCCCTTTCAAATTGTTCTTTTATGACAAACATGTTACAGTCAAACTAAGAAAACCATGAACAGCTTAAATATGTCTGGAATGTTAAACATGTTCTGAACAATCACATGCAACAGTCAATTAGAAATGAATTCATTATTGCATTACTGCATTATTATATTTGTATATAATTGTAAAAATAATAAAAATAATGATTAAAAAATAAACAAATAAACTGCCTACAAAAGAATAAAGAATTATTGCAGACATTTTTTAGGTGTTCACAGTTTCCTTAGTTTGACTATAATATATTTACATATGAAAGAATTAACTCCCAAGAGTTCAATGCATCACAGGGTATGAAATGTACATGACAAACAACGAAGGTAAAGAGGTCTATTCTTCCTCATTTCAGTGGATGGCTTCGTGGGTCAACAAATGGACTACTTCAGCAATGTGGCGGCATCTTGAATTGCAAGGCATTATGGGATATCCGGGGGGCGAAATTAAACAAAGATGCTGAAATGACAACCTACATTATTTGTATAACTTTCATCAGTCGTGGGACTGTCCATTTTAAAAAAAAAATTCATCTCTTATCAAATTTTCTCGTTATGAACCTTAAATGTCAAACGACGCCATTATTGTAACAAAGCTTATTTGCTGATGGCCACTGTATTGTTGGAGTAGTCCATTCAGTTGAGTACTAACAATACCCCTTAAATCTAGAAGTTGAGTCAAAATGACCATGGAATGGAAATACAAATGAAAATAGCACCTTGATATTAGTAAGAACGTATTGGTAAGAACGTTTCAGTTCAGGCCAAACAAAAAATAAGTGTGTTTCCTGTTAAGTGACTGACCCTAATTTTCTTACTGATTCTTGCCGACCCTAATATTTTTTTCATTCCCAAATGCACCACGGGGTTCCCAGTAAGCTCATTTCCATTGTTGTATCAGTGAAAAAAATCCAACCAGTCCATAACTTACAGCACAGACCTCGCACATGGTTAATATAAGCTAATGTTTTGGGAAAATGCAATGGTGCAAAAGAAAACTAGGTTAGGTCAACTTACAGCACTAGGAGTTCTTCCAGACCAATGCCCACTTTTATCACATATTCTTATTGGTTGTCCATTTACAGCATAACCTTTATCACAGGTATAGTTGGCTACGCTGCCATAGCCTAATGAGCTATATGTTACATTACCATTGTTAATGGATGGTAGAGGACAAACAATGCCTGGGGAGGGAATATTGCATAAAGAGCATGTAAATATTGATGTTGGAGCCCTTCTCAGGCCAGCCTCCCCCTGTGGGAGAGGTTTGGATGTTTTTGAAACTACACAGTGTCATGACCTCAGTGTGACTGTGTTACTGTCATGTTCACACCATGTTGCAAGTATTTGGGTACAAATAAAATATGAATCTGAATTTGAATCTGGTTGCCATTTTAATTGTGAAAATACCCCTGACCATAGTTATTGCTAGAAGGCTAATTCTTAAAACAAGGTTGTCAAATGGACATGATGACGATAATGGTTACACTGATGATGATGACAACTGATGTCGATGATGAGAACTGACAATGATGATGATGGTGATGAGAACTGATGATGATGAGAACTGATGATGATGATAATGATGATGATGAGAACTGATGATAATGATAATGATGATGATGAGAACTGATGATAATGATGATGATGATGATGAGAACTGATGATGATAATGACACAATGATCCTCATAAAAGTATTTAAAACAAAACACATATTTGAACCACTACCTACCCACACATGTCACATTTCCTTCCCAATACCCGTTCTTCTGGCATATCTTCTTAGAGCTGCTAGAACCAAGTGTAAATCCTAAATTACATCTATAATTGATTCTATTTCCAAAGTTGTTGGTCCCCCCAGGGATTATAGTGGTCAGTAATTGAGCATTTGGAACAGATGGACCAATAGCTGGGCAGGCAGAAGCTGAGAAGAGAGAGAAAAAATTATCAAAATAATTATAGATAAAGCTGTTCTCAATGTTTGGCTTCTGTTTGGTTTCCAAAAGTCTTTTAAGGGTGTGGTTGGACAATTTCTAGCCCATAAGATATACCATCAAAGATACCAAGATACTGTATATGCCGAAATTCTAAATTTTCACACCCTAAAAGATACCAAATAGATACCCACAAGAGATATGAAGAACATACCCGATCCTTTTACCCCAAGACCCCAAGAGCTACCCCCCAAGAACATGTGTCATTCTCTTGGGCACAGGATTCTTTGTTTGAATAGTATTGATTACATGTTCATGTGTCTTTTCGTGATTAACCATTAAATAAAGAAATGGTAGAACTCTAGGGAATGACACATGTCCTGAAATAGGAAAACATTACGCCCAATGTAAATGGTTTTATTAAAGTTCATAGAGCCACTAGAATTCATCAAACATCCATTGACTTGGACCGCTAAAACTGTGATTTTATTACCAATATTGCTTGATAATGTTTTTAATATAAACCTACCAGCACATATTGGAATTTTAGAGCTCCAGGTTCCATCCTTTTGACACTCAATCTTTATTGCTCCCTTTAGTTTATAGTATGGTTTTGTTCCACCACTACTTTCACAGTGGAATTTTAAGACATCCCCTGTACCAAACCATGTTGAAGAACCTACATGCCTTGCTATCAATGGTAACTTGATTGATAGAGTACTGCAAGTAGAAGCTAAAAAACAAAACAAGAAAAAGATAATAAAAACTTTCACATTTTATTGATATTCCAAAAAACAAATCATCAAAGTCAGGGCACGGGTAACTCACAGATGGAACCCTGAAACAACTTCCAGGCTAGCTGATCTAAGTCAGGGCATGGCTAACTCACAGGACAAATTCTACAAATTCTAAAACAACCTCTGGGCTGATCTAAGACAGGGCATAGCTAACTCACAGGTTGAACCTTGAAACAACCTCTGGGCTGATTTAAGTCAGGGCACTGGTAACTCACAGATGGAACCCTGAAATAACCTCTGGGCTGATTAAAGTCAGTGCAGTGCAGTTAGCTTCCCCAATTGATTTCAGGGGTTTTCTTGAAGTTCTCCATATTACTTATCTATACAAAACCTGACAAGCTAAATTCCAATAGGTGGGCATACAATGACATCATTTGTTTTGATCAAGAACATGAAATTCTTGGAAATTCAAGCAATAAAGGAACAAAAGTCAAAAGTGGCAAGATCCTATCGCTTTCGGAAGATATCTGAGAATTTGAGGACAAATCTCTTGATTGTTTTCAAGTTAATGCTGTGGAATTTGACAGTAAAATGTATGTTGGTTGGCAAGAAGGATTGGATCTGGATTAAGTCCAATCGTTTAGTTGATTTCTGGAAACTTAAACAATACGCCCACCTATATCATGTGTGAGTTAATACCATGCTATGACTATGTTTAGCCCAAATTTGAAGGTTTTTTTTAAAGATTTTCAAGACAAACCAAAATACACTCTGTTGGAAATTATGGACAAGGTGTAAATGAATGTTCATAAAAACGTACAGCAAGATATAAATAAGCCTATATTTCATCATATGTTATACATATTGAACAAACGTTTGAAGGCAAAAAATTGTTTAAGAGAAAATTTTGTAAACAATTTCTTCAAGTCTTTAGAAGGTATTATTCTCAAGAAAATACCCTATACTTATAAATTAAGTCCGGTTCATATAAAATCGTACGTATTTTTAATCGAGTTAGAAAACAAAAGTAAACAAGCTTAGGTAGGCTTAACAGTCAATAATCGCGACCATCTTGCTAAAAAATTGCAATAAAATTCCAGAAGAAATGCAATTAGAGTTTATGAAAACAGACTATGATTTAGTAAGTAAAACATATAAACTTTTATAAGACGTTAGAATGTGTGAGAAGGACAAGAATCAAAAAAATATACCTTTACACAACATTACACAATGTTTAGTTTCCTGAATATATTTATTGGAATTTTTTTACGACTTACCGTCTGTTTTTGGCTTAAATAGAGCAAAAACGCAGACCATTAAAACAAGCACCCTTTTAGTGAAGACCATACTTCTTGTAGGCAATAAACTCGATAATTATGATTAAATCTCTTGAAGAACGAAACTTGATATTCTAAACTACCGTAAGATCACACCACTCGCTCGCCTTCGCCTTCGCATCGTAAAAAAATCTTTCTTCTTGACGTTTATACTTCTTTATATCAACGAAATAATACACGAGAAGATAATATAAGCTTTCGTCTTCGTTTGGGCTGGTAAATTGAAGTTATTTGTGTCGTAAGATGGTAACAAAGTTGAGTTTTCGTGGAAATTCTCAGACGACTTCAACTTCCGCCATCTTTTTCGTGCACGTACCGTAATGATGCCCAGTTCACAAATTGAGCTTCACGGTCGCAGCATGGGCGTGTCCCGCGTGATTCCCGCGGGAACTCATCCAGAGAAAATCAACGGTCGTGAAACTCTGCATGAACAATCTCGCCTCCGAATCCCTTATTTGGTATGGGCTCTCTGGGTACGAAATTATGCATGAAAATTTCAAAAAAATAATCAAAAAAATGTTACAGTTTTTCTGTGAAAATCCTATTACGTCACATTTTTAAGCATATTGGATATGTATGGGAAAGGTAATTTTATAAAACTGTTCAAACATTTTCCATTTTTATCAGATGTAGGAGGATATTTTTGAGGGAGGGGGGTGGGTAGGGCTAAAATTTAAACTAGGTTGTTTAGCAAATTCGATTTGATTGATATATGCTAGCATAGCAAATGCTATAGCTACTAGCTTCTACATTTTCATTATTTTTGAATATAACATTTTCATATTTTTCAAAAAATGTGTATGGGGGGAGGGTTGCTAGAGTCACCATTTCTTTGTTTAACAGTTGCACATGAATATGGATTATACAATTCACTCAAAGAATTTTATTAAATGGTCTATAATTTTAGAAGAAAAAATGAATCACCAAAATTCTTTTTACCTTTTATATGAGACTAATATTCAGCTCAAACTTAACCTTTTTGTCCACTAGCAGATCATGTAGAAAACATTTACTAGAAAACATTTTCTCAGTAGCAGTTTTGTAAACTTAAGTCAAGAAAAGCACTAGCACTTTTCTAATAATTAGAATAATTATTATTGATATTAGTGCTTAATTGAGCCCAAAATACTGTATAATACATAGTATGCTAATAAAGATATAGATCTCTTGCCTCACATCCAAAACATGGAGTCAACATAAAAAATAGTACATCAAGGGTCGTTTGTTTTCAAGAGAAGAAAAAACTTGTGAAAATGTGAAAATAGAGGCAAGGAATTTCTTTTGGGATTTCTCACAATTAATACAAATTTATTTATTTTCCCTCAGCTCCTCAGGACAATCAGGCTGCCGAGAAGGATGAGCCTCCTTGAATGCATCAACTTGAGCTAAGGCATCATGAATCCTTGAAATAACTGGAAACTGTGACATGTCTACTTTAAAACGGTTGGCATTATAGACCTGTGGGACGAGACAAAGGTCTGCCATGGTGATCTGGAAAGAAGGACACATTTAATATGAATTATTTGATATTTTGATATTTGCACATGCACAAAAAATATTTCCATCATACCTCATCTCCAATGCAGTACTTTCCAGACGTTCCTTGTAGCACCTTTTCCAAACCTACAAAAAATATTATTAAGTTTATACTGAGCTTGGGAGTAAGACTTAGAAGTTGAAGAAATGGAGATATAAAAGACTTAAGATTTAAAAAATGAGCTTAAAAACAAGAATAGAAAGAAATTGGATAAAAGGAATAGAGTGAAAGTGAAATGAGACAAATGAAATGACAAAAAGGACCAAAGGGAACAAAACAGATTAAAGAAATGAAACAAGTAAAAACTAAGGTAAAATTGGATTTTGAAGAGATTAAAGAAATGAAACAAGGAAGAAAGGGTAAATTGGATTTTGGGAAATAGATTCCGATCATCTTTTCTAACTTTCGAAAAGACCAACAAGATGGAAATGAGGAAAAAGAGAGCTTAACAGAATATCTCATTGAAAGGGCCATGGCTTAAAATATTGTCCGGAAACCAGACAATGTCCACCCAGAATTGGACCTTGTCCAATCAAATCTTTGCCTTGCCAGTTATTTTGACTAGGAATGATTAAGCCAGAAATAAGATATGTCCAAGCTAATACTAATTTGGACCATCATCTTGACTGGCAACTAACTGGCCATTATTTTAAGCCCTGAGGAGGTAAAATTGAAAGAAAAATAAAGACTCACTTTGGAAGCCTCTATCAATCCAGTAGTGGCCCCACTCCATCTTCTTCTCGGCACCAACATACTGAAGAACCTTCAAATTTTGAATGGGTTGTATCCCAGCAGCTATATGAAGACTTACTTGGTGCACCTAACAAACCAACCAAGAATAAAATAATCTGGACTCAATGAAGTTCGTAATAACACAGACAGCCCAAGTTCTGTTTATCATCATTCATATGATTTAAAAAAATACTACTTATTTACTAAATTTATAAGTTATGCTTACCAGTGCACGCTTGTGAGGGTCTCCCTTTGGAAGCAAGGGTGGTTCTGGTCTTGTCTCATCCAAATACTCAATTATTCCTAGCTGATGAACATCAAAACGATATACTGATTTATATTTGTCGAGTTACTGATTGACAAACACAGAGACCTGTAGCGTGAAGTTCTAATGGGGGGAGTTGGGAATGCATTATAGAAAAAATGTGGAGGCCACCTACTTGTCAAGAAGTAAATTTACATTTAACTACAAAGTTACTCATAACTAAGTTATGTTATGTTATGTTATGTTATGTTATGTTATGTTATGTTATGTTATGTTATGTTATGTTATGTTAAGTTAAGTCTTGTTCTTAGCATTTTAGGAGATGATCAGTGCATTTGTACCCCCTTTTAATTTCCTGATACTACGGAAAACATTTGTCTGTGAATTTGCCTACGAGACGCTGTGACTCCACCCACTTGGAGGTCTGATTTTGTCTGCATTCCTTTCTTGGCTATTCCCATGCAACGTTCAATTCGAAATTATGGCGACGAGAAGAAGGTTCAAGTTCAAAGTTGAGTATGGAGGCGGGGGAAATTTTCAAGCAATTTTTGCAAATTTTTCAAAAATAATCATGTTATGATATCCCCACCACTTTCAACAATCTCATCTATGACGAGAGATCTCAAATCACTACTTATGCTCTTCACCTACTGTAAACACGACCAAGTTCGAGAAAGGAATGCAGACAAAAACACACCTCCAAGTGGGCAGAGTCAGCATCTCGTAGGCAAATTCCCAGATGAATTTTTTAATGTGTGCCACACTTCAATGAAATCTGTAGTAACCAGATTACCACTGTTGCCATTGTTACAAAACCATTGTTACATGCTGTCAGAGTGTTTCGACATGAATCATAGAATGATTCATTCAGTATTCTAGAGATGTATAGACTACCTGGTTAAAGTGTGTCCATCAATGACTAGTATTGGTATTTGACTAGTGACTAGTGTTGGTATTGATGTGTAACAATGAAAACAGTGTGTGGTAAATGAATTATAAAATGATTCATTCAGTATTCTAGAGACCTACAGACTGGGTTAAGGTGTGTCCATCAATGACTAGTGTTGGTATTTCTCCAATAGGATTTAGTTTCTTGTAGTCATCTGAGTGCTAATCAAAATTGAAATTATTTGTGTCAAAATAATAGAATAATACTGCATAGGTCCTGAAATAATCACATATCAATGTCTTGAACCATAGGGAATGATGTTAGATATTCTACCTCTCACTAGACCCAAACACCCTTCATAGTGTACGTGTGACCTATTCCTATTGGCAATTCATTTGTAAGATCCATGTGTTGAGGAAGGAGGGGGGAAGGCGGGAGGAAAGGAGGAGTGATTTGTTGAGGTGAGCGGAGAGTGTCCCTCATCATGTAACATGCATGTGTTTTGGGGGAGGGGAGGGAGGGATATTTTGTTGAGGTGAGTGGGGAGTGAAGTCCCCATGGAAATTCATAAAAATTAAAAATATCTCTTTCTACTTAAAATTGCAATAAATTTATCATCATATGAAGCATAAAAATTAAACCAATACCAGTATAGAGAGCAAAACCTATTTTTATATACCTGTTCTCCGCCATTTTTGATAAGATTCACAGGATGGTATTCATATTCAATTCCCTTGAGAGCAAGTGCTGAAAAAAAAAAAAAAAAGGAAAAAATGAATTTTTTGAGTATTAATAAGTATGCACTATCAAATCCCCCCACCCCCACCCCATCTCCCCACTGGGAAAGAACAGATATATATTTACTATAATTACACAAGATACCCTCTTCAGACTCTCTCAAATCCCTAGGGGTTTCACTGAAAGGCAAAGTTTAAGAAGGTTTTTGGAATCAAACAGAATGTTACCTGTCCTGACTCTCCATGAACATGAACTTCTAAAGTACGAATATAGAACTGGCTGAAATCAAAAAGACATATCATTTTATCTTTGTTTCATTTCCCTCTTAATCTTGCATTCATTTTTCAACATTTCAAGAAAGGTTTTTTTTGTCTAATTGAATCTATAATGCTGTCTTACAAACAAAACAACAACATTTTGCATCCCGCATTAATAAACAATAATATTTCTACACGAAGAGTTAAAAAGACAGACACAAAATAAAGAAGAATTAGGGTATCAAAGAAACTGTAAAACTAAATTGTTGGGAGAGATCATTTTTTACAACGTGTCAAGTGGAAAAGACCCTGTTCTCTTTGTACTGTTTCAGACCAAAATAAATAACATCGTTATATCATGAACACTTACTATCATCAATTTTAAACATACCTTTGAAGACATGGGAAAATAATTAAGTAAAATTCGTTGAAATAGAAAAACGTGTTTTGTTTAGAAAATGGAATATTTCGACTAGTACCCAGACGTCCCCTGCGATGAATTATACAGGTAGCCCAAGGATCGTGATCAAGCTCGGGGATAAATGGGTGGACGGGAGCTAGTGCAGTGGAAGAAAGTAAGAAAGATTTGAAAGAAAAATATAAAATTGCATTAAAAAGCCTTACTTTTTTAAATCTTAATATAAGAACTGATGGGTTATTCGACTAGTACCCAGACTACCCATGAAAAATAGTAGCCAGTGGTTACATAAATGAGCAAATGGGATAGTGGGATGAAATGTAATAAAGCTTTTGGAGCTTTTTGGGATAATGAAAAATGAAAGAAAACGGGAAGATTGAACAGGAGTGGAGGTTAAGTCAAAATAGCTGTGGTTTCTGCGCAACTGGTACTATTCGGTCCAACCTGACTGTGAAGCATGGTACGGTCGGTCAGTTCTGTCACGCAAATTATAACGCTATAAAGCCCGTCCTAAAGAGTAAAAGAAGGACAACAAAGACCAGCAGCAGACTAAGCTATTGCTTGTTCTTTATTGTATTACGTAAACTTTGTCTGCTGGTACCTGAAGCCTCAATCTTTATGAATGCTTTAAACGACTTTATAGCGGGATGGTTTGGAGGTTAGTTACCGATATATACATCTTGCAAACTTTTTTTTATTGATTTTCACTTTTGGCATGCTTGCTTGTATTTATTTTTCATGCCTAATTATTATTATTATTTGTTTATTCAATGGCAGAATAAGATAATTCGCCAAGTAAATCATGCATTTCGCAAATTGTTTGTAAATTTAGCTGGGGTCAAGATTCGAGCGTGCTTGTATAATTCCTAGCCGGAACCATGGCGTTTTAGTTTTGGAAACCTGACCTACCGTGCACAAAAATATGTGTGTGATATTTGGTCTCAAAAAATCTTTATCTATAATTCTTCATTGTTTTAACAGGTTGTGCAGGTGTGGTAGTAGGTCAGCCATTGGACACAGTCAAGGTATAAAATGATAAAATAATAATAATAATAATAAATAATTGGAGGTTCTTATATAGCGCATTATCACTTTGTCTCAATGCGCTTTACATTGCAGTGGAGGACTTTACAGGTTGCATATTAAGGCGCTATTAGCAGCCGAGCAGCTTACAATCATGAGTGATTTATTAGTACGTTAGTATTATGCTATAGGCTGTTGGACCAGGAGACAATCCCCTAGTCTTACACAAATAATTCAACAGGTGATGATGATGGTGATGATGTGATAACACATGGACATATCCAGGAATTTTTGAGAGGGGTATCCAAACATCGAGAAAGTGTTCCAAACGTATACAAAATTTACTTCAAACCTGTACATGTGGCAAAACTAAATTTTAGGGTAAAACAATCAATTGAACCTCAACTTTGATTCCCCCCTTCCTAAATTCACCCTTGTGACAATGGTGGGGATAATAGTAATGATATTGATATCAAATGATGGTGATGATGATGATAATGATGTTTACAGTGGTGGTGGTCAGGGGGGATCTGGGGGTAGTTCTTTGGAATTAATATTTTCTAAATAAATTAAAGAGTACAACTTAATCTAGCTGTTAATAATGCCATTTAAAAACAAAGAAGATTCTCAGTTATGTGGAGAGAGGAAGGGACGAGGGAATTTGCATGCAGTTCCACAAAGTACAAAATATCTATTTTGCTAAGAAATATTGAAAACATCAATGCAATAACAAACAAACTAAAAACACAAAAATATTGCCCCATTAATTCAAATTCCCCCCCTACCCCCAGCATTTTTTCCCTATTTCCCAATCCCTTGGTCATTCAATTATTTTTTTATTTTATTTTTTTAAGTTTAATATGTGCATTTATTGTTCAGGTCAGAATGCAAGCTGCTTATGGAAAAGGCAAAGCTACAAAGACACTCAACTTCAAGACAGTTTTTTCTAGTACTGTCGAGAATGAATCTGTAAGTATTGGTAGATTTCATGGTTTATGGGTGTGAAAATCAACTCTGGAGCTATGATTTGTCCATCTTCTGTCCATCTTCCAGCAGGGCCACCTTGCTTGCAGATTCTCAGATCAGGAGCATGCATCTCCTATATTGGGTCTGTCAGTCAGCATATTCTCAGATCATGAGTTCATTAACAGGAGCATGCATCCCCTGGTGGGGGGGATGGGGGGTACTCCCATATAGAGACGGTGGGGATGATTGTTGAAAAATATATATATAATTAACCACTAAAGAGAGATTGAAGGTGTATCCTGGGTTTAATTTTAGAACTTAAAGATACCACTTTGAAAGGAGCTATTCCTTTTTCACCCCTAAAACAGGGAGTGACTTAGGATTTCATAACCCTGCTTCGTTAAATGGGATCTAAACTCCCCCCCCCCCCCCCCCTCCACCCTGCCCCCATCTGGATCTTTATGCCCTACTTGGTCTGCAAGCACCTCAAAGTCCCAGTCCCAATAAAGAACCCATATCTGGGAACATCCTTTACCAGTCAGTGGGTCTGTGAGCCAGCAATACACTTTTTATTAGAAGTTGTTATTATTATGTAAGGTTTCAGGGTTATTCAAAGGAATGGTTCCTCCGCTCACTGCTGTTGCCATTCAAAATGCCATTCTATTTGGGGTTTATGGTAACACCCTCAAGCTTTTCAAGAGCCAGTCAGATGGAAGTTATTCAGCCAGTCAAGTGGCTTTTGCTGGGTCATTGGCTGGACTAGCACAGTGCTTTATAATTTGTCCACTAGATCTTGTTAAAGTCAAACTTCAAATGCAAACTGAAGGTAAGCTGAAAGCCTTTTCTAGAAAAGTAATTGACAATTTTTCATCCATTTTCGTATTAACTTCCCCTGAAGCTTTAAAACAAGTTAATGAGCTGCAACTCAATAGTGTAAAAAGTATTTTTTTTATTTGAAATCCATTTGAAAAAGTCTTAAAAAATAATTATTAGGACTTAGAAGGAATTCGAACAAAAAAAATCTTAAAGTGAGCTTTGCAACATTTTAGTAGTTCCAACGTTACTCACAGAGATAATTTATTCATCCCACATGAATTTTGAAGCGAGTTCAAGAGTGCGTTAATTCTTTACAAATAGTTTTAAAATGTCTTAGAAAATTAAAACTCAGTTTCGTAAAACAACTTCTAGAGGAATTTGAAGGTTTAATAACGAATTTGTACAAGGGAAGAAAATGTATTTATCAAAGGTGAGCTTTGCAACATTTTATTGGCTTCAACGTCATTCACAGACATAATTCATTCATCGCACATGAATTTTGAGGCGAGTTAATTTAATGAGGTCCAGTGAATTCATTCGTTTATTTAATTGATTTCCTACCGCTGCATTTACGTTGGATTAGATTAAATTTAAAGATAAAAGGAAATGATCATTGTTGGTTCCGTGTTTTGCGCACGTAAAGCTGTAAAGCGTTCTACCTTCGTGAAATAATTTATGCTTTTACGTTTTTAAGCCGTCCAGGTAGGTGTGGTACGACAAAGGTAAAATGCAATAGATTCACATCTTTTTTCTGCTCTTCTTTGATTTATTCCTTCCACGGGTGCGTTTCTTATTCTGCTGTGATTCAAACACCGCATCGGTATACGTGGACACTCTTCAGGTCAAGTAATCCTATCTCTATCTCTATTTCAATTTTAGCAAAGAGAGTAAACAGTTTATACCGAGGCTCACTAGACTGTCTCCAAAAGATCTTTAAAGCTCGAGGGCTTGCCGGATGCTTTCAAGGCTTTTCGGTCGTACTCCTCCGCGATGTTCCAGGATTTGGGGTCTATTTTGGTACCTATGAGTTATTTACGCATTGGTTGTCCAAAATAACGTCTCAAGGTAGCGTACTAGTGCCTCTGATAGCCGGGGGTCTCTCCGGGGTGGTGTCTTGGGTATCTACCTTTCCGCTTGACGTCATCAAGTCACGTGTTCAAGCTGATGGTAACCTTGGTTACTACAGGTATTCTGGATTTCTGGATTGTGCGGTAAAGAGTTACCGTTCAGAAGGATTGGTTGTATTCACACGAGGGCTTTTACCGGCCATTTTAAGAGCGTTCCCTACTAATGCCGCAATTTTCTACGTTCATGGTCTTGTACTAAAGATTTTGCACAAAAAGGACCAAATTCCTTCTGATCTTTCATTGGTGGAAGAACAATAATAATAATTTCAAAGAAAATACCTGATCGTTAATATCGTTATCATTATTCAGTGCATGACAAATGTTTATGAATGTGGTCTCAGTATTTTGGACTGAAGGGTTTTCTATGGTTTTCTATGGTTAAAGTTTAATGGACCGAGAAAGAGAAAAGCAATAGCAGTGAAGAATGGTCAAACTAGCAAGAATTGACGTCATGAGCGCGCTCTCACTAAATTCACGAGAAAAGATGAAGAAATAATAAATAAAGATGAAGATATAAGAAATAAATATCGATATTATTATAAGAATTGTTCGCAATACACTTTGAGTAGTATATAGGGATATAATACCACGTAAAATCGAACGATTTTCGTATTGGTAAACTATATTCTGTTAAATAAACAGACTAAATGTAGTTCATAAACTTAGCTTGAAATCTTTCCCCTATTTTTAGCGCGAGGGGATTTCCCATAATTGAACACGAGGTTGAGCGTCTAAGCGCGGGAAGGGTAAAACGGGACGGAACAAACGGGCTTTCGTCACAGAAAGTAATCAAAAACACGTGTTCAGAAACTTAAAAGATAGCGTTTTTACGTTCATTCAAACTTTATTCTACGGGGCAGCCTCAAAAAAACCTATTTATTTTCTTCTACTTTGTTTTGCTCTATTCTTTATGACATTCAATCTTTGGCTGTTCAATAGTACTTGACAACGTGGTAGGTGGTAGATCAGTATTTTGCCGACAAAGCAGGCGATCAGTATGAAGCATCCGTTGAACGTGTTTTCTTTGATGAAAAGGTACTTAAGGTCACTAAGGGGATCACACACACACACCGAAACCTACGATAACAAAATGTTTTTTTATCTGTAATATTATCGCTTAATACTGAAGCTTAGAATTTCGTGAAGTTTTCAATGAAAATAGTGCAAGAAATCTGGTCTGTGTTTTATCATAAATTTTAAGCTAATGAAAATAGATACATAAAATTAATAAAAGGTAAACAAACAAAAAACAAATATATTGATACATGAATAAACAAATATATAAAAGAGCGTATCTGAATCTTAATTAAAATAAAAAAAGAAAACAATAAATCATGAGTTAATTATGAATGATTTATTAATTATAAAAAAAGTTGATGAGAAAATGAAACAATGATGAATGGAATGAATAATCAGTATTGTCCAATGTTTAGCTATTCCGACATGGACTAAAGTTCTTGGCTTTCACTTTGATCAAAGCTCTAATTTGAATATATTATATGCATATATATTAAAATACCTGAAGAACGTTTGAGTATCCTAAGAAACGCTTGCTTTTGCCTCAAAATCATACGTCATCTATTATTATCTATCCAAAGGGGATTATATTTATAACTATTTCATTTTGGTACGATTCTGTACAATTTTCTCTTACAGGAAGTGCTGAAAAGCTTGTTGAAAAAGCCTTCATTGTCCAATCAGATTTGAGGATATCGATGACGTAGTTTCCGGTTTCTATTATTACCTCTGGTGAAATACATAAACTTGGATTCACGAAAGGAAGTTCGGTTAAAAAGTTGCGTAAAATTGCATGGATATCAGCTTTTTAGGATGTCATGGATTCGAAAAATGACAAGGAGCCATTAGTAAGGAGAAAAAAAGAGAAGGCTAGCTTAAAATGTGTAATAGTTGGAGATGGTGGAGTTGGGAAAACTTCTCTTCTAGTGAGCTACCTTATGGACGGATTTCCCAACGATTACATCCCGACCGCATTTGACAATTATCAAGGTAAGACTCCTTATAAACTCAATTGATCTATGATAAATTATTTTATTAATATAATTCTTTTCTTTGGTTTTAATAGTATCCGTTGAAGTCGATAAAAAAGTTTGCATTGTTGAATTTTGCGATACCGCAGGTCAGGTAGGTAAACAAGAGCCAACGTGTCGAAACACAACGATTTTTATCTATATTTTTCTTTGTCTTTTTTAGTCAATTCTTTCACGTCCACAAGGGATTAGGGTATCTCAATTTGTGGTAATTTATTTTAAAAGTATTTCGATTCTGAATTAACCAATAAAATACGTTGATTCGGTGTTTATTTTGTATACTAATAGTATATTACACGCGTGTTTGGTTTCGTGCGGTCACACGGGTTAAAACAGTGTCTGCTGTGCATGACATGACAAGCTCACCACCCGACAAGGACAACTCTTAGATTGAAAACGTGCTTTTAAGCCATGATAAAGACAACTATTACTCTATCTACGATTTAATAATAAAAACTTCTACAAAGACTGGAATGTTCTTTTGCAAACATTTATTCGCCCAGCGATGAGAATTATTTATAATTTTAAGTTGTGGATTTCATGCAATTTTCCTATTTAAGCTTATCTATTTCAGTTCCGTTTGCAAAAGTTTTAATTATGATATTAATTCCTTTTTTTCATTCGTTAACAGGAAGATTTCGACTCCCTCAGACCGCTATGCTACTCCAGCACCGACGTCTTTATAGTTTGCTTCTCTGTAGTTTCTCCAACTTCGTTCTCCAACGTTGCTTCAAAATGGATCCCAGAAATACGCGAATATAATCCCAAAGCTCCAATAATCTTAGTCGGCACTCACTCTGATATGAAAAATTGCCTGAAAGTATTACTAGAGCTGTCTGAAAAGAATAGAGAGCCAGTCACTATAAAAAAGGCCCAAGGGCTAGCGAAAAAGACTCGCTGTATTTGCTATGTGGAAACTTCGTCAGTCACACAAAAGAATCTCAAGACTGTTTTTGATGAAGCGATAGCTAATGGCATGTGGCCTCCGAAAACTTCAAAGGCGTTTGATTTACGAGGTTGTGTTTGTGGAGTAATGTAGCTCGCGGCTTTTAGTTTTATAATTTATCTAGCTTTTTTTGAGTAATATATAGTTGGGAAGACGTTATCATGTTACTGTGCGACTACATCAACCAATTAAGGGCACCCAGACAATTTTTTTTATACAAATTGGCCAATCACGATCGATTATTTAAACAATAGAATCTATACAAATATTTACATTTTCGTCTTTAAAATCATATATTTTACTTTATACGTGTGTGTGTCTGTATGATCAAGAGTGAACAAGAAACAGTCAAAATCCAGAATTCACTACATTTCATCTGTTATGCAACGTAAAAAATATAATTTGTGAATTTGATTCAAAATTTGTTTGGATGGCCTTGGTTGATGTGGTCGCCATGTGATGAATTGCAATTTGTAATAATAGTTGTACATAAAAGAGGAAGTTTTGAAAAGCGAAAAATGGAATGGAATTGCTGGCTTATATTCATTCGTAACCTTACATTCATGTGGGAAGAAACGGTTGTTTCTATTTTATTTTTTCATTTTTGTTTTATCACTGCAATGATGGCTAGAACTGATCAGCGGTGGGCTTATAAACGGGAGCTTATAAATGGAAGAATATTTGTTTGAACAGACCGAGTGGGCTTATAACTGGGAAGGATTATAACCAGGATTTTATGGCTATTGATATGAAAATCTTGCTCTTTAATGCTCCTTGGCCTTGTTGTACGAAGCCCTCACTACGTCCCTATCATTAATGCATCATGACAATTTGTGAGTCCTTAAAGCAATGTCCAGACGCTCCTGTAAAATGGCCATCCACAAGACGTAGACGCACTCACGAAGAAAGCCAGTTGGAGGATCCGGTACACCAGGAGCTAATGGTTCTCCTGGTTTAAATATGCAGCAATACTTGAGGCACTGACAGCAGAAACAGCACCTCCACCAATGAAACAACCAAACAAGGGCAGTGATCCAATCGACTACCAAAAAAACCAAAATAGCACCAGTAAAAAGACCTCGTTCTGATGCGTCGATAATCATGTAGATAATGGAAGGAAGCACCACCATACACTCCAAAAGGGCAAACACTCGAACAAGGAGGAGAACGAAAAGCGGACTTCCTACTGTGGTTGGAGAAAATGACAAATAAATCCCACCACATGAAGTCAATATTCCGAAAAATGCAGAAAGAAAATATTGTCTTCATATTCAATGTTACCAATGCAAAGAGCGCTGAGGAGGGTGACGGCACTATCCGAGAATAAGTGAGCTGAACTCCATATTCTAGCGCGAGTGAAGTCGACTCTTCCACGCTTGACACCAAAATTACCATTTCTGTACGTGTCTCGATAAGCATTTCCGCCAAATCTTATGCTTCCGAACAATTTCTTCGACCAATATCGTTGGCTCAGGGTCTGTATCTTCATTTACTGTTGTCTGTGTTGATTTATCAGCGATTGTTTCTTCGCCACAGATTTTATCAGACTGGTTCTGTCTTGATGCGTCGTTTTCTCCCTCTTTTTCCGCCATCGCGCAAAAACAACTTACCAACTTGAAAAAGACTACAAGGTCAAGGAGTAGGATCCTATTCCTATAACTTTTTTTTTCTCAATGTCGGACTTTGTTATTTAATGAAGGAGTGAAGCCCTTTCAGGAAAAGACCGTGGCCGTTGAAGCTCCACTTTGCTCGATCTATTTTCTGAATATTTTCCAATACTAAACAAGTGGGTACTTGGAGCATGGAACTTGAATCTGATTGTATGATTGCATCCACTCAGCCAATCAATGTAGGTTTTTGCTATACAGAACAAAGGCAACAGAGCATGCGATGGATGACTGACACCGGTAAGTAACTAACTATTAAGTTGACGAGCCAAATTCATCTCTTTCTAAAAGTCGCATCTTATTGGCCGTGAACATGCCATTACCAAAATGTTGCAAATAGAATTACCAGCCGCGGGTACATGGACAACGGAGCGTAATTTTATCGTCCGGTGGCAACGACCACCATTAAAAAGAAAAAAAATCAGTCTTTACTATTCTATCATTCTCTAAGTCATGCAATCCATGTCTTATCACTTAAAATGACCTAAGAATAGGTCACGGTACTAGTATTCAAATAAAAACATTCCCTCTCGCAACGCCACAGAATGAGTCTCGACCGTCATGCTGCAAAAATACGCTAAAATGGAAAAGGGATGTTATTACAAGGATTGAACAAACATTCTCATATAAACGCGAGCAAATGGCTGGCAGGTCGCTTTATACAGCTAAGGGAAGCACAACCACGAAGACACTGTGCAGCGCGACCGTTTCCTAAAGTCCAATCTTCCTATTTATTAACCAGCAGACGTAGGTACATTCACGAAGAAAGCCAGTTGGAGGATCCCGTACACCAGGAGCTAATGGTTCTCCTGGTTCAAATATGCAGCAAGACTTGAGGCACTGACAGCAGATACAGCACCTCCACCAATGAAACAACCAGGCCAGGGCAGCGATTACATCGACCACCATTGAAATCAAGAGATAAATGCAGAGTATGATAAAAGTCGTGACGTTTCCTCCTTCGTAGCGATGATTGTGTTCTGTCGGTTCTGTTCCATCTTCCCTGCTGTCATTGATAACTTTTATTGTCAAAATAATTCCAACGGCGACCAGCGTACACTCCAGGACAGCCAGGAGACGCACCGTGAAGAGAACAAGGAGAGGTCTTGGAGTGGTAGTGATAGAACCAAGCAAGTAAATACTACAACAAGCCATTACAAGCCCACAAATATCACAGAGTACCGCCACTGCTGAAAACCCGTAAGCTGATTGGCTGTACATGTCAAGTCCATATTTCTTGTTATCTAGAAGCCGGACACAGGCAGACGTGAAGCAAGTCATGATCGAGGCTGCCAAAAAGTGAGCAATACTCCATCTCTTAGCACGAGTGAAATTCATTCTTCCACGTCTAACGCCAAAGTTTCCATTTCTGTACGCTTCGTGGTAAGCATCGAGTTCAGACGAGATGTCTTCAGATAGTGTATCTGGGGAATCTTCTTCTTCCGCAAGGCTGGTAAACATAACTTCGATACTTGATTTTCCACTTCGTGCCTTCCCCTCAAGGCTTTCTTTTGCGCCCGCCATCATTTTCTAGTGCATGCGCTATCTTGTTATCCACAGGTAATCCAAAGCTGTTGATCAACCAGACAAACCTAACACCGAGGGCCGGCCACAAGATAATCTCCCCCACAGCCGCTTTCAGTGTCGTCACGCAACGCTTTATCTCTCGTTTTTGCGCAATTTTGAAAATATTGAAACGAGAGAGACTGTGCACGAGTATTTTGGTGGTTCCCAAAGCACTCTGGGTCCAAGTTTTCAGGACCAATAAGTCCTTGCGGTCATTGTACCGTTACAGTCTCTAAGCGTGGAGACGGAACGGACGAGCGAGAGACTGCGGAAGTCTAGGATCAGCTAAAACATAATGCTGAGCATGCGCGATGGTCCATCCAACCCGCATTTGAATGAAACTACAGCCAACTCTCGTTACACTGGCCACCCTTGGGACCGTCGCTTGGTGTCCGTAATACCGAGTGTCCGCAATAGCGAGAAGTAATTACGGTCATTTCTTTGTCAATCGTTTTGGGGATTTTTGGGGATTTTTCTTCTATCCGTAATAGCAAGGAGTCCGTAATATCGGAGTGTCCGCAAGGTGAGAATTGACTGTACTTCTAGAGGCTGGTCAAAGTCAGGGGACGGCAAAATCTTAGATGAAATTTGAATTGAGCACGTTATGTGGAGGGAAGACATCATAGAAAAAAGAACTAGAATTAAAAGAGTCCCCAACTCATATGTGATGCCGGCCGAGTCCTGGAATCAAACCGACGGTTTTAATGACTTCACGGGTGTTCTCTACAGTACAAAATCAATACACTTTACTTTACAACACGCTTGTACATGTCCAGCTGAAAGTTTCTAGCACACAGTCTAATACAGGAATTGCGAGTATTAGTGGTTTAGCAGCGTTTGATTGAATCAACGTGTTGTTAATTTATCATCTCACGTTCACCTGCAAAAAAAAAAAAGATTTGGTGAACAATAATTAACCTCTACTTTAGGCGTAACTCTTTCTCATTTTAGATCACGTTTTTATGCTTGAGCATATTAGATTCTTTGTTTGAGTTGTACAGTGTATGTTTGTTTGTTTGTTTTTTTGCCTCTTCACAAAGAGATAATACTTTCGGGAATGACACGTGGTCTGAAATGGGAAAACATTTCCAAGGTGAAGAGATCTTTACCCGTATCAATCCATGAAGAGAAGTAGAATAGCCAGCAAACGCCCAGAATATTTTTTAGTACATATTAACACATATCATATCTGAAAACCAGGCCATATTCTTAGATTAAAATGTTTTGCTATGAGCAAATGTTTTTGAATTTTCTATTGGATTTGGCGATTATATCCCCAACATAAACAAGCAGTGACGTCATAGCGAAATAGGGCAATTACACACATACAATACATACGCAGTCAGCAACATATCAGAAGCGTAAACGTTCATGACTTAAAGATTTAACATTCAAATGAAGAAATATTTCACCATTCAACTATTCACTTTATGTAGACTCAATACTGACAGTATTGTATCAGGGGTTAGGTGCACTTTAAATTTCCAAACCCGCCATTCTAATAGAACACAACACGTTTCTATTCATGACTTACGATATCATCAATCTTCAGAATACTTCGCACTGTCTCGGCTGCCAACTGAATTGCACTGGTTGACACCAACAGAGGCTGAAGAACATTCTCTTCTAGGATGTTGGTAATAGTACCCTAAACATGAAAAACTAGGAATTAAATTTTTTTTTCATGCATCAAAACCTCACAAATAATGTATATATATCATATGTGATATACATTTACACTGAAACAGAATCATTCAGCATTTACAACATAAGATGAGATAAGATAATTTTTTAACGTCAATAACACAGGAAGTGGTTGCCCAGTTTCCAGAGCCAAAGGCTCATGGTAAAAGTCTATATATATATCTTTTACTCCGACGAAGGACTAGCGTCCGAAACGTCAGCTTTTCACGGTGTATAATTTACCTTTTCATCATTACTGTTATATATATATATGTCTATTGTTTTTGAGTGCAAAAACAAAGTATATATATATATAAAGAAGAGAGTATATATGGACCGCGTGGCACTAATGAAATAGTTGAAGATATAAGAAGTAACTTACTTCTTATATCTTCAACTATTTCATTAGTGCCACGCGGTCCATATATACTCTCTTCTTTGAATCATAATTACCGCGACCTAACATCTATTTCACCCCGGCCTGCTCTCAGTCTGACCTCTAGCTCAGCTGGAAGAGCATCGGTAGTACAATTCTGAAGGTCGTGGGTTCGAATCCCAGCGAGGTCGGAAATTAATTTTTCCGAATATAATTCCAAGGGCTTTCGCCCGGAATAACCTCGTTCCCAAGCACTATAACTTACTTCTTATATCTTCAACTATATATATATATATATATATGTTGTAAATATAGAATTTTTGTTACAGTATATATAAATATATATATATATATATACATACTAAACTTATTTTCGTAGAATAGTTAATATATATATATATATTATAATTATTATTATTAGGTTGATTATTCATTCCCACTTTTTCTGCCTTTTTACATTTTCAGAATTCACTAATACTTAATATATAATTATTATAATGATAAATACATGTCAAAACATTTTAAAATATTAATGGTCTAGTCTTACTTTTCGAACATTAATACCAGCAGCAATCTCTCCCTGGGCATGTCTGTTTCGTAGCTCAGTCACAGTAGCGATTGAATTCAACCCTGCATTCTCGGCAAGGGTGTAAGGGATGATTTCTAAGGCTTCAGCAAAAGCACGCACACAGTATGCATCTGTGCTAGTTAGTGTCTGGGAATGCTGGGCTAGTCGTAGGGCAACTTCTATTTCAGGTGCTCCACCTCCAGCTATGAGTGCCCTTTAAGGTACAAATGTATTAATATCAGAATATTAAAAGGTTTCTATATACCCCCTATGTGTCCAAGATGTATTTGGGTTACATGGGTCAAGGGTCACATGAAACAATAAGAATAACTATATAGACCCCTTGCACTAAATCACTACCTGGGGTCAACATAATAAAAGACATATCAAATTGAGCACATGCTCGCAGTACATAAAGCAACTTATGCAGCTGCAATTTGAAAGACTATGAAAAATTTTGAGTATTGAAGGGGATTCGAACCTGTGCACTGGCAATTAAGGTGCCATGCTCTAACCACTGAGCTACCAAGTCTCATACTTCAAGGACGCATTAGGTGAGTTTATCATCATGAGAGGAAAGATATATTCTCTTATGCATAAAAAAAGACGTCAGTCCTCAAGAAGGGAATTCTTTTGTTTTGAACCTCAGATTTGAAATTGATGCAAGGTCCATAGCTTTCTTTAAAAGAGGTTCTTACTTTTTCTTGACTAGACATCTAATGACGCACAGAGCATCATGAATTGATCTATCAGCTTCTTCCAACACAAGCTTGTTTGAACCTCTCACTAGTATGCTTACTGTTTTACCTGGGTTCGTTACTCCAGTTATCTGAAGGACAAAAATGCATTTAAAACCACTGGGATTATTTAGGATAACAGCAAAATTAGCAAAAATGTCTGCCCTGTAGTTCACTAGCCTGTCATCTCTGGGGTCTCAGGTTTTGTTCCTTTACTCTGCATCAAATGTGACTAGAGATGGTTTGTCAGTTCCCCCTCACTTAAAGAGCTCTTTTTTGGTTTTCCTCACTCCAAAAAACTACAAAGTTGCTAAACTTTAACCTGATACAGGTGTGCGAGTTATCTGTGTCCTGACTACCCAGAGGGTTTTTTATGATATCCAAGAAGTTTTGAAACCTGTTTTGAACAACTCATGGAATTCTGAAACTGGTCCTTTTAATTCTACTCTCGTGATTGGCTCCAGTTTTCACACAACATTGTGGTTGGTTAACCCAGTGCCACAAAGTAAATAGCCTAACCAACTAAAGGTGCTGAAAGTTTGCTGCAAGTTGGGAAAACTTGTTGCGGAAAGTAGAATGTAGATCAACTTTTTGCAGCAAATTTGTGATTAGCTGTGCAGAAGCGGCCTCCATCTTGAATTATGTAGCTTGTAGCCAATCAGCATGCAGAATATCAATAGTTCCAACTTGCCATATTATATTTTGTTGCGTGACAAGTTGGATAGATAGGGTGTAAAATCAGCAACATTGTTTTCGACCTTGCACGGAACAATGTTTCGCGACAAGTTGGATGTTTTTGTGTCTCATACTGTATTTCAGCATCTTAAGAAAATCAGAATCATCTTGTTTGCAAGCTGGTGAATTCTGCAAATAATTTAAATTTAATACCTTGACTACTTTGGTAGTTCCGACAGGAACCTCTTCTACCAGTTCAGCGGATGCAAGCATTTCAGATGTGAAATGATCCAAACTAGCAACAGGTTTACACCCAATGCTCTAAAATTGATGAGAAAATATGAACATTATGTAAGGTTATTTTGATTTGATGAGAAATCATGGTAATCAGAAATACCTAATGATGACAACGATGATGATGATGAAAAAATTTTGTAATTCATAGCACTCATAATAGTGATACTTCTAACAACTGATGAACCATTTATTGGGTAGTCAATCTTAAAGAAAAAATCAGATTCAGAAGTGTCAACATTTCTTACCTTGCAAATGAATTCTATTTCGTCCCTCTCTATATCACGGACAACAAGAATCTTCATTTTATTAAGGAAATGCAGGGCAAGGTCATTCACAGCATCCCTGAAATCATAAATTCAACTATATTCAAAAGAAACTTCATTTTCTTCCCTTCTTTGTGCACTGCTCTCTAATTAACCCTTTTGGGTCTTTATTTCTGTACCTTTCCACTGTTCTGTTTGTTTACTGAATGTCTAGTTTAAAACTTGTATTTTTGTATGTGTGACTAAATTACTACATTACTTGAAAATATAAAAGGAAACCAAAAATGAAGTACCCACAATAATTAAAAAAATAAAGAATTTAATGACCATTAAGAAGCAGGGATAAGAGACATGTTACTGAGATTGTAATATTCTGCCAAAGCCATTGTCAATATTAAGGTATGCAAAGGCAACTCTGACCTTGAACAAATCCTGGCCGGAGAGCAATACATGGGACAGAAATGTGGATCAACCCGGCTTGCTTGTGGGCAGGTAGGTTTGTCAAAAAACATACACTTCTTTGTCAGTGGTTTAATGAGAGTGATTAATTCATGGCGTCCTTTCACTTTTGTATTAGTATAAAGTCCGCAAGAATCCATATTAACAATTCCTCTGAGACATAATTTACATATTCAAGTTGACTATGACTATCAAAATATGCAACCTCTGAAACTGAAAAATTAATGTGTCATGAACATTTTTTACTTAATGTATTCAATTCGGATTTTTTTCTCCATTTTTGTAAGTGAGCTTTCTGCAAATATTCTTATGTTGTACATGGTGGTACTTCTCATATTAAAGCTAAACTTGATTGGACCTCATTACACAAGTTCAGAAAGAGTCTAGACAGTGTTACAAGGTTGACTATTAAACATGTGCACAAATGTGAGAACAAAGATTAAAAAATGAGTAAAGAAATACCTCAAGATAGACTTTTGAATAAGAAGCACATTGCATCCAGCCTTTTTGATCTTCTTGCAGATCTCCAGGATATATTGCCTTTCTTCTCTCAACACACGATCCATCTGAGTGTAGTCACTAACTATAACTTGGTTCTCCATCTGTTTGATGACAAAAACATGTAGACACACAGGAGCTTACAATAAAGTCTCATTGGAACGTGCATGTGCTAGGTCATTAACAAATATTATTATATGCCTTCTGACACACTCTCATAAAACCTTTGGAAAAATTCATGCGATGGGGGTGAGATATTTTCCTGACGGCCCTTCCATTCAGTCAATAAGTACATAAGAAATAAGTTATAGAAGGGAGCACTGGTTGCGTGTGCTGCTAATACACCACCTCTCTCAATGCTGCCTGAGTTCGAGTCCTGCCGATCTTGATGTCGTATATGAGTAGAGTTGTTTGTTGGTTCTCTCCTGTGCTTCAAGGGATTTTCTCTTGGTTCTCCAGATTTCCTCCCCCCTCAAAATTAAACTTCTAGATTCTAATTTGATCTTTGGGCTTTCACTTAGTTTGGAGCCTAGCTCTGTCGTGATTGTCCCACACTGTGATACTACAGCAAAAAGCTTTATAGATTTTTTTTTTTAAACATGATGGCCGACCATATTGGACCAATCAAGAAGTGACCATGTAATGATAAGAAGGTAAATTATACACCGTGAAAAGATGAAAAGAATTGACCATGCAATGTTACCGATCAAGAATCTTTTCATGTTCAGACGGATGTGGATATTGGCCAAACCACCATTATTCTTTGTCCCTGTAAGATTGATGCAGGAATTCATTTATCTACGTACATCAGTTTTGGGTGGTGAGATACAGAACTGAATGAGACCAATCTTTGCTTTTTCTACTTGGGATATACCACCAGCCAAATGAGATATCTTCTGTTCTAGAACCAATCCTTCTATTAACTCTGTGTCCTCTACAGTACCGCTGTTAAACAGAATAATTCAAATATCAGTCTTAGGAACCAGACTCTAGCCTAGGCAGTTACACCTCAACTTTATCTTTGGTTTAGATGGTCTATAAAAACAAATTGGCATACAATAAAGCAGCTCTCTTGGATCCAAGGCATAAGGTGGTGTAGAGGGATCAAATTTGTTACAGTAACCGCATTGGTTGATAATAAAAACAAGAGAATATAGCAAAAGATAAATTAAGACGGCACATTGTTCACTTTACCCATTAAAAAATAAAATATATTTTCCATCATCTTTGTTTTGTTTTGCTCCATGGCAAGATGGCTGCCATATAGTTGAAGTATTCCATTGTGGATACATGCATCTTAAATCAGGCAAACCAGACTCCGGTATTGAATATTATGACAGATAAACAAACTTTTTGAAACAAATGTGGATTACTCTTTTACTTACCCAAGTTTTTTGACAATTCTTATATCCCTAAGATCAACATTATCTGATATTTTAGGGTCCACTACTTTGAGTACAGCATCAACAGCCATTGGGGCCAGGAGATTTGAATTCTGTGACACAACCTTTAGATAAACAAAATGAAAGCAATGCAAACAAGATCTACCTTACCACAGACAAGGAAAATATAGATTGCTTCAAGAGTTAATATAATTGCAGTTATTGGTGTTTAAAATGTCTGAAGTCTAAATTTCAAGTAAAACTTCAAGTTTCATTGGTACCCTGAATTGATCTTGAGCCCCTAGGGGTGAGAGCAGAATGCACTACCAGACTACCTCACCCTTGATTCACTTAATCTAGCAGGAAACCAGTAGCCTGATAACTAGAAGTCTTGGGGGTAATGTTTTTAAAATTTTAACATACCTTAGAATTAAGTGCTGTGGTGGCACTCTTTAGTAATGATTCTCTGTCATTTAGACTAAGAGGAGTAGACATGTTGGTGAGGATCTCAACAGCTTTACATGAGGCTTTTTGGAAAGCTTCTGAGACTGTTGTGGGGTGAATACCTGGAAAAAATAAGAAGTTTATGTAATTGAGATGTTTCAGTTTGAGTGAAGAGTTCTTTATATACACCCATATGTACTACCTTCCCAAATTTCATCATTTATTCACCTAGAAGGATTATGAACTGAAACTGAAAATATTGAGACTAGAATTGTGCAGGCTGTATGTCATAATTAACTTATTAAATGACTGCTCATCATAATTAAAGTCTTTTCTGTATTTCAATAGTAGAGCATCTGACTGGCATCCAGGAGGTCATGCGCTCAATTCCTATCAGTGGCAAATGATAGATTATTCTATACTTCCTTTATAGTTTATAATAAAATTTTGTCATTCAAGACTGCATATGAGTTCTTTATTACAAATTCATATTCTAGCTTTGTATGCAAATTGCCCATTCCAGATCACATGATATTCCCTTGAGAATTGTTCTTTTATGTCAAAATCATGTTAAAATATTTACACATGAAAGAATCAACTCCCAAGAGTGGCATCACATGGTCTGAAATGTGTACAATAAACAACAAAGCTAATGAGGTCTATTTGGTACCTTTATCTAACATCTTAGCAGCAGCACTAAGAAGACTTCCCGCGATAACAACAACAGTTGTTGTACCATCTCCTGCTTCTATGTCTTGTGCTTTAGATAACTCAACAAGCTATAGGAATAAAGTAGAAAATGCAGTGTTAGAGGTGTTGAACTTCTTTTCTTAGCTATTATTCTGAACTACACCCCTTGAAAATAATTCAAATCCCACTCTATGAGGGAGGTATGGATATTTCCTGAAAATACACCATATATCCTCGTCAGACCCTCCCAACTCTCAAGGAAGGCTGACAAGCAGGTCAATGTTGAATTGGCAGTCAAATGTTCAGTCATGTTCAAGGGGCCATTTTTTTTATTAATGGCATTAATTAGCAGCCCTGACGACTGTGATGATCAGTAATAATTATTATGATTTATCACAGTGATTTATTTACCATTCTTGCAGCAGGGTGAAGGACTTGCATTTGTTTTAAAATTGTTGCCCCATCATTGGTTATAGTCACGTCCCCATTACTAGCCTGAATCTAAACATAGAAACAAAATTAGTATAATGACTAATATCCTAAAATTGGAACACAGACAGACAGACAGGCTTTTTTATTCGGTATCAAAAAAATTAACCTAGCTTGGGGGGTGGGGGTATGGGGAATTGAACAACACTTGCATTCAGAATATCGGTTTTGAAGAAAAATAAATTGGTGCCTTGTTTATAACAATAAATCTGTCACATGGCATATCATTGATTTTAAATTTAAAAAAAATTGTCATTGCTAATCACCACCGTAAAGTACAGCAGTGGAGCAGCTTAACTGGGTTGAACTGAAAGCATGTGAAGGCAGCCTTTGGCAGTTCATGTATGACTGCTCTAACCAGTTTTAATTAGATAGGGTTGATTTGGGAAAACAAATTCAAATCAACCCTTCATAATGATTTTTTTGGTAAAAAAAAATCTTTTTTAGGGGTACACACCTTCAAAAGGGGATGGGTACACACCTTCAAAAGGGGATGGGCACAAAGAAGCACTTTACTATTACTAAACAAATCCCGAAATGTTTTTGATAAACTGGTATTAAATAACATTAAATGTAACATATTTTTACTGAATTGCCAACTTATAGAAGTAAAGTTTTATGTTGAAAGATCACGGTAAAATGCAGAATCACAGGTTGACAGTGCCCCATGCGTGAAAGTAAGTCTGACGACTACATATCTCAAAACGATTGCACAATTAAAATTAAGTCATTTTGCTAAAAATTTGGAGGATATAGGGAGACGTATGGCTAAAGTAACAATCCATAGCACAACACTGTACAGAATATGAGTAAAATATCTCAGCTGTCAAATTGTTGCAGTAAATTTGAAGTATTTACCATTTTATCCATTCCTTTTGGACCAAGACTCGTGCGAACAGCATCTGCAACAGCTAAAATGAAACGACAAACATTAAAACCATATCTCGGTTTATTTGATATCTAAGGAAAAAAACAACTAATCAACCTTTTGCTGCAGTAATATTAGTCATACGAATCTCTGTTGGCTTCTCCTTGTCTTTGAAGGCATTCTTCTTCTGACCACCATTTGGCTTCGCGGCTTGCATAGACTTAGCTTCTGGCATTGTACAAGGTTAGTTCAAGGAGTAATGATGATATTTTCTAGCTAAAATGTTTAAAACCTCCTTTGATAACGAGGATGAATTTGGATTGCTGTACGAGTCTACCGGTATTTTCTTGTACACTTTAGCAAAGATGGCTACCAATACGAGCCCACAAACATTTCCAATTCAAGCAGCGGTTAATATTTTAAGCGGGACTTTTGAGGGATTTTTGCGGGACTCGGAAAGGAACGCCTGGATAAAATCTGCATTGCATGCTTTTGTAGCCAGGGTGTTGCCAATTCATTCTCTCTTTTTTTTAACGTTTTCTTGAGAAGTTATGTGAAAGATGCCAACAGAAGTGCCAGAAAAGAAAGAGGTAATGTCATAAAAGCTTAAGATAAAAAAAATATTTTGAAAAAGTGTTCATCTTACATTTTCAAAATAGACCCCTTCACAGTTACCTGCACCATCTTGAAAGGTAGCCGTGCCTTTGCATCGAAGCGAGACGAACGGTAAGCTTGCAACGATAGAGACCTCTTTTTAACAACTTGAACAATATTTATATGTCTCTATCATTGCAAGCTCTCTGTTCGTCTCGCTTCGATGCAAAGGCACAGCTACCTTTCAAGATGACGCAGGGAACTGTGAATGGGACTTTTACATGCAGGCTTGCAAAAAAATTGCATCAGTCTAAAATTATTATGATAATAAATTGTCAAAAAAGAAAAACAAAAGGGATTCATTTGATAAAGCATGTTTTGAGGCATTATATATGAATATACACTGAAGATGATTGTTTTTGTTTGTTATTTATTTACAAGGTATTAATCCTTTTTTGTTGGGCTCATTAATTATTAGAAGGTTTCACCTTTCACACATACCCTACGCCTGTTCCCAATCAATAATCAATCGAACAATAGGATGCAATCACATGATTAGATTCTATTGCATTTGGCAAGGAATAGAATGCTAAAAAATATTTAAATTCTATTGCATTTGATCGAGCATAATTGAATTTTCGATTGTGTTCCATTTACTAATCAAATCAATCCTAATTAACAATTAAAAGTAATCAAAAATTAATGTTCATTAGTGTTTGTTTGGCTCTAATCAAGTGAATTTGATTTCATTTGATCGCTGAATGCCATCCAATTGTTCCATCAGACATTTGATTTAGTTTGATTAATTAAAATAGGAAGAACCACTGAGGACATAGAAATATACTCCCAGTGACCACTTTCATTGTCTGGCTTTTTAAATCATTTTTTGCTTTTGTTATACGTCAGACAGAGAAAACTACCTGGGAAAAGCTTCAGCTTCCATATGACCCAGACTGTGTGAGCTGCAAGGTCATTGGAATGTTAACCTTATATGGTGCGGGAATATTGGTCTTGAGTAATGTAAAAAGAGTGCCTGAAGCCAACAAAGCTGGGAAAATTGCTATGGGTCTCTTTGGATTAGGTATATTTATAGGAATCATACTCTTGAATTTATCAAACCTTGAAACAACCTTTGGCCTGATCTAAGTCATGCATTGCAGGTTAGTCATAGAGAAAATAAAACAACATTAATTTACATATTCTTGTTTATTTTGTAGGCTTACTTGGCACTGGAACAATGAGGCTCTTTGTATAAACACTTCAAGAAAATATCCATATTTCACCTTAGAGGACTGAAATCTTGAAGGGGTGTGGAGGACCTTGTACTTTCTTTATGAAGCTGATTAACCAATTTCCTCCAGTTTTCTGTGGTATGTCCTTACTTACCACAATTTTCATCATCTAGTTGTCAAAATGTTGTGGACTCACAAGGCGTAGCTAAGGGAGTCCGATCCATATTTTGGTGGATAGGTGATGAAAAAAGGGGTAAATAAGAGAAAAACGAAAGCTAGAGGAAATATTGGTTTTTTACCACAGAAAATTTGTGATTTTACCACAAAAACAGGGGGAAAATTTGAAAGAAATACAGTTTGAAGCTTGGGTGTGATTTGCTGGCATAATTTATCGGTAGGTCCTCCTATTTCTCCCGGCTCTAGACCAATCAGAAAGTGAGAAAACTCACAAATGAGGCAAAATAAAACATTTAAGTATGGTATGGGATTTATCATCTACCCTGTTGGATTAAGAAAATAAATTTCCCATCATAAATTTTTGGAGCAAAACACTGAGCTAAAATACTTTTGTATGCTTTTGTATAAGATTTAAACACTGCAAAACTTGATTTATAGGATGGAGTTTTATTTTGATTCTTGGGCTTGATAATAAAGTTATATCAGATTAAATGCAACAATTATTGTTTCATTAAATGTAAAACAAGAAGCCTTTAATGTGATGGATACAAAGAAATAAAAGAAAACTACAGAAAAAAGGAAAAATAAGTGACATGATTTATTTAGTTTATTTTACTTTGTTTCATTTTATTCTATTCTATTCTATCATATTTTATTCTATTTTATTTCTCTCTCTCTCTCTCTCTTTTTTTTTGTTTTTTGGCTTCTTTGAAAAAATGCAAGTTTTATTGTCCTCATTTTAATGATTTTGACATTTTCTTTAACTCAGACTTCCTTTTAAAATCATCTTGATTATTGCTCTTACAAACAAAAGAACTGCAACTTGTCTAAAAAGTTCACGTTGTTAAAACGTCAAAAAAATCAATATTTTTCAATTCATTACGTCATGACTAAAAATATACAAACACGTAATAATCCTGTTTAACTATCGTTTTAACCATCGTTGTCATAGAGATGGAACAGGGAAACACCCGGAATAATCTTGCCACTTTTTTGATTGACACTCTTCCCTGCCCTATTGCCATATAAGGGATAGGGTCGGGCGCAGCTGCCTCGGTCTCATATTTATGAATCTAATTTGGGTCCCTCCTCTTTACTGCAGCAACATGGCTGTCGAGTGAGACGTTCTCATTCTTCATCTTTAAACACCTCAAACAATCCTTTAAAACTCTCAAAATGCTCCGTGCTTCTGCAGACCCTTACCTTGTGCTTCGGTTTCAAAATTTCTGCGGTTTAAAAGGAAAAAAAGGTGAGGAAATACTCGGTGAGAAGGACGAGGACGGCGACCTCTCGCCCGCCAAATACAAGAACGGCCATGTTTCAAACGGATTTGTCAATGGATATGCTAAGAATGGACTCATAACAAATGGCCACTGGAAGCCTGCGAGTGAAGAAAAGCTGCTAGACAGCAGAAAAATGGACTGCCCGAGGCTTCAGGACTACGAATACAACCCTTTATGGCATGCAGTCTTCACCTTCGGCTCCACTCTGGGCAACGAGATTTTCTACATAACCTTTTTTCCGTTTCTGTTTTGGAATATTGACGAGTATGTTGCTCGTAGAATGGTGTTTTTGTGGGCTTTATTCATGTACTGTGGACAAGCTGCTAAGGATATTATTCAGTGGCCTAGACCACCAAGTCCTCCTGTCATTTCCGTTGAGAAGCGATACCAATGGGAATATGGAATGCCGTCAACTCATGCAATGGTTGGCGCTCTTATACCATTCTGTTTGGTTTATTATAGCTACGATCGTTACGAGGTAGTATTTTCTTTCCTATCAAATATACCTTTATTTTTAACCCCGCAATTATAAAGTCAAAATCAATATACTATAGTATCACTATAGTATCCTCATGCAGACGTGCAGTAATTTCATTTAATTTATTCGACCATTAGTAACGGAAACTGTCCGACAATGACTAAACTTTATAAACTTTAAAAAATTATTTGCTCGAAAATCCAAAAATCAGGAAGAATTACATGCCAGAACATAGCTATATCCCTAGTGTTAGAAGATATCATGTTGTCAGCATATCAATTTTCTTAAGCAAAACGAAAAATTTAAGATGTATAATATCATTTCATGTCACGTTTTGAATATTAATTAAATTATTGCCCAATTACATAACTTACACATTACATGTGTTTTTAAAACAATAGACGTCTTTAGAGCCATATGAAAATAAAGAATTTTAGTACAAATTTGCTGTATGGGTTGTTAGATCTCCATGACATGTTATTTATACCATGGGATTTGTTATATGAGATGACTTGATCTGGATGGCTCTGAGAATATACGTTTGGTGTGCTGTTTCATACTCTGCAGTTATCGGTTATACATGTTTGTTCAAATCATTATGCTGTCCATTGACAAATCCTTAGGCATATATCATTATGCCCAACTCAGTGTTTTATATTTTATTACATTGTATTAAAATTAATGTCATAAAAAGTCCAAATGGTACTGTGATATTAAAGGGTTTTCAGTAAATCTATGATTCTGTTATGGAATTTGCAGGAATTTGTTGCAGGGTTCAATAGAATGGATCTTTGCTTTTATTTACAGTATTTGAAGTTAGTACGAAGGCTGTTCTATACTGATTTTTTCCACCTTGTTTTGCAGTATCCTCTTCCCCTGGGTATTGCTTTCTTCACATGTTGGTGTGTTTTAGTGTGCAGCAGCAGGCTATACATGGGCATGCATAACTTACAGGTAAGTACAGAACGCAGATGGCCTTTCAGAGTTTTCATTAAAGGTCAGAGATCTGAGAAAGCTCCGGTAACAGCTACTTCTCTGGCCTAAACTACTTTGATCTTCTATTATTTAAAAAAATATATAAAAAACCCTTGCCTTTACACTGCAATAGAATCTGCCAATAAGCCTGTAACTGACTTGTATGTGGAAAAATGATGACTAAGTCTGGAGCCGCAGTGAGAATGATTGTGATGACAATTGATTCATAGTTGTTTTTGGTGGTGGTCATTGTGATGAAAGGTGATGATGATTATTAGAGTGAAAATGGTTACTGATAGTAACGATGTTGATTGATGATATCAATTATAGCTAAACATGTGCACTCTCTTAATGAGCTGCACTCTGAAATTTGTTTTTTCAATGCTACCAGTCAAAGATATGAAAGTTGCCAACTGATTAGTTTCAATCGATAGCAGCAAAAAACAATAATTGCTTTCATTTTGCCTTGCTTTAGTTAATCAAATCTAAAAAAGCTTTTTTTTATCTTTCTCTTTAGGATATAATTGCTGGCCTGTGTCTGACAGCCATATTGCTGATAATCGTCATTCCAGTGCTTGACTTACCAACAGAGATATGGGTACTAACTGCACCGAGCTCACCCATATTCATGGTTGCAATACCACTTGCAATGTGTGTGGTTTACCCAACACCACCCTTGCAAACAGAAACCCGTGCCGACACCACCATGGTCATTGGAACTTGCGTTGGAGTACTTCTTGCCTCATGGGCAAGATTTGCACCCACTAAAGTCCCAGACCCCTACATTGGCACACCTTTTGCAATCATCTTTCCAGGACCAGACAGGATAATGACCATGATTTGCAGATTTATTCTTGGAATTCTTGTATTAGCTCCATCACGCAGCTTCATGAAGGCTTTAATACACAAAGTCCTACCAAGGGTCTTGCCAAAAAACTCGACAGACTCGATGAGTGACGAAGAATTCATAGAACTGGTCCACCGTTTCGTTACCTACTCATTTGTGGGCTTTAATGCTGTATTTGTGGTTCCGAAATGTTTCGTTTACTTTGGGATTTGATTCTATGTAGCAAAAAAATATTCTAGGCACAAAATAAGAGTTTCATCTCAGATCGTGAAGAAGGAGTGAAGACAAGGTGGGAAAAAAGTTCCCCCACTTGTTGATCATTTATCAGAATGATTGGAATTATAAAAATCTGGTAGAAATGGAGATGAAATCTCAAGCTCTGATCTTGAAGATCAAGTAATGAAGGAAAGGATAGAAAAATCCTAAACCTCATAAAATCTACTTATATTGCCATTGAAAAGTGATCTAACTTTAATATCAAGGGATGATCGATTCAAAAGAAGAAAGCAATATTCAAAATCTGTTGGATGTTCCTTGATTTTGATGTTGGGTAATTGAGACAATTATTATTAAACAACAATCACGATGTGTACAACTTAAGATAACGTTGTACATTAAGCACAGATGTGCTAGTACTCATTAAATAAACATTTTTAAATTAAATATTGAGTGATCACTTACTGGGATCTGATGGAAAGGGTAATCCCTGCTGCTTGCTAAGTTAAAAGTGGTGAAGTGAAATACCTTTTCTCTCACCTCTGGGGTCTTGAGTTTGATTCCTTGACTCAGCTTCACATTGTGATAAGTCTCTACCTTGATTTCTCCATTATTCCTTCCTCCATTTAAGCTGGCAATGCAATCTCAATTCTTCTGTTGCATTGCTAGCGCGAGACATAATCTTAGTGTGTATCATGCGGCAACAATATTTGCAACAAAAAAATGTTGCAGAAAATTAAATTTTTTTTACCTTTTCTTTGCAACATTTTTGGAATTGCATGCCTAAAAAGAGCAAAAATTGAAGATTCCATCACCCATGTTTACTCGCAATGCAATCAGGATTTAATACTGATTTATACTTTTTGATATGAGGGCATTTTTTAGCTGCAACAAAATGTGAAATTGCGTCGCAAGCACCAGAAAAAAATGCAGTGTGTACCGGCAGCTTTACCGAATCAAAATATGTAGACCAACTTTAATAACTGTTGTTCTGCACTGACTTGGGACTGACTACCCTCTCCTAAATGTGAAAATGCTTTTGTGTTTCAACATGAAGGTAGTCAGTGCAGATCAGTTATTCAAATTGAGAGTATGTGGACCGCGTGGCACTAATGAAATAGTTGAAGTTATAGAAATATAGGTAAGTTGTAGTTATTCAAATTGGTTGGGATATTTTGATTCCCTGTTTAAAACCTTACAAGCGAAATTCCAATCTGTTATTGAGCGATACCCTGACATTTCCTGACGTTTCAGGACATATCCATAACATTTAAAAAAAGGAACCATGGTCAAAAAACAACCCATCTCTTTCTGGCTATTTTGTATTATTAAGTTTTTTTTTCATATTTGAGTTGTTAGAGTCCTTAACGAATATTTTCATCCATTTTAAAACAGTGAATTTAACAGCAGCTTTAAAATTTGTTGTTTTTTTCTTGATTTCCTGCCCTAAAACGTCACCTGACCTATGAATACTGGGGGGATTGCTTGGATTAGTTTCTTGCAAATGATATGATCTGCTCCTAAAAAAAGAGAAAACGAAAGAGTCAAAATTCAACACAAAACAATGGATCTAAGTTGGGGTTGGACTTTATTTGTTCATACATCTACTGTGCTTTATCAATTTTCGTCGTCACAAGCGAATTCATTGTACTTTCACATATACGACCTAGAGCTCTCAATAGGACGCAAAGGATAATACAATTTGCTGTCGTGAAACAAAGTTTTGGTAGATGTCAATCAAATTGTTTCTGACACTTGGGAAACAAAGTTTTGAAGGGTACATGCTTTAAGGAATGTCATGGAAACACCTCAATTATTGACCTCCAACAAACCTAGTTCTCTGTGCTCATTCACTGAGCATGATCTAATATTACTATTATACTGACAGCATTGTCAAACTACACCCTTTGAAAGGGAAGCACAGGTGGCGTGTGCTGCTCATGTGCCACCTCTCACCAATGTGACCTGAGTTCGAGTCCTGCCAATCTCAATTTTGTATGTGAGTAGAGTTGTTTGATGGTTCTCTCCTGTGCTTTGAGGGTTTTTCTCCGGGTTCTCCGGGTTCTCCCTTCTCAAAAATCAACTTCTAAATTCTAATTCGATCTTTGGACTCTCACTTAGTTTGGAGCCTAGCTCTGTTGTGATAGTCCCACGCTTTGATACAACAGCAAAAGCTTAAATTGTAGATAGAACTGACTTGAATAGTTGTTACCTAAGTAGTTGCCATTAGCGTAGTCATGCTACATGATGACACTTACATGATGACATCAGCTGTCATCCTGTCAGCTGACTGCTTGCAGTACAGTAGAATGCAGCTCAATTTGGAAGAAATAACAACAAGTTTCCAAGTCTGATGAGATTGAAATTTTTTTGTTTTGTCCCCCGAATCAGGCTGCTTTTATGACACATGCAAGGAGTCTATCGGGACTATTTTGTCAATTACCTTTAGCGGCATTAATGCATTAGTTGCTAGAAGACCTGCAGTCCTTGCTGCAACAGGTAGAATGCTAGAGGTTGAAAACAGCCTATTCAACAGGTCTGTTGCAACAATCATTGGTACAACAGCCCTCTGCCGTTCTGTCTCATACTCTTGTAGATGCACAACATTGCCTATAATTTAATTTAGTAGAAGAGTAAGACAAGTAATGTGTATGGATATATCTAGATGGTTATCTAGATGGTTTGATGGAGGGATGGATGAACTGAAAGATATGATTGATGAAATGAGATGGGATAAAATTAAATAAGATTGATGCATGAAATGGATAAATGGATAAATGGAGGGATGGATGGAGGGAGGGAGGGAGCCAGGGATGGATGGATATATGGATGGATGAATCTATGGATGGATGGATGGGATAAATAGATGGGAGGGGGGAGGGAGGGACGGGGGGAGGGATGAATGGATGGATGGATAGATTGGATAGATGGCTTTACATACCTATGTCCTGCCCATGGTCCACTGCCTGCAAGATCATGTTTGTCAAACTTGTAACATCACCAAACCCTAGATTAACTCCCTGTCCTGCAAGAGGGTGAATACGATGGGCAGCATCCCTGCAAACAAAGTAATACAGAAATATTTATCAATTAACTCCCGTAGCAGCTATGTATACTTTTGTCATGAAAGAACCTTCTTCAAATTCATAAAATATTCTCATTTACTCAGGGTGAGCATCATATCAACTGTCAAAATATTCAAAAATACAAACAGTAAAGTAAACGAATGCATAACTTTTACAATCTAAAAAAATCTAATGCGTTTAGCACTCCTGGGTATGCAGCATAATGTCAGGTTTTGCAACCCAACTGATAAGGTAGCTGATAGATCGAATTCGAATTTAGAAGTTGAGTTTTGTGCACAGGAGAGAATGAACAATTAACTCTACTTGCATATGACACTGAGACAGGCAGGACTCAAACATGGACAGCATTGGTGAGAGGTCTATTAACCCTGCAGCCAACCGTGCTTCAATAATCGGGAGCATAAAGTCTGTGGGCAAAACTCATAAGGAGGTTGAATTATGTAACACTATAGCCATGCTCCTGAATATTCAGACATGTCGTAAATTTAGGAGTTTTGATACCATTAACGAAAGCTGCTTCTATCACATATCATTAATGTTTCGCTGAATTACTTGACTTTCAGAGAAAATTTACTGAGTCTTTCAATCAAAAAATCGGATATCTGTCTTTATCTAGTTTTGGTCATTTTTGAAGCAAGAGGATGTGATTTAATGTAAAAAAATTTGTCAAAAAGTTGAATATTCTGGAGCATCGTACAAAAGATATGTATGGCTGTTACACATTTTAACACTCTAAGGAGTTTCTGATGTAGGTTTCTATGGTTACCACAGTGCTTACCCAACTAAGGCTATTCTAGGCTGGACGTAGTGCGATGAATGCCCAAGACCCAATGGAAACATTGCTCTACTGCCTTCTACCAGTTTGGATGCACTTGGTGGTATCTGGGTACCAGACAGTGTTCCTAAGTAGACAATGTGATAGACCATAGATAGTATGATACTGATGTCGATAAACCTATGAACAAATGTGTGCTACTGGGAAGCTATAACTTTTTTCTAAAAGCACATTATGCACTCATGGGAGGGTACCCTTTCAGAATTTGGGAAGGGGTGTTCTGCTGGGATAATGAAAGAGGTACCCTGTTTATGACAAAAGATATCATTAATTATTGCACTTCGTTAGTTCCTGTTTCAATTATCATGTCATCTCGCTTATCATTTTTGTACGACCATAATAACCAGTTTCGGTCAATACAAAAGCAGAATCCCTGAATATGACAAGAAGCTCAGGAAGAACTTGGAAATTGAGTGAAATTGCATACCCTGTTTATGACAAGAAACTTAAAAAACCATACCCTGTTCAGTGGATCATCCCAGTTTAGTCTATATATTGGAGAACCCTCCGGTATTATACACTCCACAAACCCTCCCCATCCCTTGGAAACCATTAATTACAGTACCTCCTGGCTGAAATAACGAAGAAATGGCCTGTCCAATTTTGGATGCTGTTTCAACTACAGGACTTCTATCCAAGTCTTCCCACTAGTATGTACAAAAATGCATGATTAGAATTAATTTAATTGGCAATTAATAATTATATATTGCTATTACCTAATAATTGTAAAATAAACATTTCATCAACCAAAATTACTGATTTTTATGGGGACGAAAAATTGCCTCCTGCCAGGGTTAAAAATGAATAAATCATACACATGTTTTTGCTGTTAACAATATTTATGTATTTGTAAACCTATTGATAGGCCATCAGCCGGAAAGCTGTAAATCAGTAAAACAACCAACCAATAAGTTTTAGATTTAATCTGATAATTTATTTATTATTATGTAATACAAATGACAATATTTTTTGATAACTAATATTAACATAATAAGAAGGAAAATGTATCATTGGTGCTCACAAATCCATTGTTTACTGCATCGATGAAAGCATCTTCTGGTAGATTGACTAATGTCTTGGCATGCTCTGTGGTTGTGGTCCATACTAAGGAACTCATATTTTCAGACAACTGTAAATAAACAAATGAATGAATGAATAAATGAATGATGAGATGGACGGACGGACGGATGGAAGGAAGGGAGGGAAGAAGGGAGGGAGGGAGGGAGGGAGGGAGGGAGGGAGGGAGGGAGGGAGGGAGGGAGGGAGGGAGGGAGGAAAATACTGAATCAAAACTCAATCATAAGACATAGATAGTACTTACAGGTAATAATGCCATTGGTCCTGTTGGTAAAAACTTTTGCCAAGCAACAATATTTTCTGTTATCTAGAATACAACAAAAGTCATTGTGCAAACAACGAAGAGACAACATATCCAACACCAACCAACCAACCAGCCAGCCAGCCAGCCAGCCAACCACTTACATACTAATTTAAGGTAATTTTAATCTATGTAAATCAACTTATCAAAACTATTTAAAAAAATTAATACACTCACCTCACCAAGTTCCAAAGTAGCCACAACACCAAACTGTCCATAACTCCAAGTCAAATACTTTGTGTCCATTACTCCTCTCACTGTTGAGCGAACACCATCTGCACCGACCTGTACACCAGTATTCATAACATTAACGGTATACAACTTTTCTGGGTTTGATAACCATGATGCATTGTGGTCTAGCTGGGGTACTAACAACATTGTATAACGAATGTATGATGAACAAGAGATGTTTGTACCCAAGCAAGACCAAAATGCACCATGTTTATTATGTCTGAGTTGCTTTATAATAATTAGCATTGTAAATAAAATATAAGCTACCCATGCACTGCCCTAGCAACCCTACTATACCACTGAGCTACTCAAATAAGTTCAATGACTCCTAAAATTTTGACAATTCTCCCCCCCCCCCCCCCTAATAAATAAATTCCTTGTAACTCTTTAAGGTACGTTCAAAATTTATGTATGTGACATTTGTTACACAGTCTGTTTGCTTACCAGTAATCTGGAATGAATGACAGATCCATCATCCAGCTCAACTCCTGCCCATGGATTATGTTCTGGTTGGTCCTGAAACCAAAACACTTAAAACTCATTATCATCATTCATCATCATCATAATTTTTATCATGTTTTCATCACTATCCTCATCACCAATCACATTTTAGCAACTCTGTCAGCAAGATCCTCACTTTTGGTTGATCATTATAATCATCCTTATCTATTTTTATCATCATCATCGTCATTATCAATTGTCATCATCATCATCATCATTATTAATCAACATCAGCAACTCTGCCACCATCCTTACATATTTTTTTATTTTCCTAAATCATTGTCAACGTCATCCTTATCATCCTTATCATCACCATTGCTTTTGATGTTACCATCAATGAGTTCTAGCTTACTAACCATATTCCAAATAGGATCAGGTGGAATGACATTCTTTATTCTTGCATTATATTTAACCTCTACATTCTGATCTAACAGTTTTAATTGTTTGTCAAGAGCAGCAGTAATCACAGAGTTTTCTACGATGTAAGCCATTTCAGTTGTACTGCTGACATCTTGTGAGGTATCAAAAGCTATATGACCATCACCACATGCATCCCACACCTTAAAGAGAAAAAACCGAAGGATGAATAAATAAATGAATGGGAGAACTGGATGGATGAGGTTGGGTATAATAGACAGATGAATAAATAAACAAACAAACAAATGAACGGATAAATGGACGGATGGATGGTCAGGTCAGGTTTTCAAACTTGCTACTGGTACCATGTAACCCAGTACTACCTGCCACATGGACGGGTCGGCGTCTAAACCGGCTCCCCCACTGGCTATTCAGTGAGGAGGGTGGCTTGACAACCAGCAGGATTAAAAATAAGACCTGTCAAAGGGTGAAGGAGCTCGTAGGAGCCAACAGCCATCAAGCAAGCGTCTTCTCGGATAATGACGTAAAACCGGAGGTCCCGTCTGCTTGCACTTGACCCCCAATAAAGTGGACGTAAAAGATCCTGTAGTATTTTTTGTAAGAGTAGTGGATTGTTACCCGACCGTTTTATTTTCGTATCATTTATTTATCTATTTATTATTTTATTTCCTGTGGTATGGGTTGTGTAGCGGCAGCCACAGGCGCCAAGCAAAGCTCACAGCCTACCACAGTTTGTGGTTTTTCTTTTTGTTTAAAGTGCCTAGAGCAGATTTGGATAGGCGCTATATATTAAATATTTATTATTATTATTATTATTATTATTATTATGAGTGGCTGGGGGAAAGATGAATTGGATGAATAGAAAAATAGGATAGATAAAATGAGATGGGATAAGACAAAATAAGAATTATGGTTAAAATGATAAATGAATGGACAAATGGGCAAATAGATGGATGAGTGGATAAATAGGTGGATGGATGGATGGATGGATGGATGGATGGATGGATGGATGGATGGATGGATGGATGGATGGTGGGTGGATGGATGGATGGATGGATGGATGGATGGATGGATGGATGGATGGATGGATGGATGAGTGGATAAATAGGTGGATGGATGGATGGATGGATGGATGGATGGATGGATGGATGGATGGATGGATGGATGGATGGATGGATGGATGGATGGATGGATGGATGGATGAGTGGATAAATGGATGGATGGATGGATGGATGGATGGATGGATGGATGGATGGATGGATGGATGGATGGATGGATGGATGGATGGATGGATGGATGGATGACATGGCATGAGACCAGCCTGATGGGGGAGGGGAGGGGATGCAAAATTGAACATCAATTTCTCCAAAGATACTTACATGCATCCTCTTATAAGGTTTCATTCTCATATTACAAATATGATCCCAAGCACCCAAGCCTATCAATGAAAATAGAATTAAAAAAAGATTCTCATAGCAAGTGTGACCATAGATGATTCCTATTCCCTATTATCCTAATTATTATTACAATAGGCCATTTATAGGATATAATCACATGACTGTATAATAAACTGGATGACCAAAAAATTCAGACTTCTTTTATTTAAAGGGGGAGTAGTATGTCATTTGATAGAAAAACTGAAAATGAATAACATTATTTCAAACAAATTCTGTCAGAAAATTTTTGCTTTAAATAAACTCTCCATAACTTTTGATACATGAAATCTCATAAGAAAATTCCCATGAGCACACCCAATATTTTTACCCCAAAGTCCCCCTCCCCTGGGTGGCTAACCACCCAATTCAACCCTTTGGGTGCACTGGGGGCATCTTCCTTATATTCTCCCCTATATTTGCTATATGTGCTGCCAAACAGGGTATGGTTTTCTGAGATTTTACTCTGGAAGAGGGTATATAAAATTGCGCTTGCTCTGGGACAGGGTATATGAAATCATGCTCTCTCCTCTCTGGAACAGGGTATCCATTTTTGCAATACCGGAACAGGGTATGATTTTCAGTGATCTTGCTCTGGAACAGTGTATGAATTTCAGCTATTTTACTCTGGAACTGGGTTCAGTGGGCTCAGCGGCACATCCCAACTGTAAATGGGCAAGAGTACCCTCCCTCCGGTTGGATGCGCCCTTGTTACTGTATCTTGTTCAGTTCTGTGTGTTCGACTTACTTTCTAACAGATTTTTCGAGCCTGGTGTGATGGAGCTCACTCTATTTTCATATTTTGATGGAAGAACATAATGTTTATCAGGACCAGCTTCTAGAACTAAAACCTTGAGCTCCGACAGGGAACTCTCCATTCCTAAACAAGAAAAATATCTTTATTTAAACGTGTAGTTATTCATTCATATCTCAAGTCATGGTTGCACCCCAAGAATAACGTTGTCTAGTTGTTAACGTTGTCTAACTCTTCTCATATACAAACAGGAATTCTTAAAAACCAAGCTTAATCTGTAGAAGATAACCTTGCACAAACTGCATCGTTCACAGTAATATGGTAATAACGGGTTATGAGGGGGTAGGTAGGGGTGTACTCTTACCAAGTGCACATGCCAGACTACTTCCTACCATTCCACCACCAATGATCGTTACGTCATAAAAATCATCCTTTCTTTTGCTTGCTGATGTACATATTCTACGAATGCTGCAGCTCTGGATGCCAAAATTCCGTGCAAAGCGTCGCAAAACTGCAAACATTTTGGATAAAAAATTAATAGGTTTTTTCTTCGTTGCTTTTTTGCTCTGGAAGTTTTTGTTATTGAGAAGCACTGCTGGGACTTAGTATTGCGGGCTCACGTATCACACCACAGGAACTCCAATTTTTACACTTTGAAAACCTAACATTATTTGTCTAAATTTGACTATGAGTCAGTTAAATTAGGTCCTAAATACAACCCAAATGGGAAAGAAGATCATATTTGTTTCCTAAGTTTAAGATGTTTGATGTTTTGATGCGGTAGAAAAAATTGCCAATGCGGGCCTCCTTTATATTGGTGACTTCCTTTCCAAGATGGCGGCCGCAGTGAGTGCAGATAAGAATGTTGTAGGCCTTCTTAACGGCCTCGCCAAGAGACAATTCTTCGGAGAATCCGAAATTACAGATAGTTTTCTTAAAGAAGAGCTCTTTCCCGACCTAACTGATGAAGACTTTGAAGCAATGCTAGGGAAATGTGAACTTCTTTTACGGAATATTGTTGCTTCTGACATGGACTTCAACCAACTTGAGGCGTTTCTCACCTCGCAGACGAAAAAACGCGAAGGCGCTCTAAAGTTAGAACAAGCTGCTGCTTTCATGAAATTTTGGAAGTCCCAGAAGACTAAAATTCACGATAGTTTGGTGCAGAAAGCGACTTGGAATAATAAATTGAAGGATGTTAGCTGGAGGATTGATTTGAAGACTCAGGCAAGACGTATTGAGCAGATCAACACTCCTGTTGCTATAGTGGAAATGCAGGTTGAGAATGCAGCAACTAGACATAACGGAAAGAACGGCAACAAGGTGAGAATGAAAAGGAGACAGTCTCATATTTTTTATCCAATTTTAGATCATGATTTCGTCGCATTTCAGATCACGATTTCGTCCCATTTCAGATCATGATTTTGTCCCATTTTCAGATCACATAATTTCGTCCCATTTCATATCATGATTTTGTCCCATTTTCAGATCTCCTGATTTCATTCCCATTTCAGATTGCATGATTTCGTCCCATTTGAGATCATAATTTTGTCCCGTTTTCAGATCACATAATTTCATCCCATTTTAGATCATGATTTTGTCCCATTTTCAGATTGCATGATTTTGTCCCATTTCAGATCACATGATTTCATCCCATTTCAGATCATAATTTTGTCCCATCCCATTTCGACCCTATGAAATTTGAAGGTCTTTAAAGACAACCATTCATCACAAAAGCTTGTAATGGATAGTAATGGATAACATTGTTTTACCAGCCTTCAACTAATGCATTTTCTATTTCTTAACAGGATGTGGACATATTCCAATTTGAAATGGATGAAAGCCAAATTAACAAGTTGGTTTCAAATATTGAAGACATTGAAAAGCAGCTTGCATCATATGCCCAGTCCTAAACACAACAGCTTATCTTACTAAAGATATTATGATTGGTGTCCATGAGGGCTTAAAATGCTTTACTTTGAGCCAGAATCAAGGCATAACCAAGCTTACTGTGGTTTTCAATATTCTGTGAACTTGGACTGCTTGTGGTGAATTGGTTTTTACTGCCACTAGTCAAGAATATAAAAGCTATGCCTTTAACTACAGCCAAAGCCAAATTTCAGTGTGCAGCTCACAACAACCAAGTTCACAGAACATCTAAAACCACAGTGAACGAATTTGGCCAGGGAACATGAGTAGCAACTGTTTGGCAAATATTTTAACCCCTCAGTCTTTACAGTTCATTTACTAGAAAACTTGTTGCACAAAATTCTAAGATTGAAAGTTGCCTCAGAGCTTTTCATGATTTTCTTTTTAAATTGAGAAACCTCCTAGATACCTGGAATTGTATTGGGTTAAGATACCTGGATCTGTATTGGGCTATATACTAGTGAAAAATTGTAGTGGGACAACATACAGTGTAAAATGTGTATAATAGTAACAAACTAATGAAATTGTGCATCAAAATTATCATTTTTGTAAACAAAAAGTTACTAAATTCTGAAAGATTAGATAGATTTTTAATAGTACAAATAAATAAGAGAAACAGTTTCTCAATAAAGTCCATAAAAAAACTAATGGTACAGAAGTGAGGTGCCATGACAACGACTCTTGGCTAAAAATAACGGCTGGTCAGTTATCAGTCGTGAATTTAAGCCAAAATAGCTTTGGATCGATCATACTATGTTTCTGGCCAGACATTATCTAATGACTAGCTGTTTTTTTTAGCCCTGAATATGGTCTCCTGTTCAAGCTTTTTCATTGGATGGGTAGCCATCTCACTCACCATGATTGGTTAATTTAAAGGATGTCATTGGTTCTGTACAGGAATCTTTTTCTAAATTTCGTCCAAGGGTTTCATAAAGTTTTGATATGATAGAAGAAGGTCATGAACTAGCCAAAGACTCTATAAAACGTTTTACAAATTACTAATCTACAAACCATAATTAAAACATTTTTTACTGCAGTATTCTCTGACCCTTTGGAGAAATCCCTGTTCACCTTTAAGGGCTTAGTAACACAATGTAAGAGTTTAAGTTCATTATAATTTACAAATTATTACTTTGATTTTGATTACTGTACCTAAATGTGACAATGTGGGAAAAGAAACACATTTTTTAAAATTTAAATACTTTATTAAAACAAAGACGTGTCACTTTACAATATACAGATATACATATAAAGCTATACATAACATTTTATGTCTCTTTTCCTTATATTTCTTATACACGTTGGTAATTTTTTTTCATTATTATTATTATTATTTTTATATGACATTTGAATGTTTTTAAAGAAGAAGAGAGAGAGAGAGAGAAAAAAAAGAAACACCTTATAATGCAATATAATTATTACTTCTTTTAGTATAATAATTTCATTCAGCTTGTAAAATATCTTAAAACCACAGAGTTTATTGATGAAATTCTATGACTGCATACGTCCCTGTAATCATCCAGTCTTTATCTACTGCTTCAACAGCCTTGTCCTTTCCTTCCTCTAAACCAACAACAACCTCAGCCTTGATTGTGCGCAAAGCACACAGCGGAGCTGGATAGAAGCCCCATAGTGCCTCGGCAAAGGGTGTTGTGTGTGGCCACTTACGATCACCTACTAATTTACGGTAGCTCAAGTCACCTTTAAACAGCAATAACTTTGATTTGGTTAACTCATCATATAATTCACTGGCTGTTGATTTCATTTGGCTAAAATCATGACATAATGTCCAATAAAAGTGTTTCTTTAAAACGAATGAGCCATTTTGGATGCGTTCTACCCATCTGTGCCCCAGCATTGAGAGAGATTCTACATTGGATTCTTTCAATTTCTTAAGTGTCCAGAAAAAATCCTCTTGGGTCGTGTCTGAGACAAACCAAGGAATATCTTTCAGATGAAGGTAGATCACTTGTGCCTTATTCAAATTTAACAAGGTTTCAGCTAGACAAAGGTCTGTGAAAAGTTCAAAGCCAGCATTATCTATGATGAAGTCAATCCTCTGGTTGCTTTGATCTTGAAGCGTTTGCCAGATTGTACTAGTGTTGTTGACAAGTATATGTTTTCTCAGATCTTCAAGCTTTAGTGACAGACCAGCGTTGTCAGCAACGACTTCTCCACCAGAGATTGAAAGATCACACTTGTTACCCCAAAGTGAAAACTAAAAACAAAACATTGGAATTGTTATTTTGTTTAAAGCTTGAAGGCTCTCCTTGTCTATCTACACAAAAGCACTTTAGTTACAGTTGAAATTAAAAAGATATTTCCCAATGGGATACACGGCACACACTTTCAATTACAGCACCCCTTCCTTTCGTCCTTTCCCTTTACACTACACCCACACTTCCTTTCCCTACATGTATTTGGTAATGCTTTGCTTTTTGGAAGCAACTCAAAAAAGAAATGAGCAATTCATGTTTCCCCTTCAGACAACAAAGAAACAATCAAATTTGCAGCAGTTTTCCCAGTGAAATTAAAATGTCCCACAAAGTAAGTATTATTATTTTGTTTTATATTAAAGTGCTACACAAGGATTATAAGGCAAGTTTCATTTATTTTCAAAGGACAGTAAACAATTGAGGAACACTGTAGAACCCCTAAGATTTCATGAAAATTCCATCATTAATCAGTGTTTTACTAGCTCTTCATAATCAACTATCTTCTATTTTAACAACAAAAGTTAATAGATTAAATAAATCTGCATTAATTTTATTTACTTACCTGCAGGAACGTTTCAAAGTGTAGTTCTAGTGTTTTAGAGTTATTAGATTCTGAGAAAGCATCAAGACTAGCTACAAGAATGTTGGCAAGGGAAGCCATGTTGTCCTGCTGCGACATGAAAGAAGCTTGTTTCTGTTCCCTGAATGGGTCAAAATCTTGATGAAGTTTACTGCAATTGGACAACGAATATAAACAGATGATAAATATACAAGCACAGAGAGTCTGTGTTTTCATGCTTTCCTGACAGTTATGTTGGCTGGAACCCCATTGTTCTTTTGTGTGTTTAGTCTTGCACTTCATGTGCTTCAGAATGATGGTTACGTGGGTTGGCTGTGTGATCATGCATGTTCATTTCCATGAGAATAAAAATCGTTGCTGGCTATGTAAACCCCTTCTGAAGCACACAAATACAAGTCTATGTGGGTCAATTATTTACCAAGGAATTTAAGAGTGGCAAGGAACAAGAAAGTTTGAGTTGTGGGCTTCCTGTGTCATTCCACAGGGAGTCTACCATGAGTAAAACCTTGAGAAAGTAAAGATCAAAGTGGAAATGAAATTAAAACAGAGTAAGCAATAGGAATGTATCCTTGCATGTATGGCAAAATTGAATCAATAATAAAGGTGAAATGTTCAATTTTGGGCTTCCTGTGTAAAACCACAGGGAGTCCACTATGAGTAAAACCTTAAGAGAGAAAAAGAACAAAGGAAAAAGAAAGGAAAATTCTATACCTCAGTGCTAATGCCTCATATATTTTACGATACATAAAACATTCACAAGTGAGCCAAGCTCCAGAAAACCAAGAAATCTTGCTTCCATCGACCAAGGACGTGGCATTTTTTAAGAACTCATTCCAGAGATGAGCATCATTTTTAGTATCTTCAACCATTAAAAGTTTCTTGTTAGTTTTCATTTCGTAATTCAGTTTTGAAAGCCGTCCTACAATATCTCTAGCATCTTGAGCATGTTCCTAAGGATAAGAAGTATTTTTGAAAGTATAAAGATCAAAAGACCATAAAACAATAAGAATAATAATAATGGACTAACAGTGGATTCCACAGAGTGGCTCTTCTTCCACTGGATTCCAATTGGGATTTAGAAGTTGATTTTTGTGGAGGGAGGAAAACCAGAAAACCCTCTAAGCACAGAATAGAACCGACAAGCAACTCTACTAACCCATGACACCCAGCAAGGCAGGACCCGAGCCTGGGTCTCATTGGACTCATAGCTATGCCACCCATTTTTTCAATAAAAGAATTTACTTAACAATTTCCAACCAGGGCTGGTGGGGGAGTGGGGAGTCAAGGGGAGGATTCGCTGCCTAGGAATATCTGCAATCACCATCATGGCCTGAATGACTATGAGCTATAGAAAATATTATTCAATATTCTAGGACAGCAAGGATTATTCGTTATGGCAAAATAAGAGTTAAGGGACATGGCGGCCATGTCGGTGCTGTTGACAATAAAAGTTTGATGAAATATCTTTTTGTCAAATACACCACCAACATGGTTGGCGATGAGCAAACGTAACTTGGAGTCCACCCTGTTTGACAGATTACCTGTTTGTCTTCTCTGGTATACTCTGTTGCCTTGCGGTGAATGCAATCTATCACCTTGGTAAGGATGGTTGGCATTCTGTCTCGAATCGTGAGGTAAGCATAGGACCTATACGACAATCATATCCTGATTCAGTAATAAAGTCATGCCTCTTTAAAAACCAGTCTTAGATGTAATACTGATCAATTTATTGGAAAACACCACGCATGTAAGGTCGAAGGAGAGGAAGAAGGACTGTGGGGACTCTGGCTTTCCAATTTTTCGCTGATATTAATTAAATTTTTGGCCCAATCAACTATAATGATTCTCGAGTTTTTTGTGTGTAAATCTTTAGCTACAGTGCCTGGACCACGTTCAATTATGGCCGTCCACTGCTCACGAATGTTGATAAAAATGGTAATTTGTTTATGTCTTAAAAATATCGAAATATAAAAGTATCGATTCTTACCCTTCGTCTTTTCCTGAGAGCGGTTCTGGTCTTTCAGACGACATCTTTTACACAAAAGAACAAGCTTAGGTTCAAATGTACTAGTAGTAAGCTATGAGACGATATACGAGACATTAACCCCGAGGCATTCAGAGATCATGGGAAAACACAGGGAGCCCAAAACCAGACTTTCAAGAAGCTACGTCCAAATTCGAAAAAGAAAAATACGCAAAAAAATAAAATAAAATAAAATAAAAAAGAAATAGAAATAATGTTCTCGTTTATGATAATATCTTATTTGGACATTCAATATTATTTCATTACCACCACCTCTTGTGAAACTACATTAGTTTAATAATTAGTCTAATAATCTAAGATGCCTGTTGCTACCTTGGGAAATAGGACTATATACAACTCCCATTCTGATTGGCTAATTGCCTGTGCTCGATACCGCGGTTACCACTTGTGCCACGGTATGACTTGACGCTCACATCCGTCACGCGCTCGGAACTTTTTTTTTCTTCTGTAAGGCATTCCAAAACTTAGTTTGAGCTATTATTAGTTACATATGGTATTTAGTTTGCTTTTATTTCACGGTTTAATTGCATCCGCTATACTATCCTTTATACTAATAGATTGCTCCGGCAGTAATGCTTTGAGAGTCGACTAACTATTGAAAGATAAATAGCCTCGTATCTTACTCACTTGGATAGATTGATTCGTATCTTATAATTGTATCTATGTGAAGATTCTTTTAGTTAAAATATTTGTTTTATATCGGGGTTAGTAAGCATGGAATGGTTGATTTAACTCTTCCTTCCTTCCTTCCTTCCTTCCTTCCTTCCTTCCTTCCTTCCTTCCTTCCTTCCTTCCTTCCTTCCTTCCTTCCTTCCTTCCTTCCTTCCTTCCTTCCTTCCCATATCTACCAAGCCGGATACATATATTTTATTATTACAAGATTTGTTTCATATCGGGGTTCATAGGCATGGAGTGGTTGATTTCACCTAATTCTTCTTCCTTGGGTGGGACTTTCTTTCTGCGCAGCGCTCTTATCAAGCAACTTGCAAGGAAGTCCAAGAACTCGAGTCCCGTGAGGATACTGGTGCCGAGAAATAGACCAAGGATTCCACCAACTGCACCTATGAAAGGAAACCATAGCAAAACAAACAGGCTATACTCTAACTCTCCCGCCCTCCCCTGGCTATTTGGTATGTCTATAGTGCTAGGGGAGGGGTGGGTTGGAGAGACAAAAGGGTAGTAAGATAATCGTTGATTACTTTTGTCGCAATCAAATCAAACTGACAGGAATAATCTTCTTTCTTTCTTTTTTAATTGATAATAGTACTGATGAAAGTGATGATGATGATGAAAATGGTGATGATGATGATGAAAGATAAAGTGAAGAATGATGAATTATGATGATTTTGATGATGATGGATGATAATTATTTTGTGATGGTGATGATAATGATTAATGATGACAAAAGATGATGATGGTGATGATAATGATGATGACGATGATGAAGGATCAGATAATAACGACTACGATAACTTTAATCAAAATAAAATAAATATAACACCAACCAAGATCATCACCAATAAACAGTCATCGAATTCAAGCCGATATTTTCCATGACCAATGGATGATGAGGGCAAAACAATTGTCATCCCACGGTACCCGATTTAGGGGGGAGGGGTGGTGTTACGCGGTACCCACCACCTCTGGAAGTGAAATCTTAGATTTTGTGTCCAAATATCTCCAAAACTAAAAGCCAAATCACAGAAATGAATGGACTGTCTGTCTCCATGTATGCTAAAAAACATATGTGTGTATAGAAATGACCACTACAGACTCCCAGTATCGAGCATTTGTCTCTGAGGCGGGAAGGGGGTATGTACTGGTACCCACTAACTTAATACATAAAATCGGGTACCTATTTTAGACCACTGCTCTGACCTCCTCCCCAAATTATTAATGATAAGAGAGTACTGCGTTACCTATCAACGCCCAGTCGTCAAACACAGGTTTCTGTTCAATGACGTCATAACCAAGCGACTCAAAGAAAACGTCCAATGACACAACGTTGTTCCTGAATTAAAAATGCTTATTATTTTCTAGCTCAACCATTGGGTAGCTAAGAGTTTTAAAAACAAGGGACCAAGAGTTATGTAAGATCTGAAAACGAGCTATATACTGGCGGGCTTTCTAGGTAACATTGAGCCGCTCCCCTTCCTCCTCAAATCATACTGGATCACTTTGAGTTTGCCTTTGAGTAGCGTAGCGAGAGCACAAGAGTTGGAGGGACGAGCACAAACGTTTTGGTGCGAAAATTCCGGCCAAATCCACAAGTAGCCCAACAAAATAGGGAAATTTTATGACCGTGGATCCATGCAGCAGGAGGAGGACCTCACGACCACAGAAGTAAGAGACAGCACAATAGCCGTTCACAAAACGTATTGTTCTCTCTTTAGCTAGAGCATTTTCACCTTTACCTTATTACCTTATAAATTCTTGTCTGTCCTTTTCAGTCCTGTTCAGAAATTTTTTAAAAGACTCAGACGTTAGGTTGGTAATCAGCCGTGATGAAGAGAAGGCGCGAGAGAATGCGTTGTCTACAGGAGCAGCGTAGGATAGCTTGGCCTCGTACTTCTTGTATTCACATGGTTCTGGGCAGGTATTGGAACACTTCACCACGTTGTCTGGAAAATCGTCTAAAAAGAAATATTCATACATGTGAATGACAACTCACTTTAACATCGTGCGTCGTTTCTCTTGACACCTAAATGGGTTTCTGATAGTAGCCAATTAAAACAGAGAAATAGCACGATCGAGCCAATCACGTCACGTCATAAAGGGTTGTGAAGTAAAGGAATAGTCCATGCTTAACGTGCGTATATCCATTCTCGTTCATAGAGCCTGCGCTATTGCCAGCCAGCGGAAGGCAACGAGCTGGGAATGAGAATGGCGCATATCCAGCTCTGGATGCACGTGGAAGGTGCTAAGTTGGTCGATGCTTTGGGAGACTCATATTTTACTTATAATTGACAACCATCACTCCCCGTACGGAGCTCTTTCGTGAGGTTCCCCCCACACATGAACATTTCCACTACATTCGATATTTACTATAATAATGCTGAACCTTTTAATAGTCAACACAGATTCGGGTGTTATAACGCTCCCTCTTACCAAATATTATAGGATATAGGCAATTAAATGCTTCTGCCACTGAACAAATCTCGACTCCATCTGGAAGTAGAAAGATAAAGATTTTAAACAACGGCCAAAGTTAATATTGGACCACTCACTTAACACTAAGAAAGTCAAAAAAAGCTCTGCAAATTTTGCTGAGTTCATAACCCCAGCACATAAGTGGAGTTCGTGCTAGCTGTGAATGAACTAGTGCGTCCGCGACAAGCACATAAGTGGAGTTCGGGCTAGCTGTGAATGAACTAGTGCGTCCGCGACAAGCACATAAGTGGAGTTCGGGCTAGCTGTGAATGAGCTAGTGCGTCCGCGACAAGCACATAAGTGGAGTTCGGGCTAACTGTGAATGAACTAGTGCGTCCGCGACAAGCACATAAGTGGAGTTCGGGCTAGCTGTGAATGAACTAGTGCGTCCGCGAAAAGCACATAAGTGGAGTTCGGGCTAGCTGTGAATGAGCTAGTGCGTCCGCGACAAAAAAGCTTTCCTAATAAGCTTCTCTCGTTAGATCAACCAAGATGGCGGCTGTTTCATTGTTATTTATATCTCAAGGGATTTTGAGTCACATGGTAGCATACCCTCTAAAGAGGCTTTGCACCATTACGTAATGGCAGCCATGACAGGAGGCAGGAAAAATTGAATCTGGTCTACTTGATTTATGTTATGAAAGAGAAAATTAATGTTTTTACAGACTAAGCTAGACATCAGTTTTCTAATGACTATTTCTTATCGTATAAAAACAAGATCAAGAACGATCAATTGTATACAAGACAATGGTATACTCTGAATTTACAAGTAAACTTCTTAGCTCCTCCCATTAGCATGTACCCCTTTGGTTACGCCCTAAACATTTTTTACCTTTTGCTTAGTTTTAGCTCCATTCTTTTAAATCTTATTATAGAAGTGTTCCTCGTAGACCTTCCTATACATTTACCATATATAACTTTAGTTTAAGCTATGTTTAATTCTAAGATATTCACTCGTATTACTCTTTAATAAGATATCACACTTAGGAATTTACTATTTCCTTTAGCCAATCAAGAATCTTCGATAATATAACATTGATCGTAGACTGACACATGCCACGAAATTATTATAAATAGAGCTCATGTAATTAGTTTAAGTCAGAAGAAGAAGAGAATAGAGAGAAGACAGAAGAAGAGAGTCAGAGAAATTAAAATAAAGATCCCGTAGCTCGTACCGAGAGCGGCCGCCCCAAAACATTTACATGAGACTCTATTATGTGCCGCCTCCTGTTATGGCTGGCACCACGTGATGGTTCAAAGCCTCTAAAGACCTGTTTCGAGAGTTCCAAATAACCGCTGTGTCCCTTGATTGCAGACTCATTTACTCAGGCTTAGCCTCGTATCAGTGCCTATATTCACAAATACCAGCCGTAAGAGTAAGAATGCATAACTTCAACAATACAAACATTTTGAAATTTTACGGACCTTGACTGGAACACGTGAATATTCTACACAAAGTCGAGGCTAACCCTGAACAGAGACCTCAATACTAAAGTATTCTTGGGGTGTATCCGACACATGACTCAAAATCCCTTGAGATACGAAGCAAGGTTCACACTATCGTCGTGAGCGTCGGAGTCGGAATCGAAAGCGAAATCGGAAGCGCAAGAAACTTACTACTTAGTTTGAATCAAAACAACGCAAGCGGAATTGTAAGCCTCGCTTCTTTGTCGCTCCCATAGTTATCAGGTTTGCCGCTAGTTTTATAATGGCGGGTGATACAAACAACGAAGATTATGTTTCTTTTGCTCGTTTTGCTCGTTGTTTTCAGACGGCGACTAGGAAGAAGATTACAGCCAAGACCAAGAAGCTGCTGGGTGAAAAATATACACTTGAAACGAAAAAATGTACGGTGAATATAGAATTGGAGTCTTGTGAAAGAATTGCGAATTCACGATAGAAAAATGCTTTCTGCTCGGAATGGCCTGGGTATGAACTCTGTCATTGGTCAAAGCTTCCGATTCCGATTCTTTGGTTCACACTAATGATCATAATCGTCATAATCGGAATTGGAGTCGGAAGAAAAAGAAAACCATATGATCCTTCCGATTCCTCTTCCGTCGCCCTTCTGCTTCGATACCGACTCCGTCGCTAGTGTGAAAGAGCCTTAAATAACGATGAAACAGCCGTTATATTGGTCGATCTAACAAGAAAAGCTAATGAAGAACGTTTTATATTCTGTGGTGCCTCTGACGCCACATAGACGTCTTTACCTTGGGCGTAATGTTTTCCCATTTCAGAAAACGTGTCGTTCTCTTTGAGAATTTTGCTTAGTTGTATTTATAATCATGTGTCTTTTAATGTAAGAATCTTATTCTCAGCGATAATGACAATTAGGCTGAATGGGGAATATTACGTCCAAGGTAAAGAGGTCTATTCCGATAAACTTACGAGTGATGTTGTCTAACTCCTGGCAGCCACATTTCCCGATAATATATTCGTGCATACACTGTTTGAAGCAGGAGTTGATCGAGTACGAGAAGTTAAAATACTTGTTGAACGGTTGATCGGGTGAGGCGCAATTGGTCTTGTATGGCTTTGGAAGATTCTTGAACTGAAAAACCGAAGTACTTGTAAGGGATAAATCAGAAGGTTTTTGATAAAAACGATTGGTAATGATGATGATGATGGTCACGATGACAGTGGTGATGATGGTCAAGATGATATTAATGATGATAAGGATGATGTAGATGATGGTAGAGGTGGTGCTGATAGTGTTGGTGATAATGAAGATGATGATAATGATGATGTTATTGATGATGATGATGGTGCAGGGGTGATGAAATTAATGATAACAATAATAATGTTGATGATAATGACGATTGTGATGATGAGTTACATTAAATCAAATAATCCAACATGGCGTCTATCAGTGTCAAACATGCAGGTATACAGAAAGTAAACATCTCCCTGACCTTGATGTGACACCTGGTGCAGACCAGGCGTTCTTGTGGAGGGTTTGAGATAGAATCTGGGTTTTGGGGTTGCTGTTTCAACTACATGTAAACTGATAGCCGATGCAATAACCGCTGTTGTTTTGTTTTTTTATGGGTTGCCTGTGGTGTGTAACGCACTTTCTAGTAAACACTAGAGAGTGCGTTACCAACGGTTATTTACTTGAATTTTTAAAATTAATATGCAATATGCCAATATGAGAGACACTCTCCTTCTGATCATGTCTGTAACTATGTAGCTTGTCTTATTTAACCTTTTTAGTCTCTAGGATCGTGTTAGTTCAGCTGATGATTTTTTCATGTAGTTTGTCATTTTAGCTAAAAGGAGGATTTGATTTATTATTTAAATAATAATCGTATAGATTAAGGATTAATTTAAGTCGTTTAGTTGACTTTAAGGATCAAATAGAAAAATAAATTGAAAGGTCTTACTCTGTATAGACCATTTGTCCCTCTTTCCCGGCTTTTGTTACAAGGATCGATTTAGTTTAGCTTTAAGCTCTAAGGACCGATTTAAGTCAGTTTAGTTTAAATCATTTATTCATGCCGTTCAGTTGATTGGATCTATTGTATTGGAAGAACCTGTAGTAGATTCCTAGCCTCTCTTATTATTCAGCGATACATTTTGTAGTCTCATTTCTTTAACCCACTAGCTATTGATAACCTAAGAGTTGGCTATAAGTATAATAATATATATATATATAAAGAACTCTCAAAACGTTGACATTTTAAAGTCAAAGTTGTAGACACATCTTTTTAATATTTAATTAGTTCATTCAGTATAGAATTTATAGTATTTTTTATAATTTTCTTAGACTTTTTTGTGGTTTTCTTACCTAGTTTAATTTTCCTTATGTTGACTGATATTTAATGTTATATTGTATATCTCTTATATATATATACATTTATTATTATTATTATTAATATTATTATTTTCTTTTTTATTATGATAAAGCTTTTTGTAAAAAGCATTAAGTTTTTGAAATGCGTTTTTAAGAAATAAAGTATTATTAATATTATTATTATTATATATATAGCCGATTGTTCTGTGTGACGGCTTAGCATTACCCTACTCACACAAAAATTAAAACCCTGCATAACTTGGTCAACCTTTACTAACGGTGCAGAACTGTTTTTAAAGTTTCAATCAACCGCATCGAACGTGCAAATAGATCGTTTGATTGGTTTTCAAAAGTCTTCCTTAGCAATGACAGACTCTAGTTTTTCTTTTGTAAACTGTGGATAATCAATGCTTTTATAAGCAGTAAGGGTGGTAAAGTGTTGAGGTTTTGAATGATTTGCGTTGTTTTTAGTGTTTTATGTAAAAAAGCGCACGCAAGAACGCGAACGTCACAGCTCAAACCTGTCATATTTTACCGCTTTTTATTTCAAACAAATTTACATTGCAAGACCGTGGAATAATAATAATTGTTTTTTTTGTGTGTGTGTGTAGTTTTAAAAGATGTGTAATAAGTTTGGAAAAAATCGAACCAATTTTAAATGCATTCTCGATTGATTTATTTATACGATACAGTAAGTGAAATTTTCAAACGCTTTTACTTTTGTAAAATAAAAGTAAAAAATTTAAAGACTTACTCTCTTTTCCCGAAGGGCAGCAAATGTGTGTGTCCCAGGTTGAAGAGCAAATCCTTCAGCCCCTTCAATCATTGGGTATTCATTCTGATCGTGAACGAGCACTTGAAACCCTGACTCCAGCGCGTAATCATTGCTAACATGGTCCTCCTCTTCCAAGTTGAGTTTCAGTCGAAGTCCATTCGCAGGCCCAGAAACAACACTTTTTAACTTCGGCTGTCCCTTTTTACCAGAATTAAACGTATAACACTGTCCCATTTTTAAGTTCACGAAAGATGTAAAGCTCAAAGGACTACAAGTCTTTCTTTGCCAGGTACAAGGGCTCAGCCAGTCTAGGGAAAGGATCCCTTCGATACCGTGAGAAAGTCCTTTCAAAAATTCCTTAAAAATCGGCCCTCGCTCTTCGAAAAGAGGGTTCGATAAAACTTTTGTTCGAAGCTTTTGCAAATATTCTGCTTTGAATTCTCTGTAAGAAAATAAAGATAATATCGCTTGGATTTCTTCTCGGAGCTGTTCGTTAGTTTGGTTTTGTGATCCAGGAAAATTCCACTTCTTTGCTGCCGTAGCATACTGCTTTTTACTTATCATATTCATGTTACATAACGTAACAGCAGGAAAATCCATCACCGAAACTCTTTGTCTTGTAAGTGTTGTAGAAAATGGTCGTCCATAAAAAGCATGTAGTGTTTCATAAACCTGCTTGCCACACACGCCAATAGCTGCTCCTAAAGCCAAGAACCAAAAACACTTTCTAAAAACACTTTTCTCGTTGAAATATCTCACTCCGTGAAGACTTGTGTTACCAAAGAACTCGCGGACTTGGGAAACTTCTTCGGGGTTCTCTTGTTTACTAATTGGATTTACTTTATTGCCCATTTTTACGATAAATCTAGACTGAAATGTTGTGTTGTTCACAGTCACTTAAACTCACTGACTCATACAATCGACTTTAAAGGCTATATAGTGAAGCGGAACTCACATAGCGTGAACAAGTTTAGAGATAACTGACCGCTGTTCTTGGCCGAACTTTGATGGCAGTTATGAACAAATTAATCTGACGAGTGGTGGATAAACTACTTTTATTTCATTAAATGTGTTTTTGATAACCCAACTGAGTCAGATTTTTTAATCTGCTTATACACTCGATGTAGCATACACTTAACATATACTTTAATTTCATTTGCTTAGGACAGGGTATATATTTACTAGGAAATTACTAATAAATACCTTGCAATATGTAAAAGTAATAATAATTCATTTTCGTAAATATAATTAATTGTAATAATTGAGCAAAAATGAAATTGAATTCAATTTTAGAGCTTGCGTAATCATATCATTTGGGGGGTGGGGGGAACACAGAAAAAATCAAGCAGCTCATAGCAGAAAGTCGTAAGGTTTTAGCATCTTCATTTTCAGCCAAGAATCACTTTCCTTCAGTCTATTTTAATTTTGATATTCTCCGCAATCAATCCATTGATAATTTATTTAAACGCGTATCGTCCAAGAGCTTATAAAGCTCGTTCAAAATACGAACGTGTACAAAAGGTTATATATAAGTTAAAAACTATATTACACTATACATTAAGTTTATTAATTAAGGAACTAAATAAGGATTCTATACTATTGAAATATAATTGTTTTATATATATATATATATACACTCGATTGTAGAAACGTTGTAGTATACATTTATACAAATATCTAATTTATTCAGTATATCAGTATAAATGAGATGCATAATATAAAATAACCATTTTCATCGCTTAAAACCAACTGATGGATGGACAGGAAAAAAAATATTTTGACAGTCAATGAATAAAACAAACAATAAATTTATTTTTTATTTATATTCAATATTTGAACAGGAACATCTTGTTTAGCTAGGCTAGTTTAAATAGAGTCCTGTATAAAATAAATATAATTACAAGAATATTATAGAGAAAAAAGAAAAGAAGAAAAATAATAATGCGCGAAAGGATCATGATTAGTTAGCGCTTAAAATGGCGTTTTGCCTTGGTTTAAAAAATAAACAAAGCGATTTTTCTGTTTTGCATATCATTAAATATACGGAATAAATTAGATATTTGTATAAATGTAAACTATAATGTTTCTGCAATCGAGTATATATACATTTATATATAATATTTATTTATTTTTATATATATATATATACACCAAATCGCTAAAACTTTGACAATTTAACGATATATATACACGTATCCCCTTTTTCCTATTGTCTTTCCTTGAAAATCCAGGTAATACAATAGAAAAAGGGGGATACACCTATATATGTATATATATCGTTAAAGTGTCAAAGTTTTAGGGATTTGGAATATATATATATATATATATATGTTTTTATTTAAAAAATATAGATATATCCGTCAACAAAAAGTAATTAAAGAAGAGAAAAGGACCCCCCTCCTACGGACCTTGCGCGAGCACCATGAGTACGGAAGCCTAAAGAAATGAAAGAAAGGAAAGAGACTCGCAACGAAAAGTGGATTCAGTGTTTTGTAAATTTTAATTCCAGTCATAAATTAACATAAACGATCTCCAGAGGACACTGGTGCGCGCTCGGAAAGTGGCGTACGTAACTAAGGGCACCTCATATTTTTGATGCCAGTGTTTTCATTGTTTTACAAAATCACAAAACTTAAGAAAAATACTGAAAACTTAAGGTTTTCCTTTTCGCAATAGCAAGATAATTTCGATTGTGATACACAGCTGATTTATACAAAAAAACTTTTGTTTATACAAAAGCAAAAATTATCTTTGGAAATGTCGCCACTAGCGGCCCGACGTCGACATCCAGCATGGCTAATTTGCAGATAATCACATGGTTGGATTCTATGTAAAGAAATCTAAAAATATCTGTAAAATTCCAAAACGAATATTTAAGAAATAGCCTTGTCGGTTAAAATAAGGCATACCTTTAGATGTGATAAATTGCTATTGTTCGCCATTTTGCTTTTCCCCCCAACGCATGCGCAGTGCGTTTTTCACCAGTGTCTCTCCAGAGTGGAAACTTTCGAATACGCTCCGCCTCCGAATACGAATACGTGTAAACGGTCGTATCCGCAAATTTTCGAATACGCTGACGTAAACACGTTTTTGCGCATGCTCAATAAGAAAAAAAACTATCTGTGAAAGGGAACTAGCCTCTAGCTTGCATCAGGGCGGATAAAGGGATTTCCGGATACGTGTGGACAGTGAAAACGATTCGAAAACGCTTCGAATACCATGTGTGTGGACGCAAACATTTTCGTATTCGCCAAAAAGAAATTAATACTAATAAAAAATTCGCGGATACAGAATTTTCCGGATACGTGTGGACGGGGCCTAAGTGATTAACTGAATTAGCGAGCTGGCTGTGTAAATTGTCATGGTTCATTCGCCTTGCTTTTCCAATCATAACTATAAACCATCTTTTGGTACTTGCCATCGAGATATACTTGTCTATAGTACATCCTTTCGTTGCGCCTCCTAATCGTACCGCCAAGATAATAGCCGTTGTCACCTGGATTGCTGGAAGTCTTGTTGTACTTATGACAAGCGCAACTTTTACCTTGAACCCCAAACCACTGGACCTCGCAGCTCCCTGATGTGCCTCATGGACAACACGGTCTTCCTTTAAAACTATTTGTTCTTCTTGTTATTGTAATTAATATAACATTGCCAGCCCTCGTTTTGATTTTTTCATCGTATCGCATTATCACATTTTTAAGAAGAAGAAACTCTGCCGAAAAAAATCCCCTCTCACGGAGGAAAGTGCTGGCATCTAACAGTGCGAGAGGGATTGTAACTGTACTCATAATCTTTTTCTGGCCCTTCGGTCTTTTTTCGGTTGCATCGATCCATGAATGCATGAATGCATGACTTGCATGAATCCTTATTTTTACGCTTTAAAATACAACTTCCAGCGTGTGTTTTTGATATATTGAACAACCCCAAGGTTTAATTACAGCTCATTTCGTTCGGGTTTAGATGACGCTTACCCACCATAATAATTTAAGTTATTTTAAAGCGTAAAAATAAGGATTCAAAACTACCCATATGATACCCATAGAATCTTTGTCTGTCTGTCTGTCTCTCGATCGATTCAGTTATTCAACACTAATGGTAAGCCTGGGCTACCTGTGATTAAAGCAGCCCAATATGCATGTTTTATTTGGAGAACCTCCATAGCACTCAGTTGATGTAATGTATTCAGAAAATCTATTGTATTTAGGGTCTCCCATGTTTTATTTTGGTCTACAAGCTGCAAACTTATTAATAATTTACTTGTCAAAACCAACCAAGAATAATATTCTCACAGAAGCTACAAAAAGACGAGGAAATACTTAGAAATTTTGGTTAAGAAGTCTCAAGAGGAAAAGAAAACCCAATATGGCAAGTTCTGAACTTACAGATCAAGAAAAAACACAGAGAAACGAAGCGTATGATAATAAAGAGCCGAATGAAGGTGCAGAGAACATTATAAACCTTGTACCTGCAAGAAAACTATGTGACTTGAAGCCTAAATTCGTGTACAATTGTCTGTTGGTTGGAGTTTTAATTTCGTACGGGCTTGCTGGTGGATTCGTTTTCAAGACTTTTGAAGCAGCTCCGATTGATTTTGAAGAGAAAACTGAAGCTATAAAAGCTACTCCAAGTGCTGAAGACTTACTAAACGAATTGCTGAAGACCCAAAACAAAAACACGGAACCGTTTGACGAGGAATGGCGACGCTTCGCCATAGCAAAGATTGACGAGTTTGTCGACGTGAAAACAAAAGCTGGACAGGTTGAACTGAATCCAGTGGAATGGAGTTTTGCAGATTCATGGCTTTTTGCCTGTACCATTTTCACGACAATTGGTAAGAAAATCTTAAATTACAAATATTATCTTCTTTAAATTGAAAAACTATTCTTTATTCACATATATGATACATAATTTGAGAAATCGAATTTATTTTTGATAAAAAAATCCCTAACTATCACTATTTAGTGCTAAAAATTAGTATTTGTTTCACGGATTTGGTGTGAGCACTCTATTGAGGTTTACGCGCTTAAATTATATTCGAAAGAGGTTTTCATGGGAGAGGGGAGGGTGTCAAAACATTTGGACTCAAATTTTAAAAAAATTGAGGGGAAAGAAAAATCGTATAAGGCATTCATTTTGTTATTTTATGCAAACATAAGAGATGTGTACTGACCTTTTTTGTTCTTGTAGGATATGGCAACATCGCCCCGTTGTCCATAAAAGGAAGGTTCTTTTGTATGCTGTTTGCAACAATTGGGATCCCTTTGTTTTCGGTGGTCGCGGGTAGTCTGGCTTCATTTATCATGGAGTAAGTTCAGACCTATCAAATTTAAAAACAATTTCTCTTAAAGAATTTTTTAAGTAGGAGGAAAATGACTGACCATAAAATCAAAACTCGCAATTAAGTATTTTTGCAGCTCCCTCTATTAAAGTAACAGGACCGGAGCCAAATATGAATCCAAAATCACATACGATTTATAAATTTCAGCCAAAACCATTTACCAGGGGGAAGCACAGGGTGCATGTGCACCCCCCATAAAAGCTTAAGGTCCGCTTATCCATCTCCTTTATATATATATTTGGTTCTGCTGTGTTTTGGCTAAAATTTTTTTGTTCTGGTTTTCTTTGGTTACCGTTTTTTTGGCTCTGCAAATCATTGCCTGTGCACCTCCCCGCAAGATCCCTAGTTATGCCACTGAGTTGGTAATAAAAAAAACGATCAATGGTCCGATTTTATTCGATGTGCACCCTCCCTGTAAAAGTTCTGGTTTACAGCCCTGAATTTCTTGAATGTCATATTTTGCAGTTTATCACGCACACTTCACGCGGAATACCACAGACGAAAAAGGCGCGCACAATCTGCGCAACAGAAGAAAGACGACACCTCGTCACCTGACGTTGAAGGCGAGGTTCCTGAGCTAGAGATAACTCTGAAACATGTTGCCATGGTTTGTTTTGGGTACCTGTGTCTTGGCTCCATGTTTTTCTCGGTGGGAGAAGGTTGGAGTTTGTTCGAGTCATTTTACTACTGCTTCATTACCCTGAGCACTGTTGGTAAGCTGATAACTTTGACTGGTTATTCACCAGGTGTCGTAATTTGTTGTATGACTAGCAAATATTATTTCTATTTCACCCACAGGGCTTGGAGACTACGTACCAGGTCATGTCCACCACACTTCCTTATTTGGCGTGTACATTTTGGTTGGCCTTGTCCTTCTCATCATGCTATTTGGTGTACTTGAAGAAGTTATCACCAAGCACTGCCAGAAAATCAAAGACAAGTTGAAAGTTGTTGACTGATATGGTGTGCCTCTAGCTAAACATTTGGTCCCTTTTGTTCTTACCTTGCATGCATGCATGCAACAGTACCTAAAGTACAAGGATCAATGGAATTCAAAAACGGATATGGGTTGCCTCAAGGATCACCCTTAGGTCCCAAAACAGTCTTTTTGAAATTAAATATTTTATGACTTACAAGTTTAAAATGTTTTCAATATTATCAAAATAATAGGTAAGGTGGATATACAAATTTATTTATTTACATTCATATATTAACAGGAAGTTTCTTCACTTATAAATGTGAGTGCTGTAAATAATGTAATACAAAAACAAATTTCAAAGATCACTTAATGATTTGTCTTCCTTTCCCTGCTTACCTGATTTATTTCATCACCAAAGATGAATGTATCAACACTTAACTTATATTCTAATAGTGAAGCCTAGGAAGAAAAAAGATACTTATTACGTTCCAAGTATTTTATTTAAAATTGTTCATTCATCTTTTACCTGTGATGTAATGTAACTTTAATAAACTTTATCTTAGAGTGCAAACAATTAATCTGTGAGACAATAATTACTAAATATTAGAAAATAGTTCAACAATAGAAAACAATTGAATATGCATGAAATTGTGCTATTAGTGTTACTAAAGTTTCAAGGATTAATTAATTACAAAACAATGAAAGATAAACTCATACCTGTCAAAAGCTGAAGTGGAATCATAGCAAAAGTTGACATCTCGATTTAGGAACATTATTTATAAAACAGTAAGACTTCTCGATTTTTCAATTTATCTTTTTCCTTTAGTTTTCTTTTTTTTGCTCAGCAAAGGTCATAATTTTTTATTTAAATTTTTATTTGTTCTTTATCTTTTTTTTACACAGTGAAATGTCATGATTTTTCAAAAAAGAGAATTTTTATTTATTTTTAAATCTCATTTGTACAACATTATATTATTTTTTATCTCATTTCCTTTTAAACTTTGCTTTGCCCTTTGACCCAGAGTCCTGGCCAAGTCCTGCAAGCGCACGGGGGTCTTTTGGGTGTATTCCAAGCCTCTTGGCTTCTAGTGACTTCAATGAAGATACTTTTCGTTCTTCTTTTCTCTTGGCTCTTAGTTCTCTCATTCTCTTTCTATATTCTTCTATTATTTTTGGCATGTTTTTCATATTCTCTTCAATTTTTGCCAACCTACAGATTATTATACAAAAAAGGAGTCAGTCAGAATATTTAAATAAGGCAATATGGATAAGTTTGTGCAAACTGTATTAAAAATAGCTTAAAAAAAACAATGTCACTTTCGAGATATGCTCTGCATGTCACACTCGAAAGTTTCAGTATGAGGCTATGTGCTAAATTATTATTTTCTCCTGTTACTAATAGACCAGTTTTAAATTCCAAATTACTGCTTTGTTCCTTGATTACAGACTCATTTGCACAGGGTTAGCCTCGAATCAGTGTTTAAATATTCAAAAAATACCATCGGTAAATTAAAGATGCACAACTTCAACAATATGAACTCTTTGAAACTTGACAGACGTTGACTGGAACACGTGAATATTCTGCACAAACTCGAGGCTAACCCTGTGTAAATGAGTCTGTAATCAAGAAACACAGCGGTAATTTAGAATTTGAAACAGGTCTATTACTGAGCATCGAAAGCTTTGTGCATGACAAGTGAAGCCTTAACTTGGAAGTGGGCTATAGGTATGTCCTGATAAGGACAAAAGCTGAAACAGGTTAATCATATGAATGCACAATCCCACAGTTTCTAATTTGTACTTTAACGTACTGAAATGATATGTTTGATTGATGGTAGACTTTTATTGATTGAGCTGTCACAATGCTTTTCTTGATCAGCACGTAATAATGGAAACAGCTTTAATAAAGAGTACGCATGTCTAGGTGAGCTTTAAGGATGAACCACACCCACTTACTTCTCCTCTTTTTCCCTTTCATATTTGTGTCCCTTCGGAGTCTTGTCCAGTTCTCTGTCCACTAGTGGTCTTTCTGGCCAAAAATATCCCTGAGCTACATACATTTTTCTAAGTTCAGCAACTCGTCTTGCACTGAGTTTGGGCTTATGCCAGTTATTGCCTACTAATTTTGGTCTTGATTTTTCAAGAATTTCGACAATTTCTGGATGAGCTAAAAATAGCAAAAGCACAAAAATTAGGCAATGTGGTATGCATATCGTAGGTTATTGTCAGCTAGCTTCTTGGCCTTAGATTTAACAACAAAAACTATACCATAGATCCCATAGACCTTTCTAGCTTTGGCATAATATTTTCTCATTTCAGACCATGTGTTATTCCTATGAGAATAAGATTCTTTGTTTCATTGTATTCACATGTCTTTTCATGTGCAACTATTAAACAAAGAAATAATACTCAAGGGAAAAACATGTGATTCTGAAATGGAAAACAGTGATGCATGATATTTCCTAAAGCTTCAAATTAATTTGATTCGTACTTGTGTTTTTGTAATCTGTAGGATCTTGTGACAGAGGGAGGGTGTCTGATTTCACAGGCTTGGTATTTTCTTGTGAAGGAAGGGATTCTCTATTTAAAGTTGTCAGATATCTAAAATAAAAAGCGTTACAGGAATAAGTTACATTTTTTAGGGTTAAAATATCTAATATGAAAAAATATTGCCTATTAAACTGATTAAACTATGGAAAAAAATTGGAGTAAACACCCAATTTTCTTAAGGGCAAGATCTAACAATTTAACTTTGCTCACATGTGATTCTGCATCCAGGAGTTGAACCACAGACACCAGAGAAGAGAGATGAAGGCACCACCGTTGGTTCCTAAACTTGTTGTATTTCAATATGGTTATTGCAATTTTGAGATTGCAATCTAGTCTAATTCATTTATCATTCCTGGGTGAAAAGCAAAATGCCTAACAAATGTTTGCAACCTTAATGATACGACCAAAAGATCAAATTAGAATTTAGAATTTAATTTTTGTGGAGGGAGGTAAAACCAGAAAATCCAGAGCAAAAACCATTGAACCACAGGAGAGAATCAACAAGCAACTCTACTCACATACGACACTAAAAAGAGCAGGGCTAAAACATGAGTCGCATTGGTGAGAGGTGCATTAGAATCACAAGCACCCACACATTGCTTCATTGATTGTTTGTTTTTGTTTCCTTGCCTACCTTGCTCTCATTGGTTTCTTTTGTCTTATTCTATCATATATACACTCCTTTCTACCACTTCTTTCTCTTTTACTCCGACGAAGGACTAGCGTCCGAAACGTCAGTAAGTTTTTTCATCTTCAAAAAGTTTTTTCATCTTTTTCACGGTGTATAATTTACCTTTTCATCATTACACACACCAGACAGATGCTTCACACAATACGGGTATATATTGAAGGCTAGTTAGGATGAAATATATCCCATATTGGCTGTTGCCATAGTCACAAAGCAATGAAGGCCAATATGGGATATACTGATATTTTCGTCCAGCGCCATCAATAATATACATGTAAACTTGTATTTGAAGACTCAAAATTGCAAGTTTTATTTTGATTCTCTCTGAGCCGACCATAGATTTATGATGGCAGCTTTCTCCCAATCAACCTAATAGAAAAATCAGGATATCTGTGAAAAGCATTCCATAACATTGTCTTTTAAAATGAAATATTTTAAAGAAAATATAATAGTACAGTCACGTGACAGCTGAAGCACAGGAGGTCACGATAATCAAAGAGAATTTAAAAGTAAAATAGTTTCATCCCAAGACACCTTTCAGACACCTCTTTAATATGATCAAATAACCTTGCATATTAAATTTGAAGAAGATCAATTATTCTTTGAGATGACATTTTCAAGCTAGAATGAGCAATGTGGTGTCTCGTGCTCTTACGATGACTCATAACTATCTCAATTCTCGGAATTTCCGCCCTAAAATTTTCCAGCGCCAAGCTAAGAACCTACCTGAACAGATTTCGTTGTTCTAAAAGACTTCCACCGTTAAAAAGTCGTAAAGAATTAAGCAAAAGTTTGCTGCGCGCGAGACAACTCCAGCAAACTTTGGCCGCCATTTTGAAATGTCGGTACCAACTGCGCATGCGCACAAGGGTAAAAGTTCCATTTGATTGACCTTATTAGGAGAGGATGTCCTTATTTGGGAGAAGGCCTGCTCGTTAAAACATAGATTGAAGGATTTGGGCAGCAAGACATAATGGCTGCTGAAGGAGATCTTAACATTGACAGCATTATATCTCGCTTACTAGAAGGTTAGCACCCTAATATCTTATTGATTACTCTTAAATGATCCCTCTACTAAGCCCTGAACTTATTTTTACAGCCCGGGGACGGCCAGGGAAGAGTGTGCAGCTCGCAGAATCCGAGGTGCGAGGACTTTGTTTGAAGTCTCGAGAAATCTTTCTCAACCAACCTATCTTGTTGGAGTTGGAAGCTCCGCTAAAAATATGCGGTGAGTAGATGGTTAACGAGGCCGTTGTTTATGCGTCGACGTTTTCCAGTGTATTTTTGTACAAATGCAGAGCTGTTATTGTGAGAATAGTTCAATCTGAAGCACAGTTAAGTCAGGGATCAGTGTTTTGCAGCAGCTAGTATAGCAGCCGGTGTTGACTTGAATTTTGCGTCAGGAATGTTGATCTCGAGCATCTGTTTTAACCCTCAGAAAATTCCCAACGCGATAGCCAGACTTCTCACTTTCCTCGTCATTAATTTATTGGAATCTATTGTCCATTTTATACCTTTTTATTTGTGTTTAGTGGTCGTTAAGAACAATATAAATTTTAAAGTGTGAAAGCAAAATGGCAGGAAAAAGCAAGCTTGATGTTTATTCTTCTCAACGCCCTCAAATTTTCCCTTTATATCCTACGAAAATACACAAAGGAAAATCAAATTATAGAAATTTAAGATCTTTTTTAGGTTTGGTAGTTTTAGCAAGCCGTTTTGTTGCTTTCCTTAGATCCGGGTTTTTCTGGTCACCCATTTTTTTGCCCATCGTCGACAGCTCGTCTATCATGTCGGAAAAACTCTTTCTATAACAAAACCCTGTTTACTTTAGTCGATTCAACATCTTGTAATCTTCAAATCCTTTATTTCTTTAGAAAAGAACCTAGTCCTCAAATTTTACGTTGTTATTAATATGTTAAATAGGTGTGACATAAACTCTCCTTGGGCATAATAAAAAATATTATCAAAACCTATTGTACTTTGTACTAATCTCAGAAGGAGATTTAATTTCTTACTCCTTAATACATCAACTCTTGAAAGACAGATATCTTTAGTTTTTTTACCTAGAATAATTCTTAAAAATTAAACGTTTTGCGCAGACGTGCTGGCGTGTTTTTTTTTCGGGATAAAAAAATATTACAAATGTAACATAATGTGATCGTCTACCAAAATTTATAAACTGGGTTTATATTATATATTTTCTAAGTTGTTGTTGTTGTTGTTGTTGTGGTTGCTAATGTCCTTCCGTGGTTTTGGAATTTTAAAATATTTGTGTAAGTTTTATAGCGTCAAGCTTTCAAATGAACTTGTGTTTACATATAAATTTCAATAATGACACGGATTTTGTAAAGATTTTACGAATTACTTCGCACAGCACGCTTTTATTGTTATGGTCATCATAATTTCCCAAAGCTTATTCAAAAACTAACTCATGATCTTTGGAAAATAAATCCCACACAAAGTGTGTCCTAGACAAAACCAAGATGTCTAACACAGCATTCATATTTATATATATTTATGTAATACACTTTTGTTATATTGGTTGCATAATTGTTTTCTTGCTGAAACCATGATTATAAAACATCTAGAATTCAATACAAGGATGTGAAGTTATTAGATACCTTATCTTATTTCTCTTCCTCGACATTAGTATTATTGACATTTCTGTAATTATAATGGACATTTAATTTAAAGATTTTAAAATTCTAAAAGGTTTCATTTTTGTGATCAAGAACGAGGAGTAAAAAGCATGCTAGAAGATGAGGATTAATAAAATTGAACTGTTTCCCACAAACAACAGTATAAAACCATCAAACTTTTCTATTATGACAAGCTATCAAATCTATGCATTGTATCTTTAATCTTAAATTCAATAAGCTATGAAATAATTATTGATTGTCAGACCAGTTCAATGTTTGTTTTTGAGTCACGTCCATAGGTTATTATTTCCATTTAATAGAATGAGAGACATTCGTCTAGGAAAATCTTGGTATCCTGAATAAAACTTTTCAAGTAAATTCTTTACCATTATTTATTATGGACAAAATTGCAAAAAAATAGCAGCAAAAATCCTCTCAAAAATTGTCGCAAAAATCGCTAGTGTAAATGGGGCTTAAGAGGCAATGTCCACAAGAATCGAACAAATTCAAGAATTCGTGGCAAGGGTCAAAAAATCAAATTCGCTCTTCTTTTGAAGTTAGATAGGCCATTATTAGATATGAATCACTGGGTAGTTGGTTTTCGAAAATATTATTTTATTTCCGAGAAAACGGCCACAGAAGAGGTTCGACCGAAGCCCAAGCAAAAGACGCTCAAGAGGAGTGAAAATGGACAAACTTTGAACAGAGCGCACATAAAAAATAAACCATCTATGACAATTTTTGAACTTTCTTCTAAATGTATCACCCTATTTCGTTCATTGAACTGGATTTCAAACTTATTGGGAAAGGGATGAATTTTTGGCGAGGAAAAATATGAGGCCTGTGTTTACATATGCTAATTAGTTGCCTCGAAAGGAAAAAAGATTTAACCATGGGCAAGTTCTCTGATTGAAATAATATTTATGCTGCAAGTTGAGGAAGAATAGACCTCTTCAAAACTTTAAAGATTGGTTTGGGGAAATTAATTCTGACTGCATAGAAACCTGTTGAATTTGGTTGAAATACATACGAAAATCACCCTTCCCGAATCAACGCAGGACTAAGGATTTTCGTAAAGATTGCCATGAAATTTACCCTGAAAACTAAGAATTTATTGCTCGTGCCGAATGATTCCTTCATTTAACTCTAAAATTCGTCCCTTTCCCAATAAATTTGAAATCCAGTTCAATGAACGAAAAAGGGTGGTACATTAAGAAGAAAGTTCAAAAATTGTCATAGATGGTTTATTTTTTATGTGCGCTCTGTTCAAAGTTTGTCCATTTTCACTCCTCTTGAGCGTCTCTTGCTTGGGCTTCGGTCGAACCTCTTTTGTGGCCGTTTTCTCGGAAATAAAATAATATTTTCGAAAACCAACTACCCAGTGATTCATATTTAATAATGGCCTATCTAATTTCAAAAGAAGAGCGAATTTGATTTTTTGACCCTTCCCACCGTTTGTTCGATTCTTGTGGACATTGCCTCTTAAACCAACTGCATGGATGGTGCAAATGAATAAATTATAATATAATTATCTCATTTAACATGTGCCGTTTCGGTCTCAGCTTTTATGTTCTATGTTTCTAAACCTGACTACAGTTCATCAATTAAGTGTATATACTATAATATTATCATACCCTCGTTTCAGGTGATATCCACGGACAGTACACAGACTTACTCAGACTCTTTGAGTATGGAGGATTCCCTCCCGAAGCAAATTATCTCTTCCTTGGAGATTATGTTGACCGTGGCAAACAGTCGCTAGAAAGTATCTGTTTACTGCTGGCATATAAGATTAAGTACCCAGAAAACTTCTTTTTATTAAGAGGAAACCACGAGTGTGCAAGTATCAACAGAATATATGGCTTTTATGATGAATGTAAGTAGCATATTGTAAATATGAGTTGTGATGCATTCTCAAGGGCGGATCCAGCCATAATTTTAGGGGGGGGGGGCTAATGGAGTTTTTTCCGTCAACACAATGGAAAACAATATAAATGATAGTGCAAAAAAACATTAATTACCCAATCAAAATGCCCGATCACAGTGAAAACCTTGGTCAAGGCATGGCACTGCATGTCTCTAACCATGAGTTTTTCCAGTTGTATAAAATCCACCAAGGGAAATGAAATAGAAGAAGAATCCTAATGTGTTTTTTTTCCATATGCCAGGCAAACGGCGGTACAACATCAAACTTTGGAAAACATTCACAGATTGCTTTAACTGTTTACCGATAGCAGCTATTGTCGATGAGAAGATCTTCTGTTGCCATGGAGGTGAGTTCAAGAGCAAAACATTTGATGCTCACGGGTAACTGGTCATGACGCCCCCTTGTCATGACGCCCCCAGCCATGACACCCCCGCGTATACCATGACACCCCCAGTCTGTACTACCATGACGCCCCCAGCGTAAACCATGACACCCCTAGTCTCTATTAACACTTATTTAAGATGACGTTTAACGATAATTATAATATGGCGCTACAAACCAATGTAAATCGAACACTATTGGAGTTGTTTCACGATCATTACGGCTTTAAATAACTCGTTTCTACAAGTTCGCATATCCACGAGTTAAAACGAACACTAAATCTCTGTTAGTAGTTAAGTGATGTACTTCTTGAAGTTCCAGAACATAATATAGCTGAATTAGGAGTTAAAGAACATCATTCAGATGCATTAGGAATCCAACCATAATTCTAAGACAAACATGTTCATTGATTAAAACTTTTATTTCGTGCGATCAAGTCGCTGTTGTTACGAAGCACTTTCAACACGGCATCGATAGCTTTTTCAAGTGATTCCAGCAATCGCCGGGAAAGACAAAATATTTCTTCAAGGTATCTGTTTACAGAATAGGTTTTGAAATTACGAACAGAAAGTTGAATAAACTCAACCTCGGAAGTAAATTAGACAGTGAGTGGAGGAATCGAAAGTGACACCTCGCTGTATATGTTCCCGGGTGTGTTACAAACTCGATGAGTCACGTCAACGTATCATGTTTGTATTTATATAACATTAATATCATAGTTAACTATGATAATATGATATACTCTTTTGATTTATTTTCCATTTTGTAGATTTAGAATATCATTTTGATATTAACTCTGAAGTTCATCTTTAATAATTGTTTTTGAGACACGGTTTGTGTTTCGCGTCACCAAGCGAAGACTCTTTAAACGCGGAGGAGTTGTGTGACAACAGCAGTGTAAGGACTTGAATATGGCAATCTACCCGATTTATGTGAGCAATCTTTGTATGCTTTTCGAAATATTTATTAAAAACACACATGTTTCTCATCCAAGAAAGGTTATATGAATAACGAAGCTATCAAAGTAGAAGAAACGTTACGAATGAGTCAAAAACTTTAGAAGTGAATGAGTTGCTGTGGGTGACGATCGACATACCCAGCAGTGAAAAGACTTGTAAAGTGAAAGCGGCAAACTACCCGGTTTTCGTAAGAAATCTTTTACCAAAATATTTAGCAAAAACACACAGGTTTCAAAATTACGAATAAGTCAAAAACTTCCTACGCCAATGAACTACAACTTCTGAAAACAACTCGTTCGTTCGAAAACAACTCGTTTGTTAGGAAACAACTCGTTCGTTCGTGCAAAGTTAATGGTCCTGTCAAAGGTTTTGGTTCTTTGACAATGTTTTTCTTACTTTATTCACCAGCACTCTCTTTCTTTTGTGGTATATTTTCAGTGTCAAACTTTTTAGAGAAAGGTTTCAGAACTTATGCTTAACCAAAACAATAATAGGAAAGATCACTAGCGTTCTTAACACTGCAACTACGGCGTACTTACGAAAGTTTGTTGTCAACATTTTGCTTTTTCGTTATTTTTTTGTCGTTCTTGGATTTATGCTTCGAAATATTTTTAAACTTCTTATTAAATAAGTGTTAACATAGACTAGGGGCGTCATGGTTTACTCTGGGGGCGTCATGGTAGTACAGACTGGGGGCGTCATGGTATACGTGGGGGCGTCATGGCTGGGGGCGTCATGACAAGGGGGCGTCATGACCGTAATTCTGCTCACGATTTTAAGCTCTTGAAAATGTGATCAACTAGATATGAATTCCAATTGGTACATGGAATGAGTGCCACAGGTTTGTTAGCCACTGGCTCTGAAGTGCTTCCCTCATAAAACAGGGACTATTTACAATCTTATTCTATTTCATTTCAAATCATAGTTAATCACTACCCTTGATATTCTTTGTATCATTGTTAGGCTTATCACCTGATTTACAATCAATGGAGCAGATCAGAAGGATTATGAGACCAACAGATGTTCCGGATACAGGTACTACTTGGGGCACTCTTCCTGTTCTCCACCACTACAAAATTCCTGCATTTTTTCCCTTCATCATATATTTTGAAAAATAATTTTCTACTGAAATCACTCGTAATTTTTAATGGCAGAAGGACAAAATGCCACAAAACTGTGTTAGGAGTTGTGAAGGTTGCAGAAATTTGGGTGCTGTAAATAGATAGTTTGTTGAATTCACTGCTTAGTTGAAGTGGCATAGCCAGGATGTTTGCGGCAAGTAGATGGGGGTAGGCACTCCCAAACAGCCTCAACAAATTGTCATTTCTCCCTCTCTCCCTCCCCTCCCTACAAATGCATGCTCCAAACAATTAAATTGTCAATGATGGGTAAAATAAGCATTGTGTTTGTGATTGCCATTCTTTTATACACTGCTTTTCTTATGTGATAGGTTTATTATGTGACCTGCTATGGTCAGATCCAGACAAAGACACCAGTGGATGGGGAGAGAATGACCGAGGTGTCTCATTTACATTTGGAGCAGATGTTGTCAGCAAATTCCTTAACAGACATGACCTGGATCTTATATGTAGGGCACATCAGGTTAGTTTGAACACAATCGATCAAGCTATGTGTTCAATAATTAAAAAATAAATCACTTCTTTATTTAAGTGTCTAGTCCTTCTAGCGCTTCCACACTTTTCACTCACATACACTACCACTACATTCAATATTCTACCACACAACGCTCAGCTCACATTAATTTTTACGGAGGGAGGAAACCAGGGAACCAAGAGGATACCCTCGTAGCATAGAAGAGAACAACACATCAAACAAACGGGGTTTTCCTCTACCAGCTATAAGAGCAAGAAAAGAAAAAATAACATTGATATAAATGTTCATTGACAGTAAATCTTCACTCTTTATTTTTTGCTTGCCTCTACAAGGTGTACTGTGGCCTAGCTTGGGTAAGAACATCAACAAAAAGATGTTTGTACCCAAACTAGACCTCAATGCACCATATCAAAAAAGATCTATCCCTTGCATTACTAGTGGAATGAAAGAAATCTAAGGGAAAGGCAGCCTTTCATTACCTAAATTTGCCTTCGTATATCTCTGTCAAAGGCTAACAATTGTGATATTTCATTAACATTCAGATATTTGTGTTTCTTTGTTAGGTCGTAGAAGATGGTTATGAGTTCTTTGCTAAACGCCAGCTAGTGACCTTATTTTCTGCACCCAACTACTGTGGAGAGTTTGACAATGCAGGAGGAATGATGAGTGTTGACGACACTTTGATGTGCTCATTTCAGGTATGTCATACTAGAAAATGATATAGAATTGATGGGGAAAGCTATTAAAATTAAAATGTCATACAGTCCAGAAAATAATAGATTTTAATTCAATTTCTGCAAAGACAGTTTGGTCCTTGCCAAAATGTAGTTAGTATCAATCAATAAACATGTATTGTGATGATTTCTACAGATTTTGAAGCCCTCGGAAAAGAAAGCCAAATACCAGTACGGAGGACTGAACTCTGGTAGACCAGTAACTCCACCCAGAGGGCCAGCGAACAAGAAGGGAACGAAGAACAAGTAAGAGTAAGATAGGAAGGTCTGTTAATCATCTTCATTTGCCATTATGGTCTTGCAACCCTTATCGGTAATCATGTACTAATGACTCTAGCGGCACATGTTGGTCGACAGTCACAGTACATGATTACCAGCCTTATCGTTACTTTAGATCTAGAATGGTTAAGTTGAGATCAAGTGTCTTAACTCTGTATATTAATGTCTGATGGTTTAAAAACTCTGTGAAGTTTTGGTTCTATAATATGCTTTGCACACAAATTGTTCCTTCTGTTTAAGTGAAAGATTGTGGTTTCTAGATCTAACACATACATATACACCAAATTAGACAACTTTCTCATGGTTTTCCTCAATCAGGGAAGGGGTATGTCATCCTCTAGCCGATCTTCCCTACACTAGTTTTGTTAAACCTTTTAAAGTCTTTGAATGGCCAAATCAGCCAAAACATTTAGATGATTAAGAATCTCAAAGATGACGAGAGAGGTTAGAGCATTTTTGCTTACTTGACAAGATAGCCATATTGGTGTATCAAACAATAGAAGATTTCTGCACAGTTTTTGCATAAAAATAGAGTTAAAAAATAGAGTTCCCCAAGGATAGAAAATGTATCGTTTTGGTATTCCAACATGGCTGCTGTACCCTCACATGAAAAGGTTCTATAGGAGATCAGCCATACTGAAATGGCTTTCTCTATAACCCACTGCTATATTTAAAAAACTGGATAAACTGTAAGATATGGATTTGGTCAATGGTAGATCTTACAGTATAAACTTGGAGCATTTTCTAAGTTTACATTAATTAAGCCATGAACAGAATTTTGGTTATTTCTAAAGATTTGAATGAAAAGAAAAAAATTATTATTTTTGAGTTTATCTTAATATTATTAGCCATTATTATTATTAGCCTGCTTGTTTTATGGATTAAATGAAATCTAGTGAAAAACTAAACAAAATTGCTCAGAAATTGGCTCCATCACAGTTGAGATACGAAATCTCCCAAGGTTTATAGGTGCGGCAAAGGTGTGTCCAGGATTTTCCATAGAGAGAGAGAGAGCGGGGGTCACCCCTTACTGATCTATAACATAGCCTATCCCTTCCTATTGATACATTAACTGCATACATGAATTGCCAGTGGGAAGAGGGATCTTTACAACCCCCTGGACACCCTTTAAGTATAATACAGACCAAAGAGGAAAGTTAAGGATGAACACCATACAGTTAATGCGTCAACCAGTATTCATCAAGAAATGTATATATATTCCATAGTCATTCATTCCAGCACTAAACAGAAGGGACAGGTTTTGCTATCTATAGGTTACTGATGTGCACAATAGTCATATTATAAGTCGGTGTAGTGGTGTTATTCAGTGTGTGGTATTGCCTTAGATGGAATTATGGTTACCCCAGTACTAGGCTTAATAGACCTTTAGCTTGAGCGTAATGTTTTCCCATTTCAGATCATATGTCCAGTTCTCAACACTAATTCTAATCCACTATGGATTACTCTCCTGGGCTAATGAGTTTATGGACCTATTATTGAAAAAAGTTAGTGTTGAGCAACAATATCCTTCCCTTAAGCATCATTTCTTTGTTTAATGGTTGCACATGAGTGAAAAACTTATTCTCAAGAGAATGACACTTGCTCTGATAAACTTCTCGTAATGGGAAAAAATACACTGAAGCTGAAAAGATCTATTTACTGTCCTTCAGTCACCTTGACTTCATTAAATCAAGGCCCATTTTAAGCAGCAACTAAGTCTTGATGTACAAGTGAAAACTTAAGGTATTCACAACTCGTTACCCAGCACTTGAACAACACAGTTTTTTCAACAAGTCATTTCTAACTTAATTGACAATAACAGACTTCTTACAACTAGTTTGAAATTCAACTGAATGACAGTGCATGAAGTATGTTGCTCCTTGCAACACAGTACGATAGCACATCAGTGTTCCTAAACTTCAGTGACCAAAAATTATAGTTTCAAGTCAATGACTCTTAAATTTAAAAAAAATTACATTATTGCAGAAAAGCCTCAGGTACCATGGTTGGAAAGGATAAATATGGTTATTGATGCTATTACAATAGCACCTTGGAGAATAACAAAACTCCAATGACCTAAAATTATGGTTTCAAGTTAATGAGTCATAAATTAAAAAAGAAATACATTGCAGAAAAACTCAAGGACTTTGTTTTGAAACTATTTTTGGTTATTGATTTTCATTGGTGTCAGTTTAATTTTGGAGTTTAAAAATCACACAAATAATAATTATTTCTTGCCCATCTCCAGAATAAAAAGAGAATAAGTGGTAGAAGTGTAAATTAATGAAGCATTAAATAGCTTGTTTTCAATAGCTTAGTCATAAATATGAATATAGTGTACAATTTATTTTTTCGTATTTGATGTGCATAAAAATGGAGGTTTGGTGTAACAATTTCTTGTATTATCGTTGATTGAAAATATGTGGAGTTTGCGCCACTGTATTTTGTATTTGGGGCCATGGCCACTGAGGCAAGGGAGGCTTGGTAAAATGTCACAAATCTCCAAGGGTCTCTATTTCAAACTTTTCCCAGATGCATGCCCCGACCCCCCCTAGTTGCTCCATCCTTCGCTGTCCGTTTGCCTCGGTAAACAATTCAGTCTGGTTATAGGACTGGTATTGTGCAAATAATATACCCGTGAAATAGTATTGAAATAAGACAGGAATTCAGTCTGGCATGACAAGGGGAACACACATTTACCATAGTGACGACTCAATATGCAAATGAATTAGATGAACATGTCAAATTCTATGAAGGAAAAGCACGTACAACAAAATATTGTTTTTGTAAGTGTGTTTAAAAATATTTTAAAATGCGCGCCCTTGAGTAGCACACATGCACTAGTTTACGGCTCACCTATTTTAACTAATTAGACTTGGACAACCAAAGATTAGTAATTAGTAAGCTAGCTATCTATTTCACGGGTATATTATTTGCACTCTACTCTTCACACAATTAACTACATGTACCTTGATGATTGATAACCAAAATTTTGCTATTTACTAAGAATTTTATTCACAAATATACATAAAGGCTTGTAAAGTGCTTAAGTACAGTGAATCTCATCTGCAAAAACTGTGACTTTAATATTAGAACCAGACATTTTCATGTCAATAACATAGAGCTGTACATGAATATTATTATCTTGACCTCCTTCATTTTGGATGTTGCTATTTTTTGTCCAAAATTGATCATATACTTGGCGTTACCTCAAAACACAGAGTGAAGCAAAGAAGTTCAAGTATGTTAGATTCCAATATCAAACAAGAAAAAAACTTCTTACTTTATCAATAACTTGGCCATGAATTTTGAAGGAAGCAAGTAGCCTCAAAATACTATGTGAAATATAATTTCTTTAAGCTCCCTCCCAACATCAGACAAAGTTATTTGTGAGACGATTTTGTACCATATCCTGTTTTGCACTAAGCAAAAAGAGTTCTACTTGATCAACATGGTAACCTAGAATGATCATCGTACACGATAAAGGACCTTGCGCTGTAGTCTGTGTTCAACTTCACCTCTACGTAACATGAGATAGAGAACCATTTGGATAGCACGCTGGGAATAGTTCTGTTTGAAAGAAATTTATCACAATGGTAATTAATTATTATAATTATAATAAATATTATTACAATGGTAATTATTAACAGTTCATGAAAAGTACAATGAATAATCCAGAACTGACCTGTTTGAGAAAATCACCAATTATCCTTTGCTCAGAAACCTAAAAAAGATATCGAAATGCATGGATGAATGGAGAGAAGAAATGAATGAATTGGAATGGAGAAATGAATGAAAAATGTCACTTAGGAAAATACTGCAGCTGAATAATGAAAGAGAGAAGTTTGAGAGTTATTGTGACACTTTCATTATCAACTGCTATGTTTTTCTAAATGTTTTCTAAAGAATGAAGAGATACTTTTAAATAATTGATAAACTAAACAACCTCTGTGGTGACAAAGTCAGGGCACTGCAAACAGATTGAATAGACCTTATTCGTGGTGTGACAATGTTTTCCCAATTCAGCGTGACAAACCTCTAGGGGAATAAACAGCTATTGTTTTGAAACTCGTCAGGATATCATCGTTATTCCTTTTGTATCCTTTGGGATACTCATGAATTTTTCGAAGAGTAAAAAGAAAAGAAAATGAATCCCCTGGAGGTTTGTCACGCTGAAATGGGAAAACATTGTCACATCACGAATAAGGTCTTTTGGAATTCAGCGTGATGTATTGGACACAAGATCTTGATAAAACACTGATAAAAAATTTGAATGAATGAGATGAACTTTAGGAAAGAAAATTAGGAAATATTTTGAGACATGCTATAACTGGGAGGGGGGAGAAGAGGGGAAATGATGGACAGTGTCTTGTAAGTAACAATAGTATTCCTTCCAGATCACATACCTGTGTTCCTATAGCAAATCTCCTCTTGATTTGTTTTTCTATTTGTCTGATTTCTTGCATGTCTTGTTCTGGTGTGAAATCTTGAGCTCCTGTCAATTAAAAATAAAATGAATATATGGAGTGAACGAACAGAATGAATGGAATGGATAGAATAAATAAATAGATAGAGCTGAGTGAATGAAAAATGAATGAAGGAAACATCAATAGAAAAATGGATGGATGGATGGAAGAAAGGAATGAATGAATGAACAAAAACTGGAACAATAAAAATCACTTACCTGCGAGACTTCCCGACATAGCAGCATCCAGGGTTGACACCTGAAACAGCCTTAGAGCTTCATCAACATGAGCTTCAGTAGCAAACGGCTCTAAGCTCATCTTTGCTAGAGATTCAGATATGCGGATTATAGCCTCCAACTGCCTGTTGACACAATATACCTATCACATTATATATAATCTGGTCCAAAAAGGTACAATTTGATTGGTCCCTGGGTCTGAGGTAATAAGTGGACTGCTATCAGCAGATAAAAATCTCATTATCTGCTTCAAAAATGCTGTTCAAACACTGACCACCATGTGCTGTCATCTGCAAATTGCATCCTCAAAAATTGCTGGTTCGAAAACTTTAAATGGTAGTCTAACATTGAACAACATGGTGTCAACCAGAAAGATTGCTATTGTAAACTTGTGATTCAGCTGATGAACATTCCGCACAAGACGAAAATGACGTCAAGCGACACCCATCAATAATATTTTATTAAACTTTACGACATCTTACCTGACAGTGATTGGTATATTAATCTTTTTCTCGGTATCTCTCTCGTGCTCTCTTGCTCCACTTCTCATCAGCACATAACGATTCTTTAACTTATCTGCTGCAGCCTCAGAAAGGCGTGGTCCACATTTCCTATTGAACGAGTTTAATTCTTGGTAAATAACTTTACTTAGCAAGGGTGGATCAAGGAGGGGCTAATTGAGTTTCTTGGGTCAACACAACGGAAAACAATAAAAATCATCTAATTCTTCAGTTTTTTTTTTTGTTTGTTTTTTCTGCTGAAGGGAGGTTTAGCCCCCCTTCACCCCCAAATCTGCCCTTGCTTAGAAAACCTAGAAACTTGAGTGGATACAGCAGCATTTAGATCAAGACATTTTGATATTATGCATCATGGGATATACTGGGTAAACAGCTACATCACATTTTGTGTGACTCAATTTACTCAGGAAAAGACCCTTTACCATAATAATTATTATTAAAGTAAGAGACTTGTTGCTAATAAACTTAAAAGAAAAACTGCATTGGATTCTGGTAGTGGTAGTATATGACACAGTCATGTCAACTGCTTTTAAGAATATGCTTACAGTCGGCAGTATGTGATGTACTTCTTCAAGAAGTTCAAGCTCAGTTCTCCCTCTTGTGCTTGCGTCGTCTGAGCTGCATTCAAGTGTACTTGCATAACATGCTTGGCAAGATGCTGTAGAATGAAAAACCATATGTGTGAGTGAAAATATATGCTATTCATGTTTGAGAAAAAAATAATTTATTGACTTGCTATAGCACCTTTTAACATTAAAATGATCAAAAACACTGTACATGAATGAATATACATATATATATACAATACTTATGATGAACATAAGATTTTACTATAAAATACTAACAAGAAAATACCCTGATCTTCTTTCCCGAATATTTATTGGAAGGCTGTTCCACAGTGTGGGAGCAGCAGCATAAAAAGAATGAGCCCCTAATGTAGATACCAATAAAGTAACCTCGTTGTAAACTCTGAGATAAATTATTATAAATAAGTATTGAAAACGAGGGATGTAGGCAGAGGGGCTAAAACGGCGAGGCCACTGATTTGGGGCAAAAAATAGGTGGCTTTTAAGAATTAATGTTGTAATTTTTTGTACAAAATAAAATGTGTAATTTGCTTCCTCCCACAGCTTGGTAATTCAAATCCTCTATTAAAAAAATAGCTTTGATCATTACCATATCTTTGGCTTGGTTATGCTCATCTTTAACGATGAAAATTGTGTCAAAACGGGATAGAATTGTTGGCATGAAGTCAATATTCTGAAAGTATCAAAAAATATTCTGTTAATCTGAGAAATTATCTGACAAATGTCATTTAAAAATAGAGGACAAAAGTTCTCAATACCTCATCTCCTTTTGTGTCGTCCCACCTCCCAAATACTGAGTTTGCAGCAGCAAGTACGGCACATCTTGAGTTAAGGGTGGTAGTTATGCCAGCCTGTGAAGAAATGGCAATTAATTTGATGTCTCAATCTCTGCGTTACACAAGTTTTCCCCCTGCTCCTCCAGTTTTCCTCGTCCCGTAAAAATCAACATGAGTTGAGTGTTTAGTGCAGTTTTCGTATGACCATGAAAAGTTCACAGCATGAACATGGCCCTGACATGGCAAGGGATACACCAGACAAATCACACTGCACGAGAATTTACTCTGCATCCAATCAAATACCCGGAACACAGCACAAACATGGTGCTGACAAAATCATGCCAAAGTCACGGCACTGCCAGACCAATCAAAATGTGTGAGGAAAAAATCAGCCATTCGAAATGCTAGAAAACATCACTGTCATGGCAAGCACTCATACGGCACTAGGCTTTTCACAGTCATACGAAAAACTGCTCTATAGTGAAAGTAGTGGTACTGCGTGTGGAGTAACAGGACAAAAGAGCCAATTACTGGGAGTCATGGTTGTAAAATGTATATATGTTGTATGCGGAGGAGAGAAGTTCATCTGATTTAAGCTATGACATTTATTATTCATTTACTTACTTTAGCAATTGAAATAGTTTGTTGTTCCATTGCTTCATGGATTGCCACACGATCATCTTCCCTCATCTTCAACAAATTTGTGAAAAATCATATTTTTGGGGAAACAAAGTTACAAACTTTGTATTTAGACACAAAGGAACAAGGGAACAAACAGAAAAATTACAGGGGAACTTTGACCCCTCTGGGAGGGTCTTGAATCTACCTCATTAAAACAAGTACATTACCTTGTCAAACTCATCAATGCAAACAACTCCCCCATCGGCCAAAACCATGGCTCCACCCTCCATCACAAAGTTCCTTGAGACAGGATCTTTCATTACTGATGCTGTTAGACCAGCAGCACTGCTGCCTTTACCAGATGTGTAAACTCCAATCGGAGAAACTTTTTCAACAAATTTTAAGAGCTGACTCTTTGCTGTTCCAGGGTCACCGAGGAGCAATACATTGATATCCCCTCTCCTAGTCAAGCCATCAGGAAGCCTGTAAATTAAAGCGTAATTTGTAACATTAGATTTTTAAAGTTTTAGTATTTAGTATATACTCAATTGAAGAATTGTTGTTGGGTTCAGAACAACAACAACAACAACAACAACAACGATTCTTCAATTGAGTGTATGTACAGGTCATGTTAGATTGGACGTTCTGAGGTCGTGAAAAAACCTGGAAAGGGTTGGAATTGCAGTGCATTGTGGGAATGTTTAAGTGGCCATATTTCAAAAGTAGCATCTACATCATCCCTTCAAACAGTCGAACAATTCTTTGCAATGGCAACTCGTTTTTTTTTTCATCTTTGAAATGGTTAACAAAGACGTTACTGGACCATACTCTCTACAGACCTTCTTTATGGGGGAGGAATGGTTATTTTCTGGTACTACATAATTTATACCCCCCCAACTGAAACCTTTGGAAACTACCAATCTCCCTTCATGAGGTAAGTATGGATATTATCTGGAACTACAAATTCTCTCATCTTCTCATGTTGTTAGCTTAATTCATCACACCTTTTCCTGGACCCTCCAAAGAGCAAACAAGCAATGCACTTTTTGATGTCTTCAGAGCCATAAATGGAAGGTGCAATACTCTTCGCAATGACATCAAACACATCAAGTCTCTTCGCAAGTCTTCTGAACTCTTCCTCCTCTTCCGATGTAACTGAAGCACCACCTGTGTTGCGTCCTGAACCATCTGTGTCTACTGTGATACCAACGACTCTGAGGTAAGGTTTCCTTATGCCGACACCTACACTGTCATTGGACTGTAACAAATATCATATAAAATTGCAATCAGCTTCCAGTATTTGCTAATTATTGGACTAGGCTAAGCATAATACCTTAAGTTATCAAGACTGAGTTTGTGTTAACCACCAAAGCCATAGGATAAAAATACCTTGCATACTTACCTTACTAGATTTTTGCATCACTTTTTTGATGGAGTATATCCCAATTACTGTCACTCTGTTGCCTGGGACAACCTTCTCTGTGAAGTATCTGTGGGGAAATAATATAATTGTAGGCTCAACTCTCTCCTTGGACATCAAATTACGTGTCTTACTCAAACAAAGATTGCTAGGTATGGGGACCCCTTGCATTATGTTGAAATGCAGATCAATTTGGAGGACATAACAATAGGTTTTCAATCCTCAATTAATTAAAGATTAATTCTTTTGTTTTTTACTTCAAATTGAGCTTCTTTGACGTCACATGCAAGGGGTCTATATCTTTTGGGCGTTTTTTGGGGGGGAGGAGGTAAGCAGGCACTTGGTCTTTGTCTCAAAGATACCAACCTGTCACAGTACAACTGCATGTGCCTCGGCATTTCACCATTGGGTACAGCATCAGGAGACTCCTGAAGTTTTAATACCTGGAAGTCAACACATTTGCACTTGTCTGGCATAATGTAGAATGGATCCAACGGGCAGGGCAACCTTCCTGTCTGATCACTAAAAACATATTGCAAAAAAATTAAACCAATGACAACTATATTTTCTGTCTGTTTACATGTGAGTAAAGTTTGTGACGTTCTCTGTTTGAAATGTTTTCCTTTCTCTGTGAACCCTAACAAGCTAAATTCCAATATCATCTGAGTTAGCCACGCCCTGACTTAGATCAGTTCAGAGGTTGTTCCAGGGTTTGATCTGTGAGTTAGTCCTGTTCTAACTTAGATAAGCCCAGAGGTTGTTTCAGGGTTTGATGTCTGTGAGTTAGCATTGCCCTGACTTAGATCAGCCAAGAGGTTGTTTCAGGGTTTGATCTGAGAGTTAGCCATGCCCTGACTTAGATCAGCACAGAGGTTGCTTGAGGGTTTGATCTGTGATGCAAAAATAAAAGGATTGCTACATTCTACTCATAGCATTTTTCATGTTCTGCCAGCCCCAACATAGTTTATGACTGCGCACAGCCTATTCCTGAATTTTTAACATTTTCAACAAACTAACCTTGGGCATCTCCGAGGCATAGCATATCCTTCGAGTCCTGGTTTAAGTGGAATATTGGAAATAGTATTCTTACAGGATCGGCATTGAATAGAAATACTAGTGGCTTTTGCACGAATCGCAGATGCACTGATGATTATGCCAGGAATTTTGACCAACTTTGCCATGTGTTCAGACTAAAGAGATAAATAAAGTTGAGTGAGAAATTCATGTTGGGGTCGGTAATAACCCCTTGCCTCTCAGAGACCTGTTGAATTGCTGAATACTGGGTCTCTAGTTACTATAAACAGTTACTTTTTCGGCATACATGCAATTATAAAGCAGTATATTCATTTCTGAGTTTTGTATATTAGTTTTAGAGACATTTGAGGACAAAATCCATAATTTTGTTTCCAAAATTGGGACCTATAAGATGACAATCGTTTCCCCATCATCCCTTGTGAATAATGATAAAAAGAAACTTGCCCTTAAGTCTCTGACTTGAAGAGAGTTTGACCCAGATCTTAACATGATCTGAATATCTTGGATTTCTTCTTCGCCATCAGGACGAGGGTGTGTCACTTCATCTGCGACTTCCTTTGCTGCCTCCTCGAACTGCATCATAAAACTGAGTTATCTCCGATTGTAGAGTGTGGTTTGCATGATAAATGCACATGCAAGCAAAACTATAACTCGTGTTTTCATTTTGAAAATGCAAATGCAAGGGTAAGAAATGTTTTTTATTTTAAAAAATTCTAACGCACATTTTATGTTTGCTTCAATTTGCATGTTGCATATGCAAACTGCTTGCATTTGCACTGAGTAGAGTTGTTTGTTGGTCCTCTCCTGTGCTTCGAGGGTTTTCGGGGTTCCCCTGCTTTCCTCCCTCCGCAAAAATCAACTCGTAAATTCCAATTGGAATTACAGTAGATGAATAGCTACTCTGTAGAAAAGCCACTGCTAAATCCTATTTATTTATTTTTATTATTTATTTAAATGACTGATATAGCATCTCCGGATAGGCCAAATTTGTTTACTTGAAGTAAAATTAATCTTACATACCAGAGGAAGAAATTCTGCGGGGTTCTTATTCAGTTTATCCGCAAGTGTTTCGTCATAGCTGCTAAGGTCCTCAAGATCAACCTCTAGACAATACTTTCCAAGGTTGTAATGCTGTTTAAGCTGGTCGCTGGTAACAAATAAAAACATCGCTATCAATGGCATCAATTAATTGTACATTCATGGGATACCTGTGGATGGCAGCCATGTTTGTTCTTCACATAATTTTGTGGAATTCGCATGACAAATTACTCCTGATTTGAAACAAAACTAACTTCCCAGCAGTTAATTTCATAAGAATAAGATTTATCGTTTTCAATTACTCATTCAAACGCTATCAACACTAAGAACAAATGCACATGGCTCACGATTGGAAACTCGACTCACTTTCCTCTCGTTTGGTTCTCTTCAAACGTAATTTGCGCCAAAAATCCTTAATCTACATTGACTAGAAGTCAAATTTTAAGTATGAGTTTTAAATCTTTAACTCATATCAACCAAAAAAGCGCAAAACTTCCCGCTTATTTTGAAGACATGGCAGCTCAACCTACCGGTACTTGTAAGCGAAAGTTCCCTCGTGGAATTCTCTCAAAAACTCCTTGAATTTCTTTCTCGCGGTGATTCTGTTCACGTCTCTTTCATCTTGCTGGTCTTCTGACCCAAAAGGATCACTAACAAATATTTCTCCTTGGTCAAAACCTGACATTTTTAAAAGACAATTTGTGGATCCACCAAGAGAGTTGGAGACCTTCTTGTCCTTTTACTTCTTTCCGCGAAGAATGAAATTTGGCGCGAAAATTCCTGCTTAGGTTGATTTGATTGGCTAAGCCCCAACATGTGAAACAGTCACATGTGATCATCTTTTTCAGGGGGGGAGGGATAGGAACTTTAATAACATCTTATTTCAAAAACACAGTTAATTCAAAATATTGATATTTTTGTTGGGACGATGAACTTAAGAAATAGAAATTGTCTTGGACTGAGATGATACAATTCGGTAGACCCGTTATTAAGGTTATTTTTTTAAAACTAGAATGTCTTTCTGTTCTCCTCCCCCCCCCTCACAGGAAGAGTCTTGCCACGCTTCTTCGAGAAGATCTTTGCACAAGCTTTAGAAAGCAGGGTCATTGTGAGGTGTTTTGTTCAATTATAAAATGGCTAGTGTGGATGCTAAACGGCTCAAACTCGACAAGGAAGAGAGAAGCACTCTTCTGCCAAGTCTTTGTAATGCAGGATGGTCAGAAGTCGAAGGAAGAGACGCCATCTACAAAGAATTTTTATTCAAGGATTTCAACGAGGCCTTTGGCTTTATGGCGCGAGTGGCGCTCAAAGCAGAAAAGATGGACCACCATCCCGAATGGTTTAACGTCTATAACAAGGTTCAAGTCACGCTAAGCACACACGAATGCAGTGGATTGTCTCCAAGAGATATTAAACTTGCTACTTTTATGGAAGAAGTCGTCAAGTCTCAGAAAGATTGAAGCTTGCATAAGACACAGAGTGGCCCTCTTTTAACCCTGGGCATAAAAGAACCTTTACTAAAAAAGAGACGTTAGTTTATCTAGCTGTTCAAGGTGGTGCATTCCTAGGTAAATCTCAAGTTTTCTAAAGTAAACGTCAAGAAAGATTGACAAAAAGAAAAGCTTTCTTAAGTTTAAATAAGGTGAATGAAATAGTTGAAAGTTCTTAAAAATTTAAATTAAAGTACCAATGAAAATTGATCTTCAAATCAGTCTATGTTTTTACTGCTTCTCACTTACCAATGATCGTTACTTTTGAATTATGAGCGACATTTTTTCTATTTTCCTGGAAATGAAGGAGGCCGGCTCACGAGGTGATGGGCTTCCTGTGGGCAGGGGAACACATATATACCAAGTAAAGCCGAGGGATGAACCAAATACACCGCAAAAAGGCGCGATTTTTACTTTCCCCCCAGTTTTCTTCATCGAAGCATTAGCAAGATTATATTTGTGTGGTTTTGAAATAATTCCTATGACTTTATTTAAGGGATTTACAATTATTTTTAGTTATTTCCTCGAGTTATTTATTCACAATTTAAAAAATATCCTATTAATCCTATATTTTTCATAAGAGATAATTTTCGATTTTCGTATTTTGAATTTGGTTCAAATATAAAAATAATATAGTCCATCATATAGTCAGTCATTTAGTTCACGATCAACAACATGGAGGTGATGACCTCACATTGAGGCAAAGGTCAGCAGTTGGTTGCCCAGCAACTTCAATAATTAACCAATCATTAATGTTCTCTAACTTTGCACTCAGTAGGGTTTCCCCTGCTTGAAGATTTTCCCAGCTCAAAAATATCCTCAAAATGTAACACTTTATCTTAGTTCTTAAACTGTCATCATTTGATCTTTCCTTGATTTATTTTTTGTCCTGGCGTCATTGCATCATGGGTGATCTCTTCTCAGTTTCTTCCTTTTTGTGGTGTTGCTCCAACCATTTCTTGCACAGACTAAGTGTCTTCTTTTGTCCTGTTTTCTGTGCCTCTTCTGCGATCATTTGGATGGCTTCCACTCGTTTTTCCTTGACAGCTATCAGGTACGCAGATTTGAGCTTACCACAAAGGAGATATGCGTCGATCTGATGAAAAAGGGGAAAAAAATCATCAGAAAAAGACTTCATGCTTCTTTTTCTGTGTTTTGTCTTCTGTCCATCTAACGTACAGCATCTTAACATCTTGTGTTTACTATATTCATTGCTTGTCACCATAAGATATCAGTGGCACAGCTCAATGTGGTCCAACTGAAAGCAATGAGTAGCTGCTATACAGTCCATACATGACCTTGAAGAGCAGCTTCAGCAAGTTTGAGTTAGTTTAAACAGGTTTAAGAGGGGTTTTCAAGTATGGCTGCACATAAAATAAAAAATTGGTAACTTGGTAAAAAGCATATCAGATATTGTATTTTGAGCCTACCATGTTAACGTCACTTTTCAGAAGCTTGATTAAATTATCGACATGTTTTGCCTGAAATGAAGGTGAATTAGCAGATTAAATGAATGCCTTAAAAATAATGCTTTTATCTGGGCTTCCTGTGGTTTAGCGTGTTGGGTTTTGAGGAGTGAGAAAATCCTACAAATCACGGGAGACCCAGCACAATCCACTCACACGTGACGTCAAAAAGAATTTTTCCCAGACCCACCCAGCAGGGTATAGTCGAAAAAGACCTGAAAAACAGAACCAAGGTCTCACCTGATTTTGATCAGCGGATGCAATGCGCACGCAGGCCAAAATGATGTCATCGTGGCATTTGTCAGTGACCAGTCCTACTTCACCAACACATTTCAGCAGCTGTTGAATGTTGTTAAACCTGTACTGACGAGCGAGAGCCCGACCAGCGTCCACATACACGCGGGACGCGGGTAGGTTATAGTCCTAGACGAGGAAAATAAAAACAAACAGATACGTTTATTATTATCTCTATTTTGTGCGAGGTTGTGGCGGGGCAATTACTCAGGGTCTTCAAATATCCGAGTAGAAGGTGCTGCTTTTGCTCTACAAATATCAGCAAATGGTTAGACAATCGCCGTTTCTCGGATGACCACGTAAAATGGCGGTCACATCTTTTTCAGAGACGTTCAACTTAGGACCACAAGTCTATCATTTGCGACTGTCACGCATTACTCTTTCTAGAGTAAGTCGAATATCAATGTAGTAGTATACACGAATGAATGCTATAATAAGCGGAAAGGCACTATAGAGCGTTTTCACTCACGTGAGAAAATTGCATTAAAATTTAGTTCAATTCCCATAGGTTAAAAATGTATTGTTTTGGTACACAAACATGGCCGCTGTGACGTCACGTGAAAACTCTTTATAGGGCGCCAACTAAGCGTAACACCAGTCTTAGATCTTAACGACTTGAAAAACCTAAAACATTAAAAAACTGAACTCAAGGTTTGACTCAATCTGAAATCTAAAACGTAGTCGTAAGTTGTCGGTGACATTTATGGCGCGCGTTTGAAACAGGGTGATCCCTAACTGGTTCAGTTAAGCAATCAGGGAAGGCCCTGCATCAAACACGTGACAACATTTCTTGTATTTTCTCTCCTGTGCGTCGAAGATGTCATGGATTTTCCTTGATTTTTATGGTGCAATGTTTTTTTCCATTTTGAACCACGTGTTATTTTCTCCAAATTAAGATTATTTGTCTGAGTTGTACCCATCCATATTCATGTGTCTTCAAATAGTGAATCGTTAAACCAAAAATCACATTCTTGGGATCAATGACCCGTGATCAAGAGGTCTATTAAACATATTACCTGGATGATGCGACACGCAAGAGAAAAACCATCTTGTATCGTAGCACCGGATAACAGAACCTGAAAGAAATTAGCCGACATCACCGCTGGCTTTCACAGCCGCCATCTTGGTTGAATGTAACAAAATATTCGTAATTAGTCTCTCTCTATATCAACCAACATGGCCGCCGTGTGTTTCGTTTTATTCCATTGGGGATGATTGCAAACCACTGATAGGAAGGGCCTAAGCAATCCATTTGTTCTTATAAATTTGTAACGAGGATTTTCGGCACAAAGGCATCAAAACATGTTGAAAAACATTCATGGAAAAAAGTTTTCATAATATTGACCAGAAAAGATCTTATTATGAGGTCATAAATTAGTTATGATGACAATTGTGACGTAGATTCCACATGGAAACGCTTTGCCCAGTCCCCGCGCAGCATATAGTACCCAACCCTCCGCTCGTTTCGTTAATTGTGTGACGTCATCGATCAAAATACTGACGTCAAAATATGAATACTACCGCGAAAAAGGTTGTATCTCTTGTGTGTGTGCGTAGAAGAAGAAAATGGCGAAAATTGAGTATAAAAACTTCAATTTCAAACCTGGATAGCCAGTTCAGCTCTAGCATGACCATTTCCAAATAACGTCGGCAATCTAGTATCGTCATTCGACCTTAGACTCGAAGCACTCGTCCCCTCCACCAAACATTTATGAATAAAATTCGTCACTTCGAATTGCAGGTTGATGGTGTTCACGTGACTGTTCAGGTCTGACAACGTGACAGTCACGTGCTGCATCTCTTCTTGAGACTTCCTGCGCATGCTCCCATGGCTGCGAAGCCATGCGCCCGCACTCAATGCTGAACCGCGTGGGGATTTTTTCTCGATGATGACCGTCTCGAGATGACTACGTGCTTTGCTGAGGTATTCAAGGCGGGAAAACAGATTCTCGTAGGTTGACATATTGCCAGCAGCACCCTCGAAGAAACGAATGCACGTCTGAGCAGCACGAAAATAATCCTACGACAAAAACAAGATAATAGCTTGTAAAGCAGGTTTATTGAGGAGGCCAGGTGGCTCATTTAGTGTTGCTTCCTCTATGGTTTTTCTCTCTCTTTTTTTCTGGCAGATGGGGTGCCTGTGTAGTGATTTGGCAGGGAGGGATGACAAAACTAGACGTGAAAGCTGCGCGTGGTCCCAGTCCTCTTTCCACCAAAATATCACACAGAAAACCCATGCACACTTCTAGTACACATAACTTACTTTCATGAAGAGCTGTAAATCATAGAGCAGATGGTGGTAGCCGCGCTTGTGAAGGTACCGACAAGCAGCTGTTAGATACGTCATCCAGGACTGCAGCGATGGGTCAGCTGTTTCCATTTGTTCTTTAAGCGCGGACAGATTGCCTTTACTAACCAGACGCATGAGCAGACTCTCTACGAACACCCCTGGAGAGGTTTTCTGTTTAAATGTGAAAAGCCGTATTTAGGGTAGCTCTCCTTAGATATCTTATTACCACGAGATGTCACTTTTATAAAATTACAACTGTTTCTTGATCACAGACTCATTTACTCAGGGTTATTCTCAATTTAGTGTCTAAATATTCACAAATACCAACGGTACATATTAAAGAATATATTTATAATATGACAATATTTCTAAAATATAATAATAAAATGTAATAAAATATCTATGATATAATACCGATATCTAATAATTTATTTATAATATAATAATAACATCTAATAATATATTCATAATACAATGATAATATTTAATAATGCATTAATAATATTACCTTGTCTAGTATGCATCTACAGGCCAATCTGATTTGCGCGTGGCGAACATAGAACGCTACAATAGAAGCATCATTGCCATAGGTGTGAAGATAATATAGACACTCGTCAAACCGCTTGCTGTCGAGAACGCTTCCATGGGATACATTCTGATTTATGAGAAAAGAAGCGTATAAGGTTGGTGGGGTGACATAAGATGCCTTGTTTGTTGTTGCGGTTTTGCAGCAGCACAACGTGCGAGACAACGATCCATGGTGATGTTGATGGTGGTGATAATAATTACAAGATAACGATAGTGGTGATGATGCTATTGCTGACGATTCTTTATGATGACAGGGATGACGATGACGTGATGATGATGGTAATAATGATGGTGGTTGTGGTGATGATGATGATGATGATGACAATGATTTAATGATAATAATATAGGTGATAAAGATAGTGGTGATAATGATCGTGGTAATGATGCTGATGACAATGGTGGTCATGACAATGATGGTGATGACAATGATGGGGATGACAGTGATGGCGATGGTGATACTGATGGTGATGACGACGATGATTGTGATGATGACAGTGATGATGATGGTTATAGTGATAATGATGCTGTAGCTGAACGTCCTGACGACACATGATAACAAGGAAGATGGTGATGCTGCTGATGATGGTGATGACAATAAGGTGCAATTTCTGGATTATCAACCCTGTTCCACTAACCTTGGCGTGTTCAGCAAGACAACGAAGTGGTGACAAAAGTTCGTTTGTGGTCTGAAAAGATATGCAAGATAACATTAAACATTGTTTCTTGTAATACCGATAATATCTGGAAACAATACCTGAGAAAATGAGATGAGAGGAGAGTGTTGTAAAATATCCAATACTTTGTCCAGGAACTGGGAGTTTTGTTGCTGCTTTCCGTCTGTTGGCTGAAGAAGAACAAAAATTATAGCAACTCGACATTATGAACGCGACAGACAGATAGATATACAGACAGACTGACAGCTAGACAGACAAACATTGGTAATCTCTGTCAGCTATGTAGTAATATGTAGCTGTGTATTCATTCTATTCAGTTATGCTCTTTTTCCTTCCTTCCTTCCTTCCTTCCTTCCTTCCTTCCTTCCTTCCTTCCTTCCTTCCTTCCTTCCTTCCTTCCTTCCATCATTCTCACTTACCTTCATACATTTGGCAAACTTGTCTCTAGCAAAGGCCAGATCACCAGCCTGTAAACAGGCAAAGCCAGCAGCAGCCCAGACACCAGAAGGGTCCAGACCACACTTGGTTGATACCTCCATGGCAAGGGTGAGACGTTCATCTTCTATGAAACGATCACGAAGACGCCTGGGTTCACAGGAAGAATAAACGAATGGATGAGTGAGTTGATGTATCGATGGATGGTCGCACGTGAAAAGACAAATGAATATGGGCACAATTCAAACCAAGAATCTTATTCAAGAGGATGACACGTGGTCTGAAATGGGAAAACATTACGACCAAGGTAAAATGGTGTGTAGGCCCTTTGCATCAAACAGTTACACGCTGATATAGTTGAAATAGGATGGGTTGGCATGGCATGGATGGGATGGATAGATAAAATGGGATAGCATGAAATGGAGGGAGAGAGGGAGGGAAGAAAGGAGGGAAGAAGGGAGGGATGGATGGATGAATGGTAAGGATGCATGGATGAGATGGGATGGATGGATAAATCGGGATAGCATGAAATGGAGGGAAGGAGGGAGGGAGGGAAGAAGGGAGGGATGGATTGATGAATGGTAAGGATGCATGGATGAGATGGGATGGGTGGATTTAACGGGATAGCATGAAATGGAGGGAGGGAGGGAGGGAAGAAGGGAGGGATGGATGGATGGATGGATAGATGGGATGGGATGGATATAATTGAAGTATAGATGGATGGAATGGAATCGTTGATGGATGAATTGAGTGTAAAAACGTCTAATTACCTGGCAGAGTCAGGACGAATCAGGTCCTGTAAGGAAGGAATGTCTCCACAATTTGATTCCGCAAGAAACTTCATCAGTTCCACGTGGCCGAGATACCTGAACCAACCAAAAAAATACAACAAAAATATCCAATCAAATATAAATTTTGAAGAGATAGCTAGCTAAGAGCTAGTATGAGCTGCGTCGGTGTTTCTAATGAAACAGTAATGATGAAAAGGTAAATTATACGCCGTGAAAAAGATGAAAAAACTTACTGACGTTTCGGACGCTAGTCCTTCGTCTTAGTAAAAGAGGGTCAATCATTGTGATTACAGTACATTAAGACTTACGTGTCACACAACTCGACTCCTTGTGTCTCGCCTGCTTTGATCATTTTTAGTTTGGCGTTGAAGAGTAAATATCGAATCATGCTGTTCAAAAGGAATATGAAAAAATTTAAATGTAATTTGACGTCCCAAACAGTGGCTGGGAGATTCGCTGCAATGCATATTTCAATTTACATTCCCGCAGAACCTCGAATAGTTTTACCAGAGTAACAGAACACTTCAGTTTTGGTGTATAAATGTTTTCCCATTTCAGACCACGTGTCATTCTCTTGAAAATAAGATTCTTTGTTTGAGTTGTATCCATATTCATGTGTCGTCTCTTGCACAACAGCAAACGAAGAAATGATACTTTAGAGATTACAACGTGGTTTGAAATGGGAAAACAGTACGCCGAAGATAAAGAGGTCTATTGGCCATTCCAAGGTTGAGGAACAAGACTGGATAAGTTGACATTGCAGTGCATTATGGGACTATTTCAGGGGACATCGACCGAGTCCCTCCCCCAATCCCCCAGGACTGAAGCTGGGAGCACGCGCTAATACCAGAGAAACCCCATCAGTACTTTATTTGCAAATATCTGATAAAAGTATAACTACATGAACATTAAATTAAATTACGCTTTTAAAATCATGCTTTTAACAGAGTTCTGTACTTACTTCCGATCAAAATAAAAATTAGAAATCGGAACATATTTTTGCTTTTGTCAAGTCTTTTAACGCACGCGCTCTTATACCAAAAGTCCAAGAAATCCTGGTCTCAAAAAATGGACTATACCAGAAACGCAGGCTCTGGGTACGAGATTGTAAATTACGCGCGCCCAGTTACCTGATAATAAGATTATGGTCCACCTCTTCGTTCCTCACTCCTGGTCTTATAGCCACGAGTTTCTTCGATAAGGTGTTGCAGAGATCCAGTAGAAGGCGACCACAGACTGAGTTATCGCTGTGAAGGTCTAGGATGGCGGTACACAGAGACGAGCTGGGGGCCTGCGAAACAAAAAAGAAAAACAAATAAGAATGGTTATCGTATGAGTATCGTTACCGTGCCGTGCCGTGTAAAGAAAGCATTCCACAGAGTGACAGCACTGACTTTATGTGAGAACATAGAACATCGAAAGTGCAAGACATATGTATCCAAGCGTTTTTACCTGTTCGTAGTAAAACTCGTCTCGTACGGACAGATTGTTCTCTGGGTCCAAAGTTAATTTCCATTTATTGACAACTATAGGGTCTGCTTGAGCTTCGGTGACGTAAGCACCGGTATAGCTACCAACCACGCTGTCCTGCGCCACGCTTCTCTCCAGGGAACCAACACCTCCTTATATGGGCATAAATCACAAAGGATTGGTTAGCTAACATTAAAGGCCAAGTCTTTACTTAGATAAGATGAATAATAACACAGGGAGCCCAGAAACAAAGCGACTCGGACTCACCTGGACGCGCAGGGCTTTTGGAGGCTGGAGAAGTGTGGGCGGTTTCTACTTGTTCTTTATGCAGCCTTAGGAAAAAATGACATTGGATATTATTGTTGTTACTATCATCATCATCATCATAATTCATCATTAGCATCACATCTATGGTCATCACCATTATGCATCTTCGTATCAACTCCAACATCAAACATCATTATCATTATCATATCCATCCACCATCATCATGATTTCCTAAACCTTAGAAAAAAATGACCTTGGATATTGTTACTACTATCATCATCATCATAATTCATCATTAGCATCATATCTATGGTCATCACCATTATACCCTAAAGCTTGGAAATCACTATCTTTATAGATCATGTCCAAAAGCTAGGCAATTAAATAAGACGTGGTTCAAACAGACAAGTAGTGTATGGTGTAGTCAAAGACTTACTTCTTATCGTAGAAGTGTTCGTAGCACGTGTTACACACGCGCACCGGTGTCTTACCAAAACCCTGTACAACACAACTATGCTTGGAGCACGTGCCACACACTACACGACCACAACGACGACAATGATGACGACGATTAAACTGGAAGAAACAACAGGGGGGGAGGGGTGGGTGAGATGATTGATAACAAGCTATAGAATCAGTACTCTCTGGTTGATAGTACATGAAGGGCAATGTTTGCCTGTCATTGTAGACTTGTAATGAGATTTATTCAGTTATAGTACCCTGTATTTGTATTTCAAATAAACATACACACTTTAAAATAAAAACTGCTAACTCACCATACCAAAGGGCTCCTTACATATGATACAGTCAAGAACCTGAGCATCTGGCATCCATTCTTCCTTGCGTGGAGGAATGGCTGGAGGAACATACGATGGCTGACCAGTCCTTCTGAGGGTGTCCGCGGTAATCGAAGATACCGATCGTTGCAAGCTGCCACGCCCATATTCTTGATCTGCTATCTTGTCCTTCAAGATGTCTCTATTTGGAATTGGTGTCTCACGGCCTGTAATTGGTATTGGGGTGTGACGACCTCCGAAGCTTGTTGTGGAAGGCGTTGGCGATGAGGCCGGAGTGGGGTGAAACGATTGAGACCCGGGTGGGATTTCTGAATAACCAAAATAGATGGTTTATGTTAATGTTAAATAGTCACCATCATGAGAGATGCGTACGCTTGAAAGTCGGTAAAACAGTTGGTGAAAAAAGTCAAGGCAGAAAAATAGAAGCCCTTTACTCTGAGGAACTGATTTTTTTTCTCTTTCAAAATGGAAGTCGGATAATCCAGCCATCCAGCATGTCTGCCGTCACGTGATGGTGCAAAACTTCTATTTTGGGGAACCGTAACAAATAGTTTTCATTTAGGCGGGAAACATGCGATACTGACTTACAGCACGTACACGGTACGACATGCTGTGATACTGAAATGGCTTCACATTGTTTTCCAGTAATTCATCCAATCACAGGACGTAGTCTTAGCTACGGTAAGATACAGTGCAAATACAATTTTACCGTATCATTTCCCACTCGAAAACTGCTCTTAGGTTCATTGAAACTTGTTTACCTTGTCTATTCTCTGCTTGCACGACTTGAAACTCCAGCGCCTTTGCAGCGTATCGAGCAAGGAGGCCATCAAATACCTTAACAGTACACCCATGACGCCTTGCACCTTCATCGTCGTCATTTTCCTCTCCCATTAAAGCTAGGTCAACTTGTAGGCGGTTAAACACGCGCGCTGCCCAATCCACCTTCAGGTTCATGAGAAGCTGTTCGAGCAGTAAGTTGGGCCTGGAGAAATAACGAAAACAATGAGACTCGACAATGACTGCACATGCGTGCAATGGCAATAATTCCTTTTACTGTTCCCGGCGCCATCTTGAAAGGTAGCCGTGCCTTTGCACCGAAGGGACACGAACGGGTAGCTCGCAATGATTGAGACCTTTTTTTAACACATTGAACAATTATTCACGTCTCTATCATTGCAAACTCACCATTCGTCTCTCTTTGATGGAAATGCACCTTTCAAAATGGCGCTGGAAACTGTGAAGAGGACTATTTGCAAGATGGTGTCGTTTTACTACCACTTATAAAATGCTTCGGAACTTTTTTCTTATTCAAATTTGTATTTTCTGGTGAAAATAGAATTCTTTTTTTGTGCAAAAACTGTGCAGAAAGTTTCTGTTGTTTGGTACGCAAATATGGCTGCCTTATCACGTGAGCGAAAACCCTCTAAAATTCAAAACTACTAACCGAGACACTAGATGTTCATATGCTGGCCTAGCCATATCTGGTATACACAGTAGTGCCTTGGCACCCATCTTAGTCAGAAGTAGTTCTTCAATTCTGATGGGGGAGAGGTGGGGACGTAGATTGGTCAACATGAACTGGATGATGAAGAGAGTCTGACTGACGTGAAGGTTTTGTTGGAGTAAAGAATGACAGACCTCTAAGGCCATGTGCTGTTCCTGGATACCTTCGAGGATGCGGTAAGCCTTCATGGTGTCTTCTGGACTGCTTTCTAGTAAGTGTTTGAGATGGCTTTCTTTGATGGCCTGAAATACAACAAAAAAAATTTAAAAGTCAAATAGCAAAACAGACTGCACTGCTCGTTTGTATGTTTGCTAAACAACGTCTTTGTGTATAGAATACGGTAATAAACTTTATTTAAGGAAGAAATCATGGTTACTACGAACAACCAGCATCGAACATGTTCAGTGTATTGTGGGGCAAAATAATAAACAATTTTATCCTTTAGAGCAGTTTTCGTGACTGTAAGCATTTACGGCACGGACACGGCCATGACACGGCAAAGGATACGCCAGACCAATCACACTGCACGAGAATTTACTCTCTATCCAATGAAATACCCGGAACACGGAATAAACACGGCGCGGACACGGTCACGTCAAGGTCACGGCAAAGCCAGACCAATCACATTGCGCGTGAAAAAATCAGCCAATTAAAATTCTAGAAAGCATCACGGCACGTCACGCATACGGCAGTGAGCTTTTCACAGTCGTACGAAAACTGCTCTAGGCCATGAAATGCCTTGTACTATAACATGTCTGCTGTAAAACAACTCTATTGACTGTGGAAGCTATTGAGAACGATGGACAAAAGACGGTCCGAGGGGTGAGGTAAGGTGTTTTCATTGTCCATATTTTGTAATTCTAATTGTCGTTACCTTATGAAATTCGTGCGGCAGCGCATGCAACTCGGCCCAGTCCGCGGCCAGGTCGTATTGTTGTATAGACAACAAGAAGTTCATCACGTGATCAGGTTGTTCAGGAGTAGCGACTGCTACGCCCTGCCACTGTGTCAAGAGCGCGAAGGAATTCGCGTCAGGTGTTTTGTACTGATGCGTCTTGGCACAACGAGCAATCTGAGTTAAGAATATAAGAAGCCATGTCATTGGTTAGAACTAATAAGCTCTGTGATTGGTCAGTACTTTGTCACGAGTTTAAAAAAAAGATGTCAGTAAAAAAAAAACGAATTTTTGATTGTCTAAAGCACCTCTTTTGTCAGGTAAGGTTTTGTTTTACTGTTTGGAAGACCAATCACTGTATAATCATTTTAATACAGCTATGTTTCGCTCTTTAAACCAATGGAAAAATCCGGACTGCATCTCATGTTTTCACCAAAACGTTACGATCCCAAAACCGCTACGAAAGCCCGATTCGGCCCTTGTGACCGCGCGTTCGATACACTAATGGGAAAAACAAACCGTGCAAAGATTGAAGATGGCGTCGAAAGACGAATAAATGTCTTGTTTGTAAACAAGACTCAGTCTGGCGTGCTCCCTTGTTTAAACCAATCATGAAAATTGTTGCAAACGGCGAAAAACGCCCCATGAAAACCGTGGTAATGAAAAAATGGTAATGAGAGTCAAGTGAACTACTGCTATAACACACTTGATTCCCAATTTATGATTCTTCATTTTCTGAAAAAAAATGCCAAGTAATAATCTGGAATTTAAATAAATAGTAATTTTGCGCACCACACCACCGTACGCCTTGTTTTTTTTATTTCACATCATGTCCGTGACGTGCGCCTTGTTTTTTTTCACAGTCACACACCCCTACTCTAGGTCTCCCTGTTGGTGAAGGTTGCGCATAAGCTTCTCACCTTAATGTGTAGATTCAGCTCCTTTTTCCTGTGTTCTAGTTCTTTTCTCAAAGCGGTGTTCCTAGGTGACCGACTCATGGCCAAATTCAAGATGTCTGAAGCATCTTTAGCCTTATACTCTCTCATTTTGCTCAATACGAGCTGCGCCAAGTGATCACTATCCTTTATCTGAGCCAGCAGACTCCAAGGCTTCTTCTGCCACTTATGAGTAAACCCAATCGACGGCACGTTGAAATCACTTAACACCGCATCTATTCTCTTGACAAACATGCTACTAAGCCCTCCCCTGCTTAGAACCGCTGATGTCAATAAGAAATCTACCGGTTTCGACCCACTGCCGTCTCCATGGAAACACGAGGTGTTGATTAATTCAAGAAGAATGTCGAAGTTGCCTTGCCTAAGGTAGTAGTCACTAGTCTCTTGACATGCGTACTGCTGCTCGCACGCATCTTCTGCTGACAGCGCTAAAGAAGAGAGATAAATCTGAGGAGAGGAATCATCGAGGTCCTCGCGGGAAACCCTCGAGTCAAGACGAACAAATTCATAGCTACCATTCACAGAGTCGCTCTCTACTGCGGCTCCCACGAGTAGTTCGGATAAGCAATAGAAGCGAGCAGCGAGATAACGCTGAAGAGTCGGGAACGATGCAGTTCGTTTAAGAATAGAACTGAAAACCGATTCGTTTGAGATGTTGGGTTTATCTCGAGCATCTGACTGCGCCTGTGGTGCTTTCTCTTGAGTGATTACTTCATGGCTTGGACTTCTGGACTTCGGCCCATTCCTCGACTCACAAACGAGTTCCACTAGCGTGAACATCAAAGGAGATGTCTTTTGAAGGTATTCTAATGTAGCTTTATTGGGACTAAATCGTCCCCTCGTATCTAAAGACTTCAAAGACGAAGTACTGTACTCCATACTAAGGTAAAGACTGTCGGGAACAGAGCTCGATCGCTGGAGATTCGAACTAGAATCAGAATGATCCAGAGATGAGATCTCGAATTTGTAACCAAAGGTCCAGCAAAACGGGCGATAGGTGACCTCTTTGATCCCTGCGAGGACAGCATGGAGCTGATTGGCTGTGTTTGGGAGGAGAAATGGTTCTAATTGGAGGAGGAAGGTGATGTCTGGTTCTTGTGAGGATTGACTTGGGGTGAGGTCGAGTTCGTTGAGAGAACCTTGGTGGAAGTCATTCTTGTACCAAGAAAGATATTCAGGTAGCAAGACCTAATGAAACATCAAAGAAAAAAGCTTTCATCTTTATTCATCCATCGATTTGTCCCATTCCATTTTATTTGTCCCATCTTTTCCATCCCATCCCATCTCAACTATATCAGCATGTGACTGTTTGATGCAAAGGACCAATAGACCTTATTACCTTGGGTGTAATGTTTTCTGATTTCAGACCACGTGTCATTCCCTAGAGTATCATTTCTTTGTTTAACGGTTTCACCTGAGAATAAACCTCTTTACCTTGGGTGTAATGTTTTCTGATTTCAGACCACGTGTCAATTCCCTAGAGTATCATTTCTTTGTTTGAGTTGCATCAATATTCATTTGTCTTCTCATGTGCAACAAAGCGTTTAAACAAAGAAATAATATTCTAGGGAATGAAACGTGGTCTGAAATATAAAAAAAACACACACACAAGCCAAAAGGGTCCATTGAGATATTATTACTCCACTTCCCATTTTACTCCACTTCACATTTCTACTCCACTTCCCATTTAAACCCACAATTATTCATTGTTCTTAACGGTGGTGCGGTTACCTTTCCAGAAGCGACGTCGATTGTGATTCGAGGATTGATGTACGTCACCACGGCGTCGTTTAATTGGGCGTCCAAACCATTGACGTCATACACCTGGAAAACGGAAATAATTTCAGTTAAAGAGAATGTAGTGTGTTTTCTATTGTAATACAGGCCTAATCCTATCCCTCCCCACGTCAAAAAACGACTTCGTTACCACGATTGACTCTGTACTGGATGGGTTTGCAAGACTAGGGCACACTGTGGTACTTCGGTACAAACCTGGAGATCTGGGGAGGAAATGCAGCCATCACAGACGGCAAATATCAGTCTTTTCTCGGGATTGGTCAGTTTGTACTTTCTTTTTGGGTCATCTGCTGGACGTTCTGTGGAGAAATATAAATATATGGTTGTCTTTGATGACTATGATGTATGATGTATGATTATGATGTATGATGATGATGGTTTATGATGATGTGTGATGATCATGATGTAAGATGATGACG